>CM051017.1:4905504-4943004 GCA_027704905.1 Muraenolepis orangiensis | reverse complement strand
CACACACACACACACACACACACACACACACACACACACACACACACACACACACACACACACACACACACACACCAACTACATACCCCCACCACACACACACACACACCCTACACACCCACCACACACACAGAGAGAGAGAGACAGACAGAGACAGAGACAGAGAGAGAGAGAGAGAGAGAGAGAGAGAGAGAGAGAGAGAGAGAGAGAGAGAGAGAGAGAGAGAGAGAGAGAGAGAGAGAGAGAGAGAGAGAGACAGAGAGAGACCTCTATATTTTGGTCGGTGTAGTTTGTTAATCCCCTAGTGAGCAGCAAGGCCAGTTTGCTGCAGTAGCTAAAAGGTACTTTTTTTTTTGCAGGGCTAACACTTACCAGTCAGAACCAGAGCCCGTTAGCCCACTCGTTAGCCTGCAAGTCCGCTAGCCTGTTAGCACGCTAGCCTCTTAGCTTGGTCCGGGACTCAGGGTCGATACGGAGCGCTTCAGAGACCCATTTACATTTTGATTCAGGGTCTCTCCCTCCCTCCCGCCCTCCCGCCCTCCCACCCCCCCACCCCCCCCTCGGCTGAGGGAGAGGTGGGAGGAGGTGGGAGGAGTGGTGGGGGTGGGGGAGTCATCAAACAAAAGGTTAACTCTATGGCCTTTAGACCCGCCCCCCCTTCTTCTCCCCCACAGTGCTGTCTGCTCCCCAATTTACAATCTCTCTCTCTCTCTCTCTCTCTCTCTCTCTCTCTCTCTCTCTCTCTCTCTCTCTCTCTCTCTCTCTCTCTCTCTCTCTCTCTCTCTCTCTCTCTCTCTCTCTCTCTCTCTCTCTCTCTCTCTCTCTCTCTCTCTCTCTCTCTCTCACACCTTCTCTTCAGATCCCCTCTCGCCCTCTCTTCAGATCTCTCTCAGCAGCCCCCCTCTCTCCCCCCCCCAGAATGCCGAGCGGCGGCATGGCGAGGCCAATGTCGGTGCATCAGGACCAGTTTGCCTGCGTCCGCTCAGACGAGTCGGAAACACTTGTGGTGATGTGTGGCGCTCTGATGGCTTGTCAATATATGGATCGCCGCCCGCGCCCTAATTCAGTGAAAAAATCTAGTTTTCTATTAGTCTGGGCTCCTCTGATGCTGGCCGGACACGCTGCCTGGGTAATTATTAACGGCACACTCCCTGAAAGCAATCAGACCTCTGCCGTTTGTATCCGTGAAATCTTAATAAGATGAAGAGAGGAGAGGAGAGAAGGAGGATGAGAGGTTAGGAGGAGATGAGAAGAGAAGAGAGGAGAGAGAGGAGGTAAGAGGAGGTGAGGAGGAGAGGAGCGGGAATTGGAGAGGAGAGGAGTGGGAGAAGGAGAGGAGTGGGAGAAGGAGAGGAGAGGAGTGGGAGAAGGAGAGGAGTGGGAGTGGGAGAAGGAGAGGAGTGGGAGAAGGAGAGGAGTGGGAGAAGGAGAGGAGAGGAGTGGGAGAAGGAGAGGAGAGGAGTGGGAGAAGGAGAGGAGAGGAGTGGGAGAAGGAGAGGAGTGGGAGAAGGAGAGGAGAGGAGTGGGAGAAGGAGAGGAGTGGGAGAAGGAGAGGAGAGGAGTGGGAGACGAGAAGGGGGGGGAGGAGGAGATGAGAGGAGGAGATGAGATGAGAAGGCAGGACGAAGAGAGGAGAGGAGGCGAGGAGTGGGAGATGGAGAGGAGAGGGGGAGGAGAAGGAAAGGAGAGGAGTGGGAGAAGAGAGGAGAGGAGTGGGAGATGGAGAGTAGAGGGGGAGAGGAGGAGATGAGAAGGGAGAGGTAAAGCTGCTCCAGTCATCTGCTGTAAAGTTGATAAGAATAGTACATGTAATACCATGATAGTATCATCATATCATAGTGTCAATAGTGTCACACACTACTGTACCATGAACCAGTAAACCAGTCAGTGAATCGCTAGTGAGCCAGTCAGTAAACCAGCCAGCCAGTCAGTAAACAAGTCAGTCAGTAAACCAGCCAGTCAGTCAGTCAGCTAGCCAGCCAGCCAGTCATCCATACTTCATCAGATCTCTATTTGTGGCGCTAAGGGCCCTGCAGCGTCAGCAGGAAGTGATAGATTTATGTATGCAAATGAGTGAGATCAATAGTATGAGCAGCACCACATATTCTGTCACCCGGCAGGAAAAAACCCTTATGAAACAAAAAACAGTCCGCGGGAAGATAGAGAGACAGCAGGGAACCAACTGGACAGCCGATCACATCCAGGGAACCGACTGGACAGCCGATCACATCCAGGGAACCGACTGGACAGCCGATCACATCCAGGGAACCGACTATATGGAGACTCAGCTCCAGGGAACAGACTATATGGAGACTCAGCTCCAGGGAACAGACTAGATGGAGACCCAGCTCCAGGGAACAGACTAGATGGAGACCCAGCTCCAGGGAACAGACTAGATGGAGACTCAGCTCCAGGGAACAGACTAGACAGAGACCCAGCTCCAAGGAACAGACTAGATGGAGACTCAGCTCCAGGGAACAGACTAGATGGAGACTCCGCTCCAGGGAACAGACTAGATGGAGACTCAGCTCCAGGGAACAGACTAGATGGAGACCCAGCTCCAGGGAACAGACTATATGGAGACTCAGCTCCAGGGAACAGACTATATGGAGACTCAGCTCCAGGGAACAGACTATATGGAGACTCAGCTCCAGGGAACAGACTAGATGGAGACCCAGCTCCAGGGAACAGACTAGATGGAGACTCAGCTCCAGGGAACAGACTAGACAGAGACCCAGCTCCAAGGAACAGACTAGATGGAGACTCAGCTCCAGGGAACAGACTAGATGGAGACTCCGCTCCAGGGAACAGACTAGATGGAGACTCAGCTCCAGGGAACAGACTAGATGGAGACCCAGCTCCAGGGAACAGACTATATGGAGACTCAGCTCCAGGGAACAGACTATATGGAGACTCAGCTCCAGGGAACAGACTATATGGAGACTCAGCTCCAGGGAACAGACTAGATGGAGACCCAGCTCCAGGGAACAGACTAGATGGAGACCCAGCTCCAGGGAACAGACTAGATGGAGACTCAGCTCCAGGGAACAGACTAGACAGAGACTCAGCTCCAAGGAACAGACTAGACGGAGACTCAGCTCCAGGGAACAGACTAGATGGAGACTCAGCTCCAGGGAACAGACTAGATGGAGACTCAGCTCCAGGGAACAGACTAGATGGAGACCCAGCTCCAGGGAACAGACTATATGGAGACTCAGCTCCAGGGAACAGACTAGATGGAGACTCAGCTCCAGGGAACAGACTAGATGGAGACTCAGCTCCAGGGAACAGACTAGATGGAGACTCGGCTCCAGGGAACAGAATATATGGAGACTCAGCTCTAGGGAACAGACTAGATGGAGACTCAGCTCCAGGGAACAGACTAGATGGAGACTCAGCTCCAGGGAACAGACTAGATGGAGACCCAGCTCCAGGGAACAGACTAGATGGAGACTCAGCTCCAGGGAACAGACTATATGGAGACTCAGCTCCAGGGAACAGACTATATGGAGACTCAGCTCCAGGGAACAGACTAGATGGAGACTCAGCTCCAGGGAACAGACTAGATGGAGACTCAGCTCCAGGGAACAGACTAGATGGAGACCCAGCTCCAGGGAACAGACTAGATGGAGACTCCGCTCCAGGGAACAGACTAGATGGAGACTCAGCTCCAGGGAACAGACTAGATGGAGACTCAGCTCCAGGGAACAGACTAGATGGAGACCCAGCTCCAGGGAACAGACTAGATGGAGACTCCGCTCCAGGGAACAGACTAGATGGAGACTCAGCTCCAGGGAACAGACTAGATGGAGACCCATCTTCAGGAAATAGACTACCACACAAAGAGGTAACCAGTTCATCATGATGACATTACACATTATAATTATTATTCATATTTACACTGAAATATCACTTTTGATAATATGATACGTTAATATGATATATGTGCATAAACTGTATATATATATATATATATATATATATACATATATATATATATATATATGTAAACAAGTGAGTTTACTAATCTGAGATAAAGAAAAGCTCTCAGAGGGAGGGAAAGAGGGGGGTGAGAGGAGGAAGAGGAGGAGGGTGTGAGAGAGGAGGAGGAGGGGGTGAGAGAGGAGGAGGAGGAGGAGGAGGGGGTGAGAGGAGGAAGAGGAGGTGAGAGAGGAGGAGGAGGGGGTGAGAGGAGGAAGAGGAGGAGGAGGAGGAGGAGGAGGAGGGGTGAGAGAGGAGGAGGAGGAGGGGGTGAGAGGAGAAAGGAAGGAGGAGGGGGTGAGAGGAGGAAGAGGAGGAGGGGGTGAGAGGAGGAAGAGGAGGAGGCGGTGAGAGGAGGAAGGGTGAGAGGAGGAAGAGGAGGAGGGGAGGAGGAGGAGGAGGAATAGAGAAGGAGGGGATGAGAGGAGGAGGGGGAGAGGAGGAAGAGGGTGAAGAGAAGGGGGAGATAGGAGGAGGGGGAGAGAGGAGAGGAGTATGGAGAGGGAGAGGAGGAGGAGGAAGAAAAAGAGGAGAAGAAGAAGGAAAGAGAGGAGAGATATAGGAGAGGATAAGAGGGGTGAGAGAGGGAGAAGGAGAGAGGAACAGGAGGGAGGAGGGGGAGGAGGAGGCGGCGGTGCAGAGCAGGAGGAGAGGCAGGATGGGCAGATATGTCTGTGTCCTGTCGGCGTGGCAACATCATGGTGTGACCGCCCCGTGGGACCGGCCCGTCAAACACAAAGGTTGTGCCACATCTGCATAATCGTTACCGCGGCGACAGAAAGTCGTTGTGGGAAACAATCAATGTTGTTTTAAGAAATAAAAAAATCAACAATAAAAGCCAGCCGAGGGTAGCTGTGGTGAGGACGATGTGAGGGCTGGGGTTAGATGTAGGGGCTAGGGGAGCGGTTAGGGTTGGTTGTAGTGGTTAGATGTAGGGGTTAGGGCTGGATGTAAAGGTTAGGGTAAGGGTTAGATAGAGGTGTTAGGGTTAGATGTAGGGGCTATGGACGGGTTAGATGTAGTGGTTAGATGTAGGGGTTAGGGTTAGTTGAAGTGGTTAGGGTTAGATATGGGGGTTAGGGTTGGATATAGGGGTCAGGGTTAGTTGCAGTAGTTAGATGTAGGTGTTAGACATAGTGGTTAGATGTAGGGGCTAGGAAAGGGGTTACAATTAGTAGTGGTTAGATGTAGTGGTTAGGGCTGGCTGTAAAGGTTAGATAAGGGTTACATAGGTGTTAGGGTTAGATCTAGTGGTTAGATTTAGGGGATAGGGTTAAATATAGGGTAAAGGGTTAGATGTAGAAGTAAATTATAGGTGTTAGGGTTAGCTGTAGTGGTTAGATGTAGGGGATAGGGTTAGATGTCATGGTTAGGGTTGGGCACCATAGTGTTTAGCGGCCTAGCACTGAAGGGTTTAGCAGTTGTATCGTAGCCTAGCACTGTAGTGTTTAGCCGTTGTATCGTAGCTTAGCACTGTAGTGGTAGCGGTTGTATAGAGCCTAGCACTGTCGTGTTTAGAGGTTGTATCGTGTATCATAGCATAGTACAGTAGTGTTTAGCAGTTGTATCGTAGCCTAGCACTGAAGGGTTTAGCTGTTGTATCGTAGCCTAGCACTGTAGTGTTTAGCCGTTGTATCGTAGCCTGGCACTGTAGTATTTAGCCGTTGTATTGTAGCCTAGCACTGTAGTGTTTAGCCATTGTATCGTAGCCTAGCACTGTAGCGTTTGCATCATCATAGCGACCTTAACATTAGCCTGTGTTTAGTGATCACATGAAGGATTATCACACTAAATCTCACGCATTTAATAGACTATTGTGTGTGTGGGGGGGGGATTTTATGACCTCACTATTGGAAATGTTGTGGCTTTAAACAAAAGACACACACACACACACAAGCAGAGGATAAGAGGGAAGGAGAAGAGAGGAAGAGGAGAGAAGGGGAGGAAAGAAGAGGTGTAGGAGAGAGGAGGGAGGGGGAGAGGAGGAGGAGGAGAGGGGGAGGGAGGGGGAGAGAGGAGCAGCAGAGAGGGGGAGAGAGGGAGGGGAGGAGGAGGAAGGAGGAGGAAGGAGGAGAGAGGGTGGAGAGACGAGGAGGAGGAAGGAGGAGAGAGGAAGCTAAGTGGATATTGTGGTGTTTGGGGTGGGGGTGTCATCAGCAGATAAGGGCAGGCTGAATGAATCCTATTGGTCGCTCTTATCTCCACTACATGAACCCGGGACACATTTCATAGAAATGTGCTAGATCAGGCTGGCTGGGGGAGTATCAGGGCGGTGGATCCGACCAGGGGATCAAACCCACACCCACTTTACAGTAATTGCAGCAGCGGGTTCTTCCGCTAAACTTTTGGATGATTCAATTTCCAAGGTCAACGAGGAAAACACGGGAAAAGTGTGTTTGGAGTAGTTTTTAATTCCGGACCGCGGCCCCCCTCGTAAATCAAATGAAAGACGACCAGCTGAACAAACAGGACCCGCTTTGGGCCGGGCCGACTCATTAGGCCGTCTGCGTGATCCGTTCTGACGGTTCAGCACCGGAGAACAAGTCCTTAGTCCATGGGAACCAGATCACAGGAACGTTCTCAAATCACACACACACACACAAGGTCCAAGTGTGTGTGTGTGCATGTGTGTTTGCGTGCTTGTGTGTGTGTGTGTGTGTGTGTGTGTGTGTGTGTGTGTGTGTGTGTGTGTGTGTGTGTGTGTGTGTGTGTGTGTGTGTGTGTGTGTGTGACAAACGGGTCTAATTCCCGGGACGTCGTGCGGCCTCCAGATATTTGTCCGGTTGGTTTGCCCCAGATTTGAATCGGAGGTCCGGGTCGTCTGACAGGGCAGAATAATAGCGGTCCTTGTTCTCCCGTGTATTAAGCGCCTTATCGCCACCATGGGGTGGTAGTTGATCAGCGGAGGGCAGCAGAAACACTCGCACAGTCATCTGGAGATATGATAAACACACAGCGCTCCTATCTCCGGTTCTCTGGGTCTCCGGCCATGGAGACGCTTTAAAAAAAAAAAAGAACCAGAGAGAATGAGAACATACCACGGCCGCTTTGTCCGGACCACGCCGGTCAGGACGACCACCTGGGGTTGAACAGGTTTTAAACAGCAGCAGATTGGCTCTCTTTAGTTGAGTGTTGTCTCTGCATGTTATTCTGAGCAGAGGGCGACAAACCTTACTGTAGACCTGACTTTAACTGTAACGCCGGGACCATGAAGAAGGGGAGTTTAAATGTTGACTACAAACCAAATGAATCCAGGTTGTTAAGGTGGAGTTGAGGTGGAGTTAAGGGGAAGTTAAGGTGGTGTTAAGGTGGAGTTAATGTGGAGTTAAGGTGCTGATGGTTAAGGTGGAATTTATGTGCTGAAATGATTAGATTTTTTACTATAAGATGATTAAAAAAAAATTGTTAATAATTGTATTTTGTATTCCCATCTCCACTCGCGTGCACACACACACACACACACACACACACACACACACACACACACACACACACACACACACACACACACACACACACACACACACACACACACACACACACACACACACACACACACACACACACACACACACACACACACACACACACACACACACACACACACACACACACACACACACGTCTGATATGAATTTCTTCCTGTCCTCCAGCCGATCGAGTATGACAGATAATCAATAACTCTCTCACACACACACACGTGTGTATGAGTGTGTGTGTGTGTGCATGTGTGCATGTGCATGTGCAAGTGTGTGTGTGTGTGGTCCGATATGCATGCAGAGAAAATGGATGGATGCATCAGAATGGTTGCCGAGGGTCAGGGGAAAAACCTATAGGAGGAGGAGCAGCCAAGAGGAGGAGGAGCAGCCTAGAGGAGAAGAAGGAGCAGCCTAGAGGATTGGGCTTTTGTGTACTACTGTCACATTACGTTACATTACTTTGACAATTCAGTTTATGTCCCGCCTTCTCACATGTGTCGGTCATGTAGGCCACAACT
The DNA here is from genome assembly GCA_027704905.1 of Muraenolepis orangiensis. NCBI lineage: Eukaryota > Metazoa > Chordata > Actinopteri > Gadiformes > Muraenolepididae > Muraenolepis > Muraenolepis orangiensis. The sequence continues at coordinate 4,935,026 of CM051017.1, read as the reverse complement.
TAAGTCCTTCAAGCTAACATTGGCCAAACTTCCCCCCACACATTTGGCCATCCACAAAAAAGACCAACCATTCATTATTATTATTATTATTATTATTAACCATTCAAGTTTGCATTTTTGCAAATTTTTTCTGGTTTTGTTTCATTAGAGACAAACGGCTGTTCTCTGGTCATGTTGTAGTTTGTGTCTTTCAACCGCATAGACGGCCCAGTTTAATGAGAACTTCCAGCAGAAACATCCTTCTTCCACAGCGGGGAAACGGTGATAAAGTACACGGGGTGTTTAAACTAAAGTAGACCACAACAACCACTGGTGCAGTACATTCCTTTATTGTAAATAAATGTAGATACTCAAATATCAGTTCCGCCTCAAAGCAGGAAGATCACATCAAACAATTGTGCATTTCATCATAAAAAAATAAAATAAAATCAACCAAAAAAAATCAGCCATTGTACGTTATGTGGAAAATAAAGAGATTTTGTCAAGAGTAGCTTTTGATTCAGATCAGAGCAGTAGTGAGAGGAGTATCTTGTATAGACAAGTACCCATTACCAGACACTAGTCCCACAGACTAGTAACACAGACTAGTACCTGGTACTAGACGGGAGTGTAGTGTTAATGTGTCAAGGATACATTTCCAAATGTGGTGGGATAGTTTAGCAGCGATAGATTGACACATTTTGGACTGATATTTTGGACAGACTTCGGACAGCTTCTCCGTTGAAGGGAACACTACTTTAAATGATAGAAGACCTTGTCATACCAAGCGCTGTGCTTCACAGTTCACTGGTGCCCTGAACAACTCCTGCCTAGGATCCCGCCGAGGTTCCTAGGATGGTTTTTGAGCACTGATCCCCATTTAGCTTTTACTTAACCTGAACGCTTGACACGCTCCTCCTGGTCTTGGTTAAAAGACGAGATGCATTCACAGATTTTTCACTTCACAGCATCAAATATCCTGGGCCCCGGGAGTTCAACATTTAATCTCAATCCGATTTAATCTGGAAATTTAGAAATCCCATATTTTGTGATTCAGGATCAGCTAGCCCAACCAGAACTTGTCTCGGTACTTGGAAAAAAAACCCCATGTAGGCTAGGATCACCCTGATCCAGATTCTGATCCACATTATCGTTTTGTTCCATTTTATTTTTGTTTATTCCAAATCCTCCCTTCTCCTGGGATCAGGGTAATCTCCACTATGATTCCTCCCTTCTCCTGGGATCAGGGTAATCCACTATGATTCCTCCATTCTCCTGGGATCAGGGTAATCCACTATGAATCCTCCCTTCTCCTGGGATCAGGGTAATCCACTATGAATCCTCCCTTCTCCTGGGATCAGGGTAATCCACTATGAATCCTCCCTTCTCCTGGGATCAGGGTAATCCACTATGAATCCTCCCTTCTCCTGGGATTCATAGTGGTAATCCACTATAGTGGTAATCCACTATGAATCCTCCCTTCTCTTGGGATCAGGGTAATCCACTCTAAATCCTCCCTTCTCCTGGGGTCAGGGTAATCTATTCAAAATCCTCCCTTCTAATGGGATCAGGGTAATCCACTCTAAAGCCTCCCTTCTCCTGGGATCAGGGTATTCCTGATCAAAATGATCCAAATCCGATGTGTAACTACATGTTTAACACTGCCAAACACCAACACTGACTTCTCTGTGTAAACTCCAATACTGTATTCCCTCAATACTCCAAAACCGTGTTACATGTTTACATCACAAATCAAACATTTGGATGTACATATATTTTCTTCTTGAACTACTTAGGGTACATAGGGTCACTGCAATGTCTCCATACATATTTGTACCCATATTTGGCAATTCAAATCTGTTTATTTAGTTTATTTAGACATTAAAGGCATTCTGATTCTGATTCTGTTTTGACAATTAGATCCAGGTTTTGAACTGCACATTTTCAGCGAATATCTGATGGGATCACGTTTGAACTCCCGGGCACAGGAGCAAGAGCCGCCCCAAAAAAGATCACAGGTTCAATTCCTGCGATTTCTCTAAGGCCATGGAATTTCTCCCATTATAACAATCTCTAAATCTAGTCTCAATGAGCGGAAACATTTCATTGTTAGTGTCATTGTCATTTCTGTGGGGGGGGGGTGAGAGAGATTAAAACATAACACAATAATATTAATAATATTGAAATGGTGAGCGGTGTCCTCAGTAGTATAATGAAAATGAAATGTTGCCTTCCCAAACGATCATACAGCAACAACATTAGCCATTAGCTCTTGGTTCATACGTGTGGAATGGAGACACTTAACATACAGAGACAGTGGTGTTAGCAAGCTAACGCTAACCAGACAACGTTTGTTTGATCCGTGACAGGGAGACCTCCGGCGCTGAAGGATCTCGGTACGTGTCGACTGAAAGGTTTCAGCCTCCCACCTTTGACTTCCGCGATACGAGGTAAGCGTAGGCCAGACCAATCAATATATATTCTTTAAAATCAATCCATCTCAAATCGACGGATACCACTAGCTAGCTAGCTAGAAGCCTAAGGAATGCTAATATTTCTTTCTTTTGGTTAATTTTGATACCCAGTCTTTGCATTGAGGAACAAATGTTAAAATTAGAAGCAGCCGTTAGTGCGGGACGAGTTTTATCGAGGCTTACCCAACAGAAGCAGCGAGGTTGAGAGCAACGCCGTCACCTTTTGATGACATCACAGGATCACAGCTCAGACTTCAACATACAAGTGAACAGTCGATGAAAGTCAATATACAGGTTTCTCATGACCACAGGAAGCCACAAACTCGAACTCTGGTCCTTGCCGATGGTTTCCTGGCGGTAAGGTGGGAGGGGCGTAAACAGGAGAGTGCAGGGGTTTCTGGGAGCAGAGGTGTATTGTGGGTAATGAGGTCCTCACAGGGAGAGGCGGAGGACTCTATGAGATGGCCTTGGCCTCGGGTAGGAAGGCCTCCCAGTATTTGATGTGCTGGAAGAGTGGAAAAGGTTCAATGAAACACTGCTCACAGACTGCTGGTGATCAGGTGAGCTCGTGGGTGTGTGGTGAGCAGTGGAGCTCATGGCTACCTGCTGCTGGGTCTGGACCAGAGACTCCAGGTACTTAATGATGACCACCTTGAAGTCGCTAACTCGGTCTTTCTGGGAGGACAAACACCAGCAGACAAAAGGTTAGCAATGTGACAAAACACCAAGACCCTGACCAGGGTTAGATGGGTTAGGTAGGGTGACATTGGTCAAACTGCATCTCAATCGTGACCCTGGTTATCTGCGCGGGTGCATTTTATTACAAAAGCTCCTGTCAATCAAATGATGCCTTGCCCTGCACGTTGCTCTTTAATAATTAGACTGAAATAAAATAATGTTTATATTAGAACTTTAGACCAAGAGCACCAGAAGAACACAGAGACACACTTGGACTGACCTCAAACCTGCCCAATTCCTTACGGATGGTTTTAGAGATTTGTTCAAAATCTCTCTCTCCTTGCTGCACCTTTACTTCAAGCTGAAACACACACAGTCACACACACACACACACACACACACACACACACACACACACACACACACACACACACACACACACACACACACACACACACACACACACACACACACACACACACACACACACACACACACACACACACACACACACACACACACACACACACACACACAGTCATAGACACACACATGCACACACAGTCATAGACACACACAGACACACACATGCACACACACACACACACACACACACACACACACACACACACAGTCATAGACACACACAGACACACACATGCACACACACACACACACACACACACACACACAGTCATAGACACACACATGCACACACACAGTCATAGACACACACAGACACACACATGCACACAGACAAAAACAAGCAGTTTAGACAAGTGAGATCCAGAGGATCACGGTATCAGGTTGTTGTGTATAAGCGTTGTTGTACTGAGCGATGCTGTAGGATGAAAGGCGCCTCTCTAAGTGTCCGAGAAGCTTAACCCTCTCTCGGACACGGCCATCCACATGAAGCCCTGTCCGGACGGATGTCCACACACACACACACAGGCGTATGGGATGGCCTCTTTTTGTCTCCTCGATGTCAGGGAAACAGAAGGGCACACGAGTTCAGGGTACCACGTTCACAAACTGGTTGGCAGAGGCAAAATATAGGATTCTACGCCTGTTTTCTCTCTGCACTACGCTTTATCTTAACATACCATATATTATATATATATATGTTTAAGATCACAGGAGACATGACACAGGGGATTTTACTGGCACTTTAAATAAAGCAGAATAATTAGCGATGGACTGAGTTGGACGTGGATGTTGACCTGTGACCACTCAGTGTGTGAACGGAGCTCACTCCTTCAGAAGATTCTTCTTCCCACTTCTGAACCAAGACGAGCAGAATGAGTCAAATATTGAAACAGAAAGTAAACAAACAAGAGCTAATAAATAAACCAACACAAAGCTGCTTGACACGCTATGGGGCTGAAACAATGGCACAGACAGACAGACACACAGGCAGACAGATGGGGAGATAGACAGACATACAGACAGAAAGAGAGAAAGATAGACAGACAGACAGACAGACAGATAGATAGACAGACAGACAGACAGACAGACAGACAGAAAGAGAGACAGGTAAATAGCCAGACAGCTAGACAGACAGGTAAATAGCCAGACAGCTAGACAGACAGACAGACAGACAGACAGACAGACAGTCAGACAGACAGTCAGGTAGGTCCTACCTCTTCAGTTTCCTGGTTGAAGGCATGGTGGGTGGGTGAAGGGGAGGGGGAGGGGGGGAGCAACAAAATTTTAAGGCAATAAAAAGCTAAAAGTCTAAATGATAAAGAGGCCTCCTGTCCAGTGCCTGAACAGAAATACAGCCACAGGACCCAGCCACACACATAGCAGCATCCTCAAGCAGAGCTGGGTAGAAAGGCTTTGGCAAACAAAAACTCATAATCATGCTCCATAAATGATTTAGTGGTGATGTTGCATGGGGTGTTACACTGGACAGACCACAGGGGGCGCTGTGGTCTTACCTCCAGCTGAACATTGCTGCACAGCTTCCATAACTTCAGGTAGTTCATGAGCATTTAGCATTTTTGTTGATCAAAGTATTTAGTAAGTGTTTAGTTACTTGTTTATTAACCTCAGGCAGTGCATTAGTACTTAGTTAATGGTCGATCAAAGTATTTAGTAAGTGTTTAGTGACTTGTTTACTAACTTCAGGCAATTCATTAGTACTTAGTTACTTGAAGATGGGAGTGTTTAGTTCCTTGTTGATTAGAGGGTTTAATTACTTCATTAGAGAGTTGGCTTGTTTTTGATTGGAATGACGAAATTGAATTGAATTGGTTGACGAAAGTGTTTGGTGGAGAGCTCATGGAGGGTGGATGGAGGGTATTGGGCCGACTTTTACAGTGACATCACAGTAACCATCGCAGTGACATCGCAGTGACATCACAGTGACATCACAGTGACATCACAGTGACATCATAGTGACAGCTGTCATCGCTGACCTCCAGGTTCTTCTTCAGGTGGAAGCCTGAAGCAGGCGGCCGTGTCGGGAAACATGTCACATGATGTTTTTTTGGAATGTTTGCACCCAAGTCAAGCCAGCGGGTGAAAATTACATCCGGCTACTGGCGCTCCGTTAAAAAACAATGTTTTGAAATGAGTTTAGAGACGGTAGGTGTGAATGCCAGAATACAGCCCGGGGGGGGGGGGGGGGTAATACACAAGCTGGATCAGGTGGAGGAGAACCACAACCTGGATCACAGAAGAACTACAACTTGGATACACAGAAAACCTCAGGCTGTTGTCAAGGCTCGGACGGGAAAAACAACATTTCTGACAAGTGAACAAAACTCTGCTCTCCTCAGAATGAATGTTGTGTTGTAAATCTACTGCCCCCCCCCCCCCCCCCCCCCCCCCCCGGCCCCTCCCCCCTCCTTCACTCGGAGGGGCTTCTGACAGCTATTAACCCTGCTACACACAACCTGCTACACACACCCTGCTACACACACCCGCTGAGTTGGGGGTGTTCATTTGTGTGTGTGTGTGTGTGTTTCTATTTGTGTGCGTGTGTGTGTTTCTCTTTGTGTGCGTGTCTGTGACTGTGTCTGTATTCTTGCGAGAATGTGTCTTGTGTGTATGTGTGTGTGTGTGTCTTTGTGTGTGTTTTGACAGGAGTTGTGTTTTGACAGCTTCAACAGTCTAATAAATGACTTCTCTTCTCAGAGAGAAGTGGGTGTCAGGTATAAAAAGTTAAATAAATATATATATTTCTTTAATGAGATCTCTAGCAAACACCTCAGACTCCTGGAGCGGAACAGTCTACGTTTTACCTCCCAGGACAACTGAGACCTCTAGAACACGTCCGTGTCTGTCTGTATCTCACCTGTCTGTCTGTCTGTGTCTCAGTCCGTCTGTCTGTCTGTGTCTCAGTCCGTCTGTCTGTCTGTGTGTCTCAGTCCGTCTGTCTGTCTGTGTCTCAGTCCGTCTGTCTGTCTGTGTCTCAGTCCGTCTGTCTGTCTGTGTCTCAGTCCGTCTGTCTGTCTGTGTCTCAGTCCGTCTGTCTGTCTGTGTCTCAGTCCGTCTGTCTGTCTGTGTCTCAGTCCGTCTGTCTGTCTGTGTCTCAGTCCGTCTGTCTGTCTGTGTCTCAGTCCGTCTGTCTGTCTGTGTCTCAGTCCGTCTGTCTGTCTGTGTCTCAGTCCGTCTGTCTGTCTGTGTCTCAGTCCGTCTGTCTGTCTGTGTCTCAGTCCGTCTGTCTGTCTGTCCGTCTGTCTGTCTGTGGAACACTTCTGTCTGCTGTCTGTCCTCCTGTCCTAAATCTAAATCTAAACCTGGAGGATTGAATCCTCTTTATTGGTTCACACACACCACACACACACACACACACACACACACACAGCGAAATGAGTTCCTCTGCATTTAACCCATCCTAGTATGAGGAGCAGTGGGCAGCTGTTGTACACACAGCGCCCGGGGAGCAGTGAAGGCGTCTGCTGCCTTGCTCAAGGGCACCTCGGCAGTGCCCAGGTGTTTTGGGGACTTGAACCGGCGATCTTCCGGTTCCCAAGCTTAGTCCCAACAGACTGAGCTATCCTGCCACCTATCTGTCTGTCTGTCCACCTACAGTGTGTGTGTGTGTGTGTGTGTGTGTGTGTGTGTGGTGTGTGTGTGTGTGTGTGTGTGTGTGTGTGTGTGTGTGTGTGTGTGTGTGTGTGTGTGTGTTAGTGTGTTTGCGTATACCTCTTTGATGTCGTCGCGGGCCTGCTGTAGTTTATCCGGTTTGTTAGCATGTAGCTTAGCCTCGGCCTCGCGCTTCTTCTGTAGGAGCAGCTGAATGTCCTGCAGCTTCTGCCACACCTTCACCCTGTGGTCAAACACCCCCTAGAGCACGCGCACACACACACACACACACACACACACACACACACACACACACACACACACACACACACACACACACACACACACACACACACACACACACACACACACACACACACACACACACACACACACACACACACACACACACAATCTATATAGTTAGTGAGGGACCGTATAGCTATCTATCTCTCCATCTCCCTCTCTCTCTATCTAGATAGGTAATGTTCTCAGACCTTGACCGAGGTGATGAGTCTGATGTAGTCCGCCAGCAGTTCAGAGAGCAGGTAGAAGTCTGCGCTGGCCTGGTCCTGATGGAGCTGCTCCATCTTCTCCTCCACCTCGGCCAGCTGGGAGAGGGCCCGCGACAGAGCCGTGTGGTCCTCACTGTTGCCCAGCATCGCCGCAGACTTGGCAAACAGCGCCGTGTTGACGGACAGCTCTAAACCAACATGAGGAGAGGACCGACCGTCCGGCTGAGTGTAACAGACCTTACACTGCTCTAGAGTAACAGACATTACGCTGCTCCAGAGTAACAGACCTTACGCTGCTCCAGAGTAACAGACCTTACACTGCTCCAGAGTAACAGACATTAAGCTGCTCTAGAGTAACAGACCTTATGCTGCTCTAGAGTAACAGACCTTACGCTGCTCCAGAGTAACAGACCTTATGCTGCTCTAGAGTAACAGACATTACACTGCTCTAGAGTACATACTTTATGCTGCTCTAGAGTAACAGACATTAAACTGCTCTAGAGTACATACTTTATGCTGCTCTAGAGTAACAGACATTAAGCTGCTCTAGATTACAGACTTTAAGCTGCTCTAGAGTAACAGACATTATGCTGCTCTAGAGTCATTACGCTACTCTAGAGTAACAGACATTACGTTGATCTAGTGTAACAGACCTGAGGGTGCTCGGGAGTAACATACAATATACTGCTCTAGTGTAACAGACCTTATGCTTCTCTAGTGTAACAGACATTACACTGCTCTAGAGTAACCGACATTATACTGCTCTAGTAACAGACATTAGACTGCTCTAGAGTAACAGACATTACACTGCTCTAGAGTAACAGACATTACACTGCTCTACAGTAACATACATTACACTGCTCTAGAGTAACAGACATTACACTGCTCTAGAGTAACCGACATTATACTGCTCTAGAGTAACAGACATTACACTGCTCTAGAGTAACAGACATTACACTGCTCTAGAGTAACAGACATTACACTGCTCTAGAGTAACAGACATTACACTGCTCTAGAGTAACAGACATTACACTGCTCTAGAGTAACAGACATTACACTGCTCTAGAGTAACAGACATTACACTGCTCTAGAGTAACAGACATTACACTGCTCTAGAGTAACAGACATTACACTGCTCTAGAGTAACAGACATTACACTGCTCTAGAGTAACATACATTACACTGCTCTAGAGTAACAGACATTACACTGCTCTAGAGTAACAGACATTACACTGCTCTAGAGTAACAGACATTACACTGCTCTAGAGTAACAGACATTACACTGCTCTAGAGTAACAGACATTACACTGCTCTAGAGTAACAGACATTACACTGCTCTAGAGTAACAGACATTACACTGCTCTAGAGTAACAGACATTACACTGCTCTAGAGTAACAGACATTACACTGCTCTAGAGTAACAGTACATTACACTGCTCTAGAGTAACAGACATTACACTGCTCTAGAGTAACAGACATTACACTGCTCTAGAGTAACAGACATTACACTGCTCTAGAGTAACATACCTTACACTACTCTAGAGTAACAGACATTACACTGCTCTAGAGTAACAGACATTACACTGCTCTAGAGTAACATACCTTACACTACTCTAGAGTAACAGACATTACACTGCTCTAGAGTAACAGACATTACACTGCTCTAGAGTAACATACCTTTGCGGTGGCAGACCAGAGACTCCAGGCTGGAGTGGAGTTTCCTTAGCTGGATGTCCAGGTTCTCAAACTGCTGCTGCTTCTCCTCAAACCACTAACACACACACACACACACACACACACACACACACACACACACACACACACACACACACACACACACACACACACACACACACACACACACACACACACACACACACACACACACACACACACACACACACACACACTATCGTTGTAATGGAGTCTATGTACGTATATCCATCTATACACAGGGATAGCAACGCATGTATATTCAACTCTATAAAGAGTTAGAAACAGGGATAATAACTATATCTCTATTTAAATTCTTTAACATGAGCATTCATGCTAAGTGAATCTGTGAGCACGACAGAAGTATAGGAAGCCATTTGTATGACTTCATATAACATTTTTAAATCATAGGCTCACTTGTTCTCGCCTGACAGACTAGAAATTTTAAGTTGAGTGTATGTGTGTGTATGTGGGTGGCTATGTGTATGTGAGTGCGTATGTGTATGTGTGTGTGTGTGTGTGTGTGTGTGTGTGTGTGTGTGTGTGTGTATGTGTGTGTGTGTGAGTGCGTATGCGTGCGTGTGTGTGTAGGTGTGTGCGTCTCACAGCGTCTGACTCCGTCATCTTGATGGTCATCTTGTTGACGGCGTCAGCCGCCTTGTTGACCATCCGGAGGATCCCGGCCCCACTCAGAGCCTGGGTACTGAGAGCCCGGGGCAGCTACACACACACACACACACACACATAGACATTAATACACACACTCAGAGCCTGGGTACTGAGAGCCCGGGGCAGCTTCACACACACACACACACACACATAGACATTAATACACACACTCAGAGCCTGGGTACTGAGAGCCCGGGGCAGCTCACACACACACACACACACACATAGACATTAATACACACACTCAGAGCCTGGGTACTGAGAGCCCGGGGCAGCTACACACACACACACACACACATAGATATTAATACACACACTCAGAGCCTGGGTACTGAGAGCCCGGGGCAGCTATACACACACACACATAGACATTAATACACACACTCAGAGCCTGGGTACTGAGAGCCCGGGGCAGCTACACACACACACACATAGACATTAATACACACACTCAGAGCCTGGGTACTGAGAGCCCGGGGCAGCTACACACACACACATAGACATTAATACACACACTCAGAGCCTGGGTACTGAGAGCCCGGGGCAGCTATACACACACACACATAGACATTAATACACACACTCAGAGCCTGGGTACTGAGAGTCCGGGGCAGCTATACACACACACACACACACACACACACACACCACACACACACACACACACACACACACACACACACACACACACACACACACACACACACACACACACACACACACACACACACACACACACACACACACACACACACACACACACACACACACACACACACACACACACACACACACATGCGTGTGTCCCGCAGAGAGATAATAATAGTGATAGTGGATCTATTGTCTACCACAGAGAGGCTCTCATATCTGATCCTCTCTCTGGAATCATATCATCACCGTGTTCACCTTTCCTCTGCCTGGTTCTCCTGTGTGTGTGTGAGCGTGTGTGTGTGAGCATGTGTGTGTTTGTGTGTCTGTGTGTGTGAGCGCGTGTGTGTTTGTGTGTGTGAGCGTGTGTTCGTGTGTTTGCGCGTGTGTTTGCGCGTGTGTGTGTTCATGTGTGCGTGTGTGTGTTTGTGTGTGTGTTCGTGTGTGTTTGTGTTTGTGTTTGTGTGTGTGTGTGTGTGTGTGTTCGTGTGTGTTCGTGTGTGTGTGTGTGTGTGTGTGTGTGTGTGTTCATGTGTGTGTGTGTGTTCATGTGTGTGTGTGTGTGTGTGTTTGTGTGTGTGCGTTTTCCTCTGCGGTCTCAAAGCCTTTTAACGCTCATTCTAACGTTTCTTTTATTTCCTAATAAATGAAACGGCCTTGTGGCCCCCAGGGGCCCTCTACGACCCCCCGGGGGCCTAGGTGGGATGTGTGTGTGTGTGTGTGTGTGTGTGTGTGTGTGTGTGTATATTAACTGGCGTGTTTTAGAAGCACCTCATTTCTCTTCATTCTACAAAGTTTACTTTATTCCGCCCGGCGACGCTCGGCCTGACAGGCCGTCTGATTGGTTGCCAGGTCCCAACCTCATTCATTACCACCTAACCCCCCCCCCCCCCCACACCCACACCACACACACACACACACACACACACACACACACACACACACACACAGCAGTTAATACACACACAGACTTACACACACACACACAGCAGTAAATAGATAGACACATACACACAACAGACATACGGCAGTTAATAAACAAACACGCCAGTTAATACACAAACACACACACAGAGCAGTTAATACACACACGGCACCTAACACATACACATGCCACTTAACACACACATACACCCCCAGCTCAAGGAGGTGACAGGAGGAGGGGAGTGAAGGTGAAAGGGTGAAAGTGTGGTGGGAGGGGGAGGGAGTGGTTAGGATGTAGGAGACAGGGGAGGTGGTTAGGAGGTAGGAGACAGGGTAGGTGGTAAGGAGGTAGGAGACAGGGTAGGTGGTTAGGAGGTAGGAGACAGGTGAGGTGGTTAGGAGGTAGGAGACAGGGGAGGTGGTTAGGAGGTAGGAGACAGGGGAGGTGGTTAGGAGGTAGGAGACAGGGTAGGTGGTAAGGAGGTAGGAGACAGGGTAGGTGGTAAGGAGGTAGGAGACAGGTGAGGTGGTTAGGAGGTAGGAGACAGGTGAGGTGGTTAGGAGGTAGGAGACAGATGAGGTGGTTAGGAGGTAGGAGACAGGTGAGGTGGTTAGGAGGTAGGAGACAGATGAGGTGGTTAGGAGGTAGGAGACAGGGGAGGTGGTTATGCTCAGTACATTCTATACATTTTGTTAGAAACAGAGTAAATATAAATATATCTTAATAAATTAAAGTATATGTTATATTGTTATTTTGGTTCACCTCGGAACATTCAAGGAACTGCAGGAGGTCGGGGTCCTTGAGAAGGACCGGGTGTTTAACCGTCCTCATGAGATACCTGAAACACACACACACACACAGTGCAAGTATGTCAGTGTGTGTGTGTGTGTGTGTGTGTGTGTGTGTGTGTGTGTGTGTGTGTGTGTGTGTGTGTGTGTGTGTGTGTGTGTGTGTGTGTGTGTGTGTGTGTGTGTGTGTGTGTGTGTGTGTGTGTGTGTGTGTGTATGTGTGTGACAGCATCAGTATAGAGTTCTAAGCGTTGAGCTCGATCGGCTGATGGGCTCAGGAGACTGGCTGACCTTCCTGTCAATCAAACCCTGACAGGAAAGACCAGCATAATGTCAAAGAGTCTCTCTCTCCCGCTCCCTCCCTCCCTTCCCTTCCTCCCTCCCCCCTCTCTCTCTCTCTCCCCCTTCCTCTCTCGTTGTGATGATGGGAAAGCTAATGTTTGTGGTTTAACCTTTCAGCCTTCAGAGCTGAACATGGTTGAACTTTAGATTTACACACACACCTGGGGGGTGTGTGTGTGTGTGTGTGTGTGTGTGTGTGTGTGTGTGTGTGTAAATCTCAAGTAAAAATGAAGTCAGTAAATACATAGAGAGCATGTAGTTGTACTTAGTGTTCGACGTCCTTCCTGGTATTTCCACATTCATGGAACATGCTTGTTCACCCCTCACCCGTATGACTGCGTCTGGCTTTGGGCGGTGAAACACATTCTAAGCAAATGACCATGACTACTAATAATGACTATTTTATTATCATGAATTATTATTATTATTATTATATTACTCTCTCTCTGGTGTTGTGATGATGGGTTTAACCTTTCAGCTTTCAGAGCTGAACATGGGTGAACTTTCGATTCACATGGTGTGTGTGGTGTCTGCAGCCTGCAGACTGCAGTGTATGAGTGTATGTGTGTGTGTGTGTGTGTGTGTGTGTGTGTGTGTGTGCGTGCGCAAGTGTCATAACATTGGAATTTTTATACACTTTTATACTTTCTGGACTCATCACAGTTACTGCACTGTACTGCACTGTATTCATGATGCTGCTGCACTACTGGCACTTTAAATGCATTTAAATATTTTTGCACAATTCAACACCTGTTCCTATCATCCATCAGTCACTTTGCTGTCCTTTTTTTGTTCATTTTTATTGTATATATTATTTTGATGGTATTTTTTTGGAGATTTATACTGCGGGAGGGAATGGGGAGTAAGCATTCCAATGTACTTGTTACAAATGGCCAAGAACAATCTTGCATCTTGTATCTGTGTGTGTCCATGTGTGCACATATCTGCGTGTGTGTGTGTGTACGAGTGTGTGTGTGTGTACGAGTGTGTGTGTGTGTGTGTGTGTGTGTACGAGTGTGCGTGTGTTTCTTTGTTACCTTTCTAGCGCTGCTCTTCTTTTTTCCACAAACTCGTTGGATGACTGGTCGTCTTTCCCCACCTTCACCTTCGTCATACCTGGTCACACAACACCTGAGATGACTCACTAGAGACCTAATAGTCATACCTGGTCACTCAACACCTGATGACTCACTAGAGACCTAATAGTCATACCGGTCACACAACACCTGAGATGACTCACTAGAGACCTAATAGTCATACCGGGTCACAACTTGAATATGACATAACAAACTACATCTAGATATAGTTATAACAAACTACATCCATATATAGTTATAACAAACCAACATCTAAATATAGTTATAACACACTACATCTAGATAATCTAGATAGTTATAAAAACAACCTCTAGATATAGTTATAAAAAAAACCTCTAGATAGTTATAACAAACTACCTCTAGATATAGTTATAACACACTACATCTAGATATAGTTATACCAAACTACATCTAGATAAAGTTATACCAAACTACATCTAGATATAGTTATAACAAACTACCTCTAGATATAGTTATAACACACTACATCTAGATACAGTTATAACAAACTACCTCTAGATATAGTTATAACAAACTACATCTAAATATAGTTATAACAAACTACCTCTAGATATAGTTATACCATACTACATCTAGATATAGTTACAACAAACTACCTCTAGATATAGTTATAACAAACTACCTCTAGATAAAGTTATAATAAACGACATCTGGGCTCCTTACCCACGATGCTCTTCTCCGGGGCGGGGGGGACCAGGTATCCAACATGGAGGTACTTGGACGCCAGTTTCCCGTGGAGACCCAGGAAGTCACTGAAGCGCCTCTTCACTGAGAACTGTTTGGTCTTGAACAACGACATGGACGTCTGCAGAGGACGTACGGTAGAGATATGGTAACATTATGTAATCTGATCTCTTTTATTAAAAACACCACATTTTCTAATTCATACATGCATTCAGTTTCTTGCATTTGCATGTAACCCCTACCTGCTCCTTAATGACCCGTCTCTGTACCGTCTAACCCCTACCTGCTCCTTAATGACCCGTCTCTGTACTGTCTAACCCCTACCTGCTCCTTAATGACCCGTCTCTGTACTGTCTAACCCCTACCTGCTCCTTAATGACCCGTCTCTGTACTGTCTAACTCCTACCTGCTCCTTAATGACCTGTCTCTGTACTGTCTAACCCCTACCTGCTCCTTAATGACCTGTCTCTGTACTGTCTAACCCCTACCTGCTCCTTAATGACCCGTCTCTGTACTGTCTAACCCCTACCTGCTCCTTAATGACCAGTCTCTGTACTGTCTAACCCCTACCTGCTCCTTAATGACCCGTCTCTGTACTGTCTAACCCCTACCTGCTCCTTAATGACCTGTCTCTGTACTGTCTAACCCCTACCTGCTCCTTAATGACCCGTCTCTGTATTGTCTAACCCCTACCCGCTCCTTACCTGAGTGGTGACTTTGTAGGCCATGTAGGCGTTCATCCCATCACCTGGAACACACACACACACACGCATAAATAAATAAATAAAATCTGAAAATAAATAAATAAAAATCTGGTATTGAATAATTAACGTATTTAGCAGCTATTTCAATGTTTGAGGGCAACATATTTCAACATAAGAGGTCTACCTACTAATTATTAGAGACTGGTAATTAGGTAATCCAGTTACATATTTTCCTTCATTTTGGTGGTGATTTTTTCTTCTTATTACTACATGTAATTACATGATTTGGGGAGAGCCCTGGGTGTAGACACACATGACTATTGATATGATATCATCATATATGGGGGTTTACACCCACCCCGAAACCTCTTGCAGGGAGGCTGGTCTTGCGATACTTTACAGCGAAAAGTGGATCGCATCTTGTTTCATTGCAAATCAATGGGCCAATTCCTACTATACTAGCCACTGTCTATCACCCACCCAAGCCTGACAATGTTGTTGTTTTTTAATTAACTTTCAGTCTTATGTTCTTTGTCCCCTAATCTAATATCGCTGGTTGATTTTAATATTCAAATGGATAACGTCAACAGTACTCTCACAGGGGACAGTACGTCATGGCAGTGGACAGTTTTGGATTCCAGCATTATATTGATTTCCCCACGCACTCCAAAGGACATATTGTTGATGTGATCTGCTGCTCTGGTGTAACTCTTCATTGGACTGCAGTTCATTAGCCTACTTCACAAGTTGGTACCTTTTAATGTCTTGATTTAACATCATCCAAATCTAATCTGTTACGTTCCATCTCCTTTTCGTAAAACATTAAGAATATGCTCTAGTGGAATTGATAATCTCCCCAGCTAATTGACTACCCCAGATTAACTGGTCTCTCAATATAATGATACAAGATATGAGATATGTTAGATATTGTTTGGTTTAGACACATCTTTAATGTAAATGTAAATGTAAATGTAAATCTTTAAAGCTAAAGGCCATCGTCTAGGACGCCTTAATGCGAAAACTGGCCTTGTTGTTCATAAAGGATAATATAATAAGGATGCCCTTTCCATAGCTAAATCCACCTATTATGGAAATGTACTGTGGCCAGGGGAAGGGAACAGCTGTTCTTCTCTTCAGGACCTCGCTTTAAACGTCCAACTGTTGCTGAAATATCTGGCGTAATTTGTAATCCAACCCATCTACCTGCCAGCTAGAGCCTCTTTCTACTCGTCTAGTAAAAGTCTGTCTCCCTTCCCCGTCCTCCTTATTAACTGATGTAGGTCATCCAGTCTCTTAAAAGCACCACATTTGAATAATCTGCCAATTTCAAATGTACCATTTATCTCTGAAACACAGTCGCAGCTCAGATACAGGCTCACTTGACTGCCAACAACCCGTTTGAACTATTTCAGTCAGTTTTCTTCTGTTTCATAGTACAGCGAGAGCCTTGGTGAGAATCACCAATGCCTTGTTGCTGGCAGCGGGCTCTTAATATTTGTTCCTTTGATGGGAGTGCAGCCTTTGGTAGCGTCTCACATAATGTCCGCCTGGAGAGATTAGCTTCCATCAGAATCACTGGCACTCCTCTTGTTTGGTTTAGATCAGATTTCTCTGGCCGCACTCAGTTTGTTCAACTTAAAACAATTGAGATCACAATCTTTGACAGTTACCAGCATTGTTTCCCAAAGCTGTGTTTAGGCCTCTGTTCTATTTAGTATTTTTCTTTGACCTCTTGGCCGTACTACCAGGTTCAGGGCAAGTTCTTATCCACAGGCAGTGCACCTACGGAACTGCTAGGAATGCTGCCACTATCATAACATGTCATTAACATTACACTATCATAACATTGTCATTAACATTACACTATCATAACATTGTCATCCATATTACATTACACTATCATAACATTGTCATTAACATTACACTATCATAACATTGTCATTAACATTACACTATCATAACATGTCATTAACATTACACTATCATAATATTGTCATTAACATTACACTATCATAACATTGTCATCCATATTACATTACACTATCATAACATTGTCATTAACATTACACTATCATAACATTGTCATTAACATTACACTATCATAACATGTCATTAACATTACACTATCATAATATTGTCATTAACATTACACTATCATAACATTGTCATTAACATTACACTATCATAATATTGTCATTAACATTACACTATCATAATATTGTCATTAACATTACACTATCATAACATTGTCATCCATATTACATTACACTATCATAACATTGTCATTAACATTACACTATCATAACATGTCATTAACATTACACTATCATAATATTGTCATTAACATTACACTATCATAACATTGTCATTAACATTACACTATCATAACATGTCATTAACATTACACTATCACAACATGTTATTAACATTACACTATCATAACATTGTCATTAACATTACACTATCATAACATGTCATTAGCATTACACTATCATAACATGTCATTAACATTACACTATCATAACATGTCATTAACATTACACTATCATAACATTGTCATTAACATTACACTATCATAACATGTCATTAACATTACACTATCATAACATTGTCATTAACATTACACTATCATAACATGTCATTAACATTACACTATCATAACATGTCATTAACATTACACTATCATAACATGTCATTAACATTACACTATCACTTTGCTTGAATGGCTGGACTCATTACAGTTACTACACTGTTCTGTACTGTACTGTATTCATGATGCTGCTGCACTACTGGCACTTTAAAATGCTTTTAAATGCTCTTTGCACAATATAACACATGTACATATCATCCATCAGTCACTTTATTGTTATTTGTATTGTGTATAGTACTTGTGTATAGTATTGTGTTCCAGAAATTCATACTGCGTAAAAATTCATACAAATACTCATTTTCAGAAAATGTGGCAATGAGTTTGACTTCTACGCGTACGAGTCCAGCTGGATTCATCCACTAAGCCTACTTCCCCTTTCTGACTGTTTATTGGAAATGAAATCTGTAAATGTATGGTTGTCATACACTTTTCTCAAACTTAAATGGTGACAAAACAGAGGTTGTTGTTGTACACCCTTCTGCCCCAACTGGCATCAGACTGGCCTATTGGGCCTGATCCTGAGCCTGATCCTGATCCTGATCCTGATCCTGATCCTGAGCCTGATCCTGATCCTGAGCCTGAGCCTGAGCCTGAGCCTGATCCTGAGCCTGAGCCTGATCCTGAGCCTGATCCTGAGCCTGAGCCTGAGCCTGATCCTGAGCCTGATCCTGATCCTGAGCCTGAGCCTGAGCCTGAGCCTGAGCCTGAGCCTGATCCTGATCCTGATCCTGAGCCTGAGCCTGAGCCTGATCCTGAGCCTGAGCCTGATCCTGAGCCTGAGCCTGAGCCTGATCCTGAGCCTGATCCTGATCCTGAGCCTGATCCTGAGCCTGATCCTGAGCCTGAGCCTGATCCTGATCCTGATCCTGACCTTAATGGTCGCACTGATATTGAGTTATTGTACTGACGATGATTGTCTATCGAATTATTGTGTTCATTCACTACTTTATACTTTATATATATTGTTTTGTTTGATATGATACATTGCTGCTTTTTTTAAATGAGTCTTGTAAGGTGTCCTTTGAGTGTTTTGAAATAAATAAAATGCATTATTATTATTATTATTATTATTATTATTATTATTAATATGTTAAGAGGATATTAGTGATATGGTTAACATACCAACTTTCTCAGGATCAGACACCGAGATGTGGATGTCAAATGAGTCTGGACCATCGTCTTCCTCGATCTGCACACATTTTAAACATCGTCATCATCGTCATAATCACCATCATCACTTATTGTTATTGTTATCAGTTATTGGGGTTCTAGGTATGTTTACACGCACACCTTTAAAGCGGTCATAATCTGTGTGTGTGTGTGTGTGTGTGTGTGTGTGTGTGTGTGTGTGTGTGTGTGTGTGTGTGTTTACCTCGTCGAAGGAGCAGTGTGTGTACAGGTGGTTGTGGGGGAGGTGGGGGCTGATGAGGGAGGCGGGGGGTGTGACGGGGGAGGGGCCATCTGACAGTAGGACGTCCCGCTCTGGACTGTCCAATGAAACCTCCTCTGTAGCCTCTATACCCACAGAGCCACAGCGAGACAGAGAGACATCCAGTCAGGATAAAGAGAGAGGGGGAGAGACAGAGAGACATCCAGTCAGGATAAAGAGAGAGGGGGAGAGACAGAGAGACATCCAGTCAGGATAAAGAGAGAGGGGGAGAGACAGAGAGACATCCAGTCAGGATAAAGAGAGAGACGGAGACAGACATGAGGTTACAATCAAGAAGGAAAGAGCGACATAAGGTTGAGAGACAGAGAGACATGAGGTTATTATCGAGAGACATAAAAAGGAGAGAGAGAGAGAGAGAGAGAGAGAGAGAGAGAGAGAGAGAGAGAGAGAGAGAGAACACACACCTGTAAACAGGTCTTCTTCTTCTTCCAACAGAGAGTTCTGTTTTGGTCCGTTGGTGTTGGTGGTCACTGGTTCTGCCTGACACACACACACACACACACACACACACACACACACACACACACACACACACACACACACACACACACACACACACACACACACACACACACACACACACACACACACACACACACACACACACACACACACACACACACACACACACACACACACACACAGAGTATGTTTTCTAATAATATAATCATTTAAATGTGTATTACTGTCCAGCACTCACTGGGATGAATAAAGTACATGTTATTTAATACTCATTGTGTAGAAACACACAGGATGGTAGCTTAGAGAGGCTACAATGGGAGTACTGGCACTCCCAGTGTGTGTGTGTGTGTGTGTGTGTGTGTGTGTGTGTGTGTGTGTGTGTGTGTGTGTGTGTGTGTGTGTTAGCTGAGTGGACAGAAAAGTGAAATTAACGGAAGTCTCCTTTTCCCCTCTTCTTACTCAGCAATAAACACACACACAGATCCTTGAGACCAATAAACAGTTGAAGAGTCCGTCATAAAGTGTGGACATGGCAATAAAACACTGTGTGTGTGTGTGTGTGTGTGTGTGTGTGTGTGTGTGTGTGTGTGTACACACAAACCAGTTTCTAATTTAAATACATTATATCATATGTTGACTTTAGGGCATGGAGCAAAACACCAGAGAACTGTTTACACAACTACAACTGTAACCCTGGACCTAGCTGGTCTAGACCGTAGAGCCACAGTAGAGGTAGTCCAGGCCTAACTAGTGGATAGCAGAGGTACAGTAGAGGTAGCCCAGGACTAACGAGTGGATAGCAGAGCTACAGTAGAGGTAGCCCAGGCCTAACTAGTGGAGAGCAGAGCTACAGTAGAGGTAGCCCAGGCCTAACTAGTGGATAGCAGAGGTACAGTAGAGGTAGCCCAGGCCTAACTAGTGGATAGCAGAGCTACAGTAGAGGTAGCCCAGGCCTAACTAGTGGATAGCAGAGCTACAGTAGAGGTAGCCCAGGCCTAACTAGTGGATAGCAGAGGTACAGTAGAGGTAGCCCAGGCCTAACTAGTGCAGAGCAGAGCTACAGTAGAGGTAGTCCAGGCCTAACTAGTGGAGAGCAGAGCTACAGTAGAGGTAGCCCAGGCCTAACTAGTGGATAGCAGAGGTACAGTAGAGGTAGTCAAGGCCTAACTAGTGGATAGCAGAGGTACAGTAGAGGTAGCCCAGGCCTAACTAGTGGAGAGCAGAGGTACAGTAGAGGTAGTCCAGGCCTAACTAGTGGATAGCAGAGGTACAGTAGAGGTAGTCCAGGCCTAACTAGTGGAGAGCAGAGGTACAGTAGAGGCAGCCCAGGCCTAACTAGTTGAGAACTATGTAATAAGTTGTTCAGCGGGTCTAAGTATCGTATGATATATGATAAATAATATATACAACATTGAGAACACACACATATATATTATATATATTATATATATATATATATATATATACACTTTGGAACAGAGATACTGAACTCATTTCTCATAATACAGTTACACTATATTTTTATTGGCGGTTTTGGTCGGGGACGCCGAGGTGTAAACAAACGGTGAGCCTCGTCACCTGTCCCACCACTATCACCTGTCCCTATCCCCCCAATGCTGTCACCTGTCCCACCACTATCACCTGTCCCTATCCCCCCAATGCTGTCACCTGTCCCCCCACTATCACCTGTCCCTATCCCCCCCAATGCTGTCACCTGTCCCCCCACTATCACCTGTCCCTGTCCCCCCACTATCACCCCCCCCCCCACTACCACCTGTCCCTATCCCCCCAATGCTGTCACCTGTCCCCCCACTATCACCTGTCACCTGTCCCTCCACTATCACCTGTCCCCCCACTATCACCTGTCACCTGTCCCTCCACTATCACCTGTCCCACCACTGTCACCTGTCCCTGTCCCCCCACTGTCACCTGTCCCACCAATGCTGTCACCTGTCCCTGTCCCTCCACTATCACCTGTTCCACCACTGTCACCTGTCCCTGTCCCCCCACTGTCACCTGTCCCACCAATGCTGTCACCTGTCCCTGTCCCCCCACTATCACCTGTCCCTGTCCCCCCACTGTCACCTGTCCCTGTTCCACCAATGCTGTCACCTGTCCCCCCACTATCACCTGTCACCTGTCCCTCCCCTGTCACCTGTCCCTGTCCCTCCCCTGTCCCATCCTGTCACAACCAACCCGGAAATCTGCCACCAAACCTGCGTATTTATGCGCAAATCGAGCCTCCCTCAAACCGCGTCACCACCACCGCGTCTCCACACATCTCAGTCTACGGTCACTCCACTAACGCCTTAATACGGCATCGGTTGTTGTGGTTATGAAGGTTGCGATGAGACGGTCAATAACTGCCGAATAAAGGACATCCTGGTTATTGACCGGGTGGCCTCCTCCTCCTCCTCCTCCTCCGGAGGTTGAGCTCACCTCCGGGAAGAGCTCCTCTCCGTGGCCGTCGTGCGGCTCCTGGAAGTCCGCCTGCTCCCGAGTTGACTCCCTGGATGACTCCGCCATGTTCCTCCTCCTTCTGGTTCGGCGGTTTGATCACAATATTAGACCCCGGCTAGGAGACCCGGCGACAGACTGACAGACGGAGGAGGAGGAGGAGAATCAGGATGAGTATGTTTTTCCCCCCCCCACTGCTGTCATGTGACAGCGCGGGGAGGAGGAGGGGAGGAAGGGGGAGGGAGGAGGGGGAGGCGGAAGAGGAGGGAGGAGGGAGGAGGGGGAGGCGGAAAAGGAGGGAGGAGAGAGGGGAGGCGGAAGAGGAAAAGGAGGGATCAGTTCCGAGTTAAACACACATTTCCGACCCGCGGTTCAGATGGACTAGTAGTAGCGGTGGTGCTTCTGGTTAGTCAGTAGACTAAAGCTAAATTATTAAGTTGTGTATTCCGAACGGTTTGAGTTGTTATTAAGTTGTATTCAAAGAGTCAGTCGGTTGTAGTTGTTGTTGTGGTTGTATCTGAACAACGACGACAACAGAAGACTAGTATTATTAGCCAGGTATTGTGTGCAGCGACAGGCTTGTTGACACGACATTGACATCGCTTTCTGTTTCGTTTCCATTAAAGTGATAACCAAGCTGGTTAGTGGTTAGCTGGTTAGTTAGTTAGTTAGGTAGTGAGAAGCACGTCGCTCCCTACGGATGCCTTTGGAACAGGAACCCGACGATGTTGACGGTGAGAAACCTGGAGGTACAAGGAGGTCCAAGCCATGTAGATTAGATTAGATTATAATGTGTGGTCAGTGTACTAACAGCACAAGTACAGTCCAGAGAACATCATTTGGCATCTAACCAAAGTGCATGGTAATATATATATAATGTACAGTGGTTGAATAATATGTAAAAACAGTCTACTAAAAAACTACTACTAAAAACAAGTATAAAATAACTAAGATAGGTATATATATACACAAGGTAAGATAGGTATATACAAGGTAAGATATGTATGTATGTATATATATGTATGTATGTATATATATATATATGGTAAGATAGTATATATATATATATATATATATACACACAGGTAAGATAGGTATATATATATATATATATATATATATATATATACAAGGTAAGATAGGTACATACAAGGTAAGATATGTGTGTGTATATATATATATATATATATATATATATATATACACAAGGTAAGATAGGTATATATATACTTATTATTATTATTATGCACATATCTCATATATACTCAAAGTAATCTTCTAACTTACTAGTAGTAGTAGTAGTCTTTTAGCCACTGTACATTATATATTAACATGCACTTTACTGCAACATTTGCACTCTGGTTAGATGCCAAATTATTTTCACTGTACTTGCTGTAGTACACTGACAATAAATTGGAATCTAATCTAATTAATTACTACACACTGACGAACAAACGTGTACTAAGAACTAACATTCCAATGGCGACATTGACGTGATGATGACGACGTGATGTACAGTGTCCCTGTCCCTGTCGAAGCCAACAGGCTTGCGACATGTCAGGCACTGTAAGACCTGCTTGATCACCAATGCTCTGTGTTTACCTCCTGCCGTCTACCTTTTTGGTGATATAATGAATTGTCATCCAGTTCTCCACTAGTCTTTGAGGGCTTCTGTTCTACGAGTAAAAATGTAACTAGCATGTCCTGTGATTGCTTAAATTAATGTAAAAACAACACACAAGAACACTTTTTTATTGATCACAGACAGACAGACGGTCCTGGCTCCGAAGACCTTGAAGAGATGTACTCCCAGTCCACCGGACCTGGAGCTGTGCAGTGGGTCTCTGCAAGAGAAGAAGGAGGAGGAGATGCTACACCTGCAGAAGAAGCACAAGGAGGCAGTCAAACAACACCAGGTAAACCACACACACACACACACACACACACACACACACACACACACACACACACCTCACTTACACACGTGTGTGTCTCTGATGTAGGTCCTCCTGGAGAAGCTGGAGTCTCTGAGGGTCAAACTGCAGCTCAACGACTCCAAGGCCTCCAGGAAGAACTTCCTGCTCAAGAAACAGGAAATGACATCACAGAAGAACCGTGAACTGGAGGAGAACAACCGGTGAGAACAGATGCCTAGGAACCACAACCACCATTCTGGTTTCCTATACATTGCAGTATTCTGGTCACCTAAACAAATCATTGCTCGCATTTGGTGCTTCCACCACCTTGCTCACCTCCTGTCTGTCTCTGTCCCGCCCCCCCCCCTCTCTCTCCTCTCTCCTTCTCCCTGGCAGGCTGCAGAAAGAGCTGAGGGCGGTGGAGGTTAGTCTGATCTCCCTTAAGGGGGAGCAGCAGCAGGAGAAGAGGCTGTTGGATGAGGAGTTGTCCCAGCTGACGGCGGAGATGGAGAAAGTGTGTCAGTCGTCCCAGGAGGCCCAGAGGCGGGTACTGAAGGATGAGGCAGGGGCCGTGGAGAAGCAGAGAGACTTGGCCATGTTCTCCATGGATTCCTGGCTCAGGGAGGTGGGTACCACCCTAGACCAGGGTCCTCCTTGAGTAAAGTCCTCCTCCTAGAACAGGACCCTCCTAGCCCAGGCCACTACAATAGTAATAATTATGCTAAATGATATATAAGGAAAACATCCTTATCCATGAAAAGTGTGAAATGGCAACTAAATAGGTCAGGTTCCTGCCATGGAAGCTCTCCTCCCCTTCCAGCGCAAAGCACGGTCTCCCTCTTGTCCTCATCCCCAGGTGGGCCAGTACCTGCAGGCTCTGCAGATAGACCCCAGTCAGCAATACCTCCAGGAGCAGCTGCACTGGGAGAAGGAGGAGGCTGCGGTCCGGAGGTCACGGGACCAGCTCCTGTCCAGGGTGGAGTCCCTACCCGGGGCGGAGACCCTGCCAGGGATGGAGCTCCCGCCACTGCCCAAGGTCCCCACCGTAAGTACAGTAATGGTTCATAAAGAGCAAGTCAGTTTATTCAAACACATCATGACGGTAGCAGTAGATCTCAATGTTGTTATGTTGCTGTTCGGCTTTAAGGCTCCTCCCCTCTTGTCTGATAGGTGGACCTGATAATCAGTCAGATCCTGCTGTCTCTGGAGCAGGCCGCTTTCCTCCCTCCTCCTCACCCCTCCCCCTCTCCCCCCATGGGCCCACCCAGAACCCAGACCCCTCCCCGCATCCCCCCTAACATGGCCCTGTCCAGAACCCCGTCCAGAACCCCACCCCCTTCTCGCATCACCCCGCCTGTCGGCCACCAAACCCCGCCCCCTTCTCGCATCACCCCGCCCGTCGGCCACCAAACCCCGCCCCCTTCTCGCATCACCCCGCCCGTCGGCCACCAAACCCCGCCCCCTTCTCGCATCACCCCGCCCGTCGGCCACCAAACCCCGCCCCCGTCCTCGGCTCCGTCGGATAAACTCGACAAGCTGCTGGAGAAGCTGGGCGCCAAGTTCCCACAATGCAGTAGGGCCCAGCTGATGTCCGGTCTGCATCACATCAAGAGCACCCGGGGAACCATGGCCGGTCTGTCGGTGGAGGAGGTGGCTGAGCAGGTGGGCCTCAAGTTAGCCCAGGACCTGGCCCCCCGGGGCCTGGCCCCCGCTGCTGCCAGGGGGGCCTTCGCTGGAGCACACGCCCCCTTCCCACAGCCTCTGAGGCAAACGACAAGGAGCTTCTGCCTGATGTGTCAGCAGCAGGTGGAGCCTGGGAGCCAGCAGCCGCTGCCCTGCGCCCACAGCATCCATCGAGACTGCATCAGTGTCTGGTTACAGTCCAGCGGACACAACAGCTGCCCCTTCTGCCCCGCCCAGTGAGGACGTTGTCATGGTAAGGGAGGGAGGGAGGGAGGGAGGGAGGGGTGGGTGTGTGGTGGGTGTGTGTGTGTGTGTGTGTGTGTGTGTGTGTGTGTGTGTGTGTGTGTGTGTGTGTGTGTGTGTGTGTGTGGTGTGTGTGTGTGTGTGTGTGTGTGTGTGTGTGTGTGTGTGTGTGTGTGTGTGTGTGTGTGTGTGTGTGTGTGTGTGTGTGTGTGTGTGTGTGTGTGTGTGTGTGTGTGTGTGTGTGTGTCTCGGGTTCCACAGCACTTTGAGTCTTCCAAAAAAATTAGTCATTTTGCTTTCTTGCCTTGATGAATAAATAAATAAAAAATGAAGAACAAACTGAACAATCTGTCTTTCGTGAAGATGTTGTGCACATGAAAGTGTGATCATTCACAACTCAGTGATGGTGTGTTTCAGCTCCACTGGGATGGAAGCAAGTGTCAAAGTGTTCAATAAAAGTGATAAATAACCTAATTATAACCTAGAGTGACTGAAACTATCAGATCGTACTGCAGGTCGCTTGCTAACAGCCACCAGTTAAGTTATTGTTGGCAAGTAATTATGAATGTGTAAGTGTGAAGCATAGAGACAACTTGGCAGGTTGGATTTCTTAATATATATATATTATAATGGTAACGTCAACACAAGTGGATCCTCCATTGAGGCACTCGGCTTAGCACAAATACAACGCAACCCTAAATTATTTTTACAGTACTGCCAGCATCACTAGACGCACTTCTGGTTACTTCAAAATCAAAGCTTCTTATGTCAACATTTCAGTTCCAGGGAGCGGTGGCCAAAAGTGCAGCAAAGGAAGAAATGAGACGAGAACCGGAGACGTAGAAAATAAGACAAATGTGTGTGAGTGTGTGTCACCTTGGACTCCTGTCAGGTTGATAAGACCACCTGGGAGCCAGTAGGCAGCCTTACACACACACACATTAACACAAACACACACACACAGGAGCCCCGGAGCCCCTACACACATACACAGGATCCCCAGGGGCCCCTAGCGCCGTGCTACGTCCAGAGGGTAACAAGCTGTGTGGTTAGCCGTGCTACGTCCACAGGGTAACAAGCTGTGTGGTTAGCCGTGCTACGTCCACAGGGTAACAAGCTGTGCGGTTAGCCGTGCTACGTCCACAGGGTAACAAGCTGTGTGGTTAGCCGTGCTACGTCCACAGGGTAACAAGCTGTGTGGTTAGCCGTGCTACGTCCACAGGGTAACAAGCTGTGTGGTTAGCCGTGCTACGTCCACAGGGTAACAAGCTGTGTGGTTAGCCGTGCTACGTCCACAGGGTAACAAGCTGTGTGGTTAGCCGTGCTACCTCCAGAGGGTAACATTAAAAGATGTGTGAGTCGGTTTAAAAGTACTTTTTGGTTGGACTCACCTCTCCCAGGGGGGGGGGGTGTCTCCTATGGTCGCCGTGACAGCGGTAATATGGGTGTGATTTACAGGCCTCTGCACAAACAAGCATCATTACTGGAGCGGGGAAACGTGGGCTTTTGACCAATGGTTCCTAAACTAGTGTCAGGGGACTTTTAGCCTGCCTTCAGGAGCCCTTCCTGCGGCCCTCGACTAAATGAGCGATAGTTTAATCTCACTATTAGTTTGTTCTGCAGAGGAGAGAGAGGGGAGGAATGAGAGAGAGAGGGGAGGGAGAGAGGGGGAGGGAGAGAGAGACGACTAGACAGAAGAGGAGGCGTATGGAGGGAGGGGAGAAGGAAGGATATAAACCACACCGTGAAGCTCCCTCCTCCATCATCAGACTCTATGGTTCAGTGGAGTGTTATATTATAGATATATATATGTTAGAGTGTTATATTATGGGACAGCAGAATCACATGCTTGTTTGTCTGATTCCTCCTCTCAGAACCCAGGTGTATGGGACTAGGTGTATAACCCAGGTGTATGAGACTAGGTGTATAACCCAGGTGTATGGGACTAGGTGTATAACCCAGGTGTATGGGACTAGGTGTATAACCCAGGTGTATGGGACTAGGTGTATAACCCAGGTGTATGGGACTAGGTGTATAACCCAGGTGTATGAGACTAGGTGTATAACCCAGGTGTATGGGACTAGGTGTATAGGACCAGGAGAGCCAGGTGTTGGAGAGCCACATATAGGACCAGGTGGACCAGGGAACCAGGAACAGGTGGGTCAACAGGACTAGGTGTACAGGACCAGGTGTATAGGATCAGTTGGACCAGATGTATAGGATCAGATATAGGACCAGGTGTATAGGATCAGTTTGACCAGGAGTATAGAACCAGGTGTATAGGACCAGATATAAGACCAGGTGTATAGGATCAGTTGGACCAGGAGTATAGAACCAGGTGTATAGGACCAGATATAAGACCAGGTGTATAGGATCAGTTGGACCAGGAGTATAGAACCAGGTGTATAGGACCAGGTATAAGACCAGGTGTATAGGATCAGTTGGACCAGGAGTATAGAACCAGGTGTATAGGACCAGGTATAAGACCAGGTGTATAGGATCAGTTGGACTAGATGGGCCAGATGTATATGACCAGGTGTATAGGACCAGGTGTGCAGGACTAGGTGTAAAGGACCATGTGTAGGTGCCTGAATGAATCTGAATGAATCTAAATAAACCGGCCGACGCAAGTGCTCGTTGCACTACGCGACTTTTTAGAAACACCACAAATCTTCTTCTAGACTTGTGACAGGAGGAGCCGACCTCCTCCCCCTCCCGCCACTGCGCAGTGCTGCCCTCTGGTGGCCAAGTCCTTCAACTGAAAACACTTTTTATTTATACCTAGGGAACCTAGCAAACAAAACATTAATATTCTGCCGAATAAAACGTTTAACAGCCGTATTGGAATGAATTGCACTTTTTTGACTTCTGGTGAAAGGGTGGTTCTCTTTACCTTACCTTTGTTGAACGCACTATTGTAAGTCGCTTTGGACAAAAGCGTCTGCTAAATGACTGTAATGTAATGTAATATCTACACTGCATGCAATGTTTAAAGGTTAAATAGAAATTGACACCATGCTTACTCTTGTTGAGGCCGCGTAGGTCAACAGCAGGGCCACCAGGTCCAAGGGCCCAGGGCCTATAGGCCTATACTAGATCTGGTATGTAAACAAGTGTAATGGACCCCCCCCCCCTACCACATTGTTCTAGACAGACACTGCTAAAGAAACGCCACCGTGGTCCTTGTGGTCCTTGTCAGTGCCAGTAGATGACAGGACGTTATGGGAGACAAGCCGGCAAGTTTAGCCTCCGTTCCAGTTTGCCTCGCATGCTAATAAAACACCCGTTGGTTTTTAAAGGAGCGCCACACACTGACAGCTGCTCTAACTTATGCAAATGTAGACTTTTTTTTGGCGTGTAAATAAAACCTTCGCGGGTAACAATCGGTG
>CM051017.1:4868004-4900504 GCA_027704905.1 Muraenolepis orangiensis | reverse complement strand
AGAATATCAGGTTTAAAAATAATACTGGAAAACAAGAGTATTAAATATTGTTTTTTTATATATATATATATATATATATATATGTATAGGTTTCAAATATAACCTGTACTGTGCGTGAATTCAACCACATTTAAAACCCAAAAACTGCGTAACACTGTGTGCATAAACGTAAACATAAATATTCCTAAAGACCTAAAAAACAACAACTTAGCATTGAGAAACATCCTCATAAGGCCCGTAATACTGTAACCATGGTAACCGAACGTGAACTTGACCTTAAAAAAAAAAAACAGTGATGTAATACAACAGTAAATACAAGTTCAACAACATTACTTTAGTTCATGAAAATACTGCAGCTGGACAACATATTAAGAGGTTGATTCAACCAAAGCACCAGCAGAGTTCCTCTTTTTAGACTGGCCTCATGCTCCTTAGTGTGGGACCTCTGCCTTGGAGACGTGAGACCAAAGAGACGTTATCATGGCTACAGCACAGACAGACAGACAGACACAGAGAGAGAGACAGAGACCGACAGAGAGAGAGACAGAGACCAACAGAGAGAGAGAGAGAGAGAGAGAGAGAGACAGAGACAGACAGACAGACCAAGAGATAGAGCGAGACAGACAGACAGAGTGACACAGACAGACAGCCAGAGTGACACAGACCGACAGACAGATAGCGAGAGACAGACAGCCAGACATACAGAGAGACACAGACCGACAGACAGATAGCGAGAGACAGAGACAGACAGACATACAGAGACTGAGCCCATCTAATGTGTATGGTTGACGTGTTGGTATAATGTGTGCGGTGGTTGACTGTTTGGGGTTAAAGTTCAAATGTTGCTTGTTTTAGTCTTAGCCTTGCCTCCTCCCGAGGGACTGGCTTTGTTCTCCGACTTCCTGCCTGGTGAGCTGGGACAGGAAGTGGAGGGCTTAGCTCCTGATTGACCACCGTGTCGGACAGCAGACTGGCTACTGCTGCCGCTGTTGTTGTTATGGTTGTTGATGTTCCCGCTCAGAGTCTCCATGATGGACCTGAAGGCTCCGAACGGCCGCTTGGTTTCAGAGGCGCCCGTAGGAGTCCTCTCTTTCCCATGGTGCACTTTGGTGGACTCCGCCTCCTTGGAGGCGGGGCTCTCGTTGAAGGTGACCCTGAGCTTCAGGTTGTGGGGGGGCTTCCGGCGCGAGGTGGGAGACTTCAGGGCACTCTTGGGGCTGGTGGCCTTCTGGTCCTGGAGCTCCGCCTCCGTAGCCTCGGGTTCAG
Organism: Muraenolepis orangiensis; assembly: GCA_027704905.1. Taxonomy (NCBI): domain Eukaryota; kingdom Metazoa; phylum Chordata; class Actinopteri; order Gadiformes; family Muraenolepididae; genus Muraenolepis; species Muraenolepis orangiensis. Next base: position 4,899,238 of record CM051017.1, on the reverse strand, counting down.
AGGCCGCCGGAGGCAGCTTGCGCTCCGAGCCGGCGGGCCGACGGGCCGGGTCCTCCTCTGCGATCTGTAGGTGGTTGGGGGGGTCCGGGCGGGGGACCTTGCCCTCCTCCGGCGGGTAGCCGTCCGAGTCGGACTCGGAGAGCGAGCGCTGCATCAGCTGCTTCAGACGGGCCAGTTTCAGCTCCCTCCTCTCCACCAGACCCAGCCGGCGGGCCCCTGCGCCGTCCCGCGCCTGGCCGCCCGCCGCCGGGGGTCTCCCGCTGGGACACACCGGCTCCAGAGGGTCCTTTCCCAGGAGACCCAGCACCGGGTCCGGAGCCACGCCCCCCTGGCGCACGACCCAATGGCCTTCCTCTGGAGTCCCCTCCGCGGTCAGAGTCATTTCAGGCCACGCCTCCAGAGAGGCAGGCTGATGGGAGCTGTAGTTCAGAGGGCGAAAAACATCTTCGGTTATTAAGACGCTCGGTTCAATCCTCCTCCCCGAGACACAGGGTATCAGGGCGTGGCTTAGGGTGTGTTGATGTGTGAAATACCTCGGAGATGTGGTGTGTTACCTAGGGGAGGTGGTTACCTAGGAGATATGGTGTGTTACCTAGGGGAGGTGGTTACCTAGGAGATATGGTGTGTTACCTAGGGGAGGTGGTTACCTAGGAGATATGGTGTGTTACCTAGGGGAGGTGGTTACCTAGGAGATATGGTGTGTTACCGAGGAGATATGGTGTGTTACCGAGGATATGTGGTGTGTTACCTAGGGGAGGTGGTTACCTAGGAGATATGGTGTGTTACCGAGGAGATGTGGTGTGTTACCTAGGGGAGGTGTTTACCTAGGACATATGGTGTGTTACCGAGGAGATGTGGTGTGTTACCTAGGAGATGTGGTTGCCTAGGAGATATGGTGTTACCTAGTAGATGTGGTAACCTAGGAGATGTTGTAACCTATAATATGTAGTTACCTAGGAGACGTGGTGTGTTACCTAGGAGATGTTGTGTTACCTAGGAGACGTGGTTACCTAGGAGACGTGGCGTGAGCTCCCTCTGTGTTTGGGTCTAGAATTTTCTGCAGTTGGTTCTGTAGCGCCAGTCGCTCTGTGGCCTGTCTGCAACACACAGAACACATTCAGGCTTCTAGGAGACACCGTCACCCAGTATCTACACCGTCACCCAACCAGCATCCACCAGAGGAAGACTGGTGGATGCCGGTTGTAATGTTTAACACTCGCAGAAGACTTAAGGCAATCGGTCGACTGGCGACTCACTCGTTGAGCTGTTTAGTGAGCTTGACCACCTGGGAGGCCAAGGACATGCAGGTTTCCACGACGACCAGGTACCGCGCACAGGTGGTGTGTCCCTGTCGCTCGGCGCACTGGGAGGCCCGCTCCCCCTGCAGGTTCAGCACCGTCACGTTGGAGCCGTACTCCACCAGCGTCTGGAGAGAGAGAGAGAGAGAGAGAGAGAGAGAGAGAGAGAGAGAGAGAGAGAGAGAGAGAGAGAGAGAGAGAGAGAGAGAGAGAGAGAGAGAGAGAGAGAGAGAGAGAGAGAGAGAGATCACCGTTACTCCCCCCAGATTCAAGAGGGTAATGGAATGCATACTCCCCATTCCCTCCTGTGTAATGAATTTAAACAACAATACTATACTATGCAATATATACTAAACAATACTATAAACAACACTATATACTATCAACAACCCTATAATAATACTATACACAATACAAATAACTATAAAGTGACTGATGGGTGATATGTATATGTGTTGAATTGTGCAACAAGTATATAAAAGCATTTTAAAGTGCCAGTAGTGCAGCAGCATCATGAATACAGTACAGTACCGTGCAGAATGAGTCCAGAAAGTCCAGCAAAAGAAGTATGGCCGTGTAATGTAATACGGGTGACAATGTTATGATAGTCACTCCTAGAAGTCCAAACCTGCAGACAGTGTGTGTGTGTGTGTGTGTGTGTGTGTGTGTGTGTGTGTGTGTGTGTGTGTGTGTGTGTGTGTGTGTGTGTGTGTGTGTGTGTGTGTGTGTGTGTGTGTGTGTGTGTGTGTGTGTGTGTGTGTGTGTACCTGCAGACAGGTGAGGTGTCCGTACTGAGCTGCCACGTGGACTGCAGTGTTTCCCTGCTGGTCCACCTCGTCCAGAGAGATGGCCTGCTCCTGCATGAACTGCAGTAACCATAGCAACACCTTCTCCTGTATAGCACACACACACACAACACATTCAGGAAAACCACCCTATACTATATGTGTGGCATTGCGTTTGTGTACACACACCAACGTGTGTGTGTGTGTGTGTGTGTGTGTGTGTGTGTGTGTGTGTGTGTGTGTGTGTGTGTGTGTGTGTGACCTGTCCATGTCGTCCTGCGTAGTGGATAAGGCTGGGGTGGTCCCGGCTGCAGCTCAGTTCTGCTATCGCCTCGGTCTCACTCACCATCCACCTCACACACTCCAGATGACCATGCTGCACGCACACACACACACACACACACACACACACACACACACACACACACACACACACACACACACACACACACACACACACACACACCACACACACACACACACACACACACACACACACACACACACACACACACACACACACACACACACACACACACACACACACACACACACACACACACACACACACACACACACACACACACACACACACACACACACACACACACACTTTTACCAACTACACCCTGCAGGGGGCAGCACACCCAGTATCTAAACTACAGACAGATTAAGACCAGCTAGTCTGGCTGCCCAGCCAATCAAATCAACCATGCTGCTATCAGGCTTGTCTGGAGAAAACACACTTCCTGTCTGCTTTGATTGGCTGCGAGCCAATCAGAAATGCTCTACGATATGCGTAGACACATTCCATTCCACTATTGTTATCCATAATGATAATAATAATAATACTTTCTATATAAATATTAGGGTGTAATGATAGACCATCGGTTATCCTGGAAAAACTAGATTCAAACTGTCTGCCAAGGGACAAAACAAATAAATAAAACAAATGTATTTTCTCTTAGGGTCTTAAGAGTGTCTTAGAGTAGAAGGGAATGAGTAAATACGTCCTTTACCGTAGGTACTCTAATATAGGGGCCTTTGCAGCGATTTGCAGTGATTTGTCATACATCCATAGCTATCAGTTAGTTAGTTAGGCTCCTCCTCACCTTGACCCCCAGGCCCGCGGGGGTCAGCTGCTGGGTGTTGCGGTCATTGAGGCCGTCCTCCCCCATCAGGGAGGTGAGGTGCTGCAGACAGTCGGCGTGGCCCTGGGCCGCCGCGATGTGGAGCAGGTTGTTCCTCTCCTCGTCTCGGATCAACTCCAGGTTATCCGCCGCCAGGTGGGGCTGGTGGAAGAGAGGGATGGAATAAGGAAGAGTGACATTGTGACAAGGCGCCTTGTAGCGACCCTGGTTCCCGTGGTCCCATCTCCACTCTCCTGTGCATAAAGGCAAAATGCCCCCAAAAAATATCCTTAAAAGAGTGACATTGTTCTTGGGAGCTACCGCTAATTGTGTTTTTAAAAAGGCTTTACTTCCTGCAAGACAATCTCCCCACGATGCTTGGAAGCGCAAATTATTTAATTTATTATATTTTTTGTAGAAGGCAGAAACCAGAAAAAAACACTAATTAATTGCTACTTAATAAATGAGTGTCTTTGTTAGTGAATTAGTGAGTAAATGTTAGTGACTCAACAAATTGTAACGTTTGGATCGATTGGGTGGTCCTGCATCGTAAATATTCAAATCGGGGGTGGAATGGATGCGTTCCATCGCTACTCTCTGGTGATGTCATGCCTCTCTGATGATGTCATGCCCCTCTGGTGAGGTCATGCCTCTCTGATGATGTCATGCCTCTCTGGTGAGGTCATGCCTCTCTGATGATGTCATGCCTCTCTGGTGATGTCATGCCTCTCTGATGATGTCATGCCTCTCTGATGATATCATGCCTCTCTGGTGAGGTCATGCCTCTCTGATGATGTCATGCCTCTCTGGTGATGTCATGCCTCTCTGATGATGTCATGCCTCTCTGGTGATGTCATGCCTCTCTGATGATGTCATGCCTCTCTGGTGAGGTCATGCCTCTCTGATGATGTCATGCTCACCAGCAGGGAGATCTGTCCTTCTCTGATGATATTGATGATGTTCTGGTTCTTCTTGGCCTCCTCGTCTACCTCTCCTCCTCCTACTCTGGTTGTAGCTCCTCCTCCTCCTACTGCTCCTACTGCTCCTCCTCTGGCTGTAGCTCCTCCTCTGCCTGCAGCTCCTCCCCCTGCTCCTCTGGCTGTAGCTCCTTCTCCACCTCCTCCTCCTCCTTCTCCTCTGGCCGTAGCTCCTCCTGCAGCAGGAGGCCAGGCCCTGGTCGTGGTGGTCCCAGCCAGGGGGAAAAGGCGCCCAGAAGCCCCCGGGTGCTCCGGCCCAGGCTTGTGGCTCGTCTCTGGGTAAACTCTGGCTGACAGAAGGTTGTCTGCAGGGAGGAAGAATTTATGTAAAAGGAGCGACACTTCTACTCTCTTACCTCTTCCAGACAAGCTACAGCCTTTACACCCTTCTCTATTGTTGTCAGCAGATATAAACACATCTGATATAAACACCAGCCAAGTAACATGTGTGTGTGTGTGTGTGTGTGTGTGTACTGACCTGGGTCGGAGAAGGACGACAGGGAGGCAGAGCAGCTGAGCAGCCCAGCGGAGGAGAGCTCTCTGTGGGCCGCAGAGGCAGTCGACAGCCCCTGGGCCTGGAGGTGGTCTGGATCCATGGATTTAGACTTTTTCATGTCCGACCACTTGACTGGAGACATGGAGTACTGCGCACACACACATACACGCACACACACACACACACACACACACACACACACACATCATAAATAAATCGACAAAAGGATGTCAGTTAGACAGACAGAGAGACAGAGAGACAGACAGACAGACCTGGTTGTAGCTGGCCAGGCTGAGGGACTCATGGTGCTGCAGACCGGACCCTGGGCGTCGGGCTCCGTGCTTGCGGTCCAGGGTTCCCCCCAGACCAGACCCAGGGAGGGGCCGCGGGGTGGGGGGTAGCCGCGGCAGCGTGGATGACTGCTGGCTGCTCTTGATGTACGGGACGTCCAGGATCTCGTCCATGTCCAGGTCGTAGTGCTCCAGCTCCCCAAACACAGCAATGCCGGGGGGCGGGGCTACTTGCTCTGGGAGCAAGGCTCCTCCCACCACACTCCTCCTACCCTGCCCATCTGCGGAGGGGGAGGTTTGGCCCGGCTTGTCCGACTCCTCCTTAGTTTCTCCCAGGGGTGCCTCCGGAAGCCCAGGGGCCCCGTGGAGGGCCCCGTGGTTCCCGGGGGCCTTGCCTTCAGAGTCACTGTCTGGGTTCTCCGGCTGGTGCTTGAGGGGGGAGACCCGCTTGACGGGTCTGAACTTGCTGTGGACCTCAGAGAGGCCTGTGGGTTTGACCCCCCCTCCCCCGCCATGGGTGGACCCCGAGCGGCTCCATGTCACCGGGGGCGCTGTGGAGCACAGAGGAGCTTAGCTTCACCCAGGTTACAAAGGTTTTTGTATTTATTGAAGCAAACTGCCCGTGCTTCTGCGTGGTTTGTCTGAATCCATCGTGCACAAACAAGGCCACGATTTTGAAACAGTTGTATACAGTACGTCTGCACAGCCTCCGCAACAAGGTGTCATTACACCAAATGTACACTAGAGGGTGATATATCAACTAACTATACAAGCAATGTCCGCAACATCTGTGGATAATAGATGGCAAAAAAAAAAAGTTCTAAACAATAACTGGTGAACACACAATAACACTATTTCAGTGTTTATTAGGATAACAGCTAAGCTAAGTCAGCTGTAGCCTGCAACAACAAGCAGCCGTCCTGCCTGTCGAGTCACCATTCAGTGATCGGCAAACATCTCTGTGGACGTTGGGCTGAAGTACACAACACAGCTCTGCAAGGATGTGGCTAAGCTAATGTTACCTGGAGATGGCTAGGTGGGTGTTGTTTATATTATATTGTATAGTAGGTTGTATAAAGTGTTGTACATAGTATATAGTATAGTATAGAATAGGTAGTATATAGTGTTGTTTATAGTATATAGTATGTTGTATAAAGTGCTGTTTAGAGGGTGGTATATAGTAGGTAGGATAAAGTGTTGTTTATATAGTATATAGTATATAGTATATAGTAGGTAGTATATAGTGTTGTTTATAATATAGTATAAAGTAGGTATTCTTTTTTTTGGACTGCATTTATATAGCGCTTTTCTAACCAGTGCGGCCACTCAAAGTGCTTTACAAGTCATGCCTCACATTCACCCATTCATACACCGACGGCGGAGTCAGCCATGCAAGGAGACAGCCAGCACGTCAGGAGCAGTTAGGGTTAGGGGGTCTTGCTCAAGGACAACTCGACAGGTTTTGCTAGGATGAGGCGGGGATTACCCTTACAGTTGTGCGGTTATACTGCCGCCCAGGTAGTATATAGTGTTGTTTATAGTATATACTTTATTATATAGTAGGTAGTATATAGTGTTGTTTATAGTATAGTATTGTATTGCATTGCATAGTATAGTATTGTGTAGTATAGTAGTAGTATCCTTGTTGGTATCGTGTAGTATAGTATCCTTGTTGACATTCAGAATGCGGGAGGGAATGGGGAGTGAGCATTCCATTGTACTTGTTGCACGTGGCAAACAAAAAACCTGTTGAATGTTGAACCTTGGGGAGGTGGTGGAGCAGGCGATGCTTACCCGCTCTCTCCTCTCCAGGGACATCAGATCTCCGCGACAACTCTGGAATGTTCTTCGCGGATGAAACAGAATACTGGAGATGGGCCAGGAGGAGGGCAACAGAGGGAACAGAAGAGAGGAAAAGAGCGGTCATCACCTATTCAGTCAGTCCATGTCCATGTACATGCAGATGTGTACATGGACATGTAGAAGAAGAACCAGAATGGTTTTGTCTAAAGGTGTTTACATGCGCTCTACGCAGCTGGGTTGACAGTTGTGAAGTTGTTGGACCAGTATTCAGCCAGTGAGGCAGTGCCGTCACCAGCTGAAGGAAGTGCTCTGTGTCGTCTTGTTACACTCATGCCTTTTGAAGCATGGCCAACCAAACTAGGTCTAGTGTAAGAATATGTGCTTCCTTTAAAAAAAAATAACTAGTCTTCACATAAAGTTGCAACTTGGGAACAATGTGAGGGATAGTGTTAACTAGAAGAGGTTATGTAGGTTACACAACTGTGTAATACATACTGTATTAGGTTACAGTGCGTTTCTCACGTTGACACGTGTGGAGCTCAACTCACCACAGCATCGTCTGAGAAGTCGATCTCATCCAAGTCCAGATATTCAGGAGCTTCCATCTTCACACACCATCATCAGCCAACCACCACTCTACCTGGAAACTACCACAATAAAACATCTACCTGAAAACACCTGGGAACAACAATGCATCTTCCCGGGAAAAACCTGGTAACAACAAACATACATCTACCTGGAAACACCTGGTAACAACCATAACTACAGGGGTACTGTCTAACCCCTACCTGCTCCTTAATGACCTGTCTCTGTACTGTCTAACCCCTACCTGCTTAATGACCTGTCTCTGTACTGTCTAACCCCTACCTGCACCTTAATGACCTGTCTCTGTACTGTCTAACCCCTACCTGCTCCTTAATGACCTGTCTCTGTACTGTCTAACCCCTACCTGCTCCTTAATGACCCGTCTCTGTACTGTCTAACCCCTACCTGCTCCTTAATGACCTGTCTCTGTACTGTCTAACCCCTACCTGCTTAATGACCTGTCTCTGTACTGTCTAACCCCTACCTGCTCCTTAATGACCCGTCTCTGTACTGTCTAACCCCTACCTGCACCTTAATGACCTGTCTCTGTACTGTCTAACCCCTACCTGCTCCTTAATGACCTGTCTCTGTACTGTCTAACCCCTACCTGCTCCTTAATGACCCGTCTCTGTACTGTCTAACCCCTACCTGCTCCTTAATGACCTGTCTCTGTACTGTCTAACCCCTACCTGCTTAATGACCTGTCTCTGTACTGTCTAACCCCTACCTGCTTAATGACCTGTCTCTGTACTGTCTAACCCCTACCTGCACCTTAATGACCTGTCTCTGTACTGTCTAACCCCTACCTGCTTAATGACCTGTCTCTGTACTGTCTAACCCCTACCTGCTCCTTAAGGACCTCTCTATACTGTCTAACCCCTACCTGCTCCTTAATGACCTATCTCTGTACTGTCTAACCCCTACCTGCTCCTTAATGACCCGTCTCTGTACTGTCTAACCCCTACCTGCTCCTTAATGACCCGTCTCTGTACTGTCTAACCCCTACCTGCTCCTTGATGACCCGTCTCTGTACTGTCTAACCCCTACCTGCTCCTTGATGACCCGTCTCTGTACTGTCTAACCCCTACCTGCTCCTTAATGACCTGTCTCTGTATCCACTGTAGGTCGCTTTGGATACTACTTAATACTAGTAAATGACAAGTAAATATAACTAGTAAAACCACTCGTGACTTAGTGACTAGGTGTAACCGGGGGGTCTCCGGACCAGCTGACCCACACAGAGGTGTAAACTCTACAGCTGAACTAAGCCTCCCAGCCGAGGGAGAAAACAAGACATGGCTAATTAAAGCTAGCTGGCTAATCAGCATCCCTCTTAGCTCTCCGCTAGCCCCGTTAGAAGCTCGATAACCAGGTTAAATATAACCCGGGGGAAAACAAACCGGGTCAAAGCAACCCCGGTCACGTCTTGAGCTTCCTCGACAGGCTAGTCCGGAGTATTCATGCCGACAGTACCTGTGGAGGTTGGTTATCCAGGTTGTTTATCCGAGGAGCTTCACGAAGATCCAGCTGTTTTTTTTCTCTCCCTGTCTTGGAAATCACAAAGGCGGACCGTATGGAGGGCAGGCACCACAGCGTCTCCGTCTTCTTCTGCTCTTGTTTCAGGCGGTTATTCTCCAAGGTTATTGGCGCATCACCGCCCCTGCTGTACTGAGGTGTACATAACTGGCCCTGCTCCCCACCTACCACCATTCATAACCAACCTACTGTATACCACCATTCATAACCATCCTATACCACCATTCATAACCAACCTACTGTATACCACCATTCATAACCATCCTATACCACCATTCATAACCAACCTACTGTATACCACCATTCATAACCAACCTACTGTATACCACCATTCATAACCATCCTATACCACCATTCATAACCAACCTATACCACCATTCATAACCAACCTACTGTATACCACCATTCATAACCAACCTACTGTATACCACCATTCATAACCAACCTATACCACCATTCATAACCAACCTATACCACCATTCATAACCAACCTACTGTATACCACCATTCATAACCAACCTACTGTATACCACCATTCATAACCATCCTATACCACCATTCATAACCAACCTACTGTATACCACCATTCATAACCAACCTACTGTATACCACCATTCATAACCAACCTACTGTATACCACCATTCATAACCAACCTACTGTATACCACCATTCATAACCAACCTACTGTATACCACCATTCATAACCAACCTATACCACCATTCATAACCAACCTATACCACCATTCATAACCAACCTACTGTATACCACCATTCATAACCAACCTACTGTATACCACCATTCATAACCAACCTACTGTATACCACCATTCATAACCAACCTATACCACCATTCATAACCAACCTACTGTATACCACCATTCATAACCAACCTACTGTATACCACCATTCATAACCAACCTACTGTATACCACCATTCATAACCAACCTATACCACCATTCATAACCAACCTACTGTATACCACCATTCATAACCAACCTATACCACCATTCATAACCAACCTACTGTATACCACCATTCATAACCAACCTACTGTATACCACCATTCATAACCAACCTACTGTATACCACCATTCATAACCAACCTACTGTATACCACCATTCATAACCAACCTACTGTATACCACCATTCATAACCAACCTACTGTATACCACCATTCATAACCAACCTACTGTATACCACCATTCATAACCAACCTATACCACCATTCTTAACCAACCTACTGTATACCACCATTCATAACCAACCTATACCACCATTCATAACCAACCTATACCACCATTCATAACCAACCTATACCACCATTCTTAACCAACCTACTGTATACCACCATTCTTAACCAACCTATACCAACATTCATACGATTAGATTAGATTAGATTCAAATGTATTGTACAACACAAGTACAGTACAGCGAAAATAATATGACATCTTACCAGAGTGCAAATGTTGCAGTAAAGTGCATGGTAATATATAATTTACAGTGGTTAAATAAGATCTTAAGACAGTCTACTAGGTAGAAAAACGGTATAAACGGTATAACAGTATAAAAAAACTATATTAGTATGTATAAGATGTGTGCAGAATTTTAGGTATGGGGGGCAGCTGTCTTCGTGGTGCAGAGTTCAGGGAGATGACAGCTAAGGGGACGAAGCTGTTCCTGAGCCTGCTTGACTTGGAACAGAGGTTCCTGTAGCGCCTCCCGGAGGGGAGGAGGGCAAACAGTCCATGGTTGGGGTGAGAGGTGTCTTGGACAATTTTACGTGCCTTCCTCAGACACCGTTTGTGGTGGGTAGTCTTTATTGCAGTGAGGGGTAATCCGACGATGCGTTGTGCAGTTTTCACCACCCTCTGCAGCGCTTTCCAGTCTGATGTGGACCCCCAGGAATTTGAAGCTGGAGACACTCCGCACCGTTGATGAGGATGGGGGCGTGTGCGCCAGCTCTGGTCTTTCTGAAGTCCACGATCAGCTCCTTGGTCTTCTTGGTGTTGAGGGCCAGTGTACCACGCCACCAGGCGCTGGACCTCCTCCCTGGAGGCTGCTTCTTAGTTGTTTTTGATGAGGCCCACCACCGTTGTGTCGTCAGCAAACTTGATGATGGTGTTTGTACCATGTACAGGAGTGCAGTCGTGGGTGAAGAAGGAGTAGAGGAGAGGGCTCAGCACACAGCCCTGGGGGACGCCGGTGTTAAGGGTGAGGGTGGAGGAGGTGAGATTGTCTAACCTGACTGACTGGGGTCTGTTGGTTAGGAAGTCCAATAACAGTTACAAACAGAGGGGTTAATGTCAAGATTCTTGGTTTCCATAAAGTCACCAAGTTTGCGGATAAGTTTGGAGGGGATGATGGTGTTGAATGCTGAGCTAAAGTCAATGAACAGCATTCTCACGTGGGTGTTGCTCTCATCCAGGTGGAAGAAAGCAGAGTGAACGGTAGGCAAATTGGTATTTATCCAGTGAGGGTGAGAGGTCAGATTTGAGGCACTTCATGATGATGGGGGTGAGTGCAACATAACCAACCTATACCACCATTTATAACCGACCTGCACCACCAATCATAACCAACCTTCCACGGTTCATAACTTCACTCCCAACTTAATTTAATTTTGAAAAAAATTCTAAAATAAAAACATTTAAAAAATAATTTAGTGGACCCTATTTTATCATATATATATATATCTACTATATCTACTATATTTACAGAATATATATAAGCCGATGATGCTCAATGATGATGATACATAAAATATATTGTGGTAGCATTTCCTGTGTTCTTTGTAAAAGAGACAAGTGAAAACACGTCTTGAAGCAGCAACATTCCATCTCATTTTATTGGCATATTCTTGGCAGTAACGCAGTTTGATAAAGTGGTATGAGCTTAATTACACAAGCTGTGTGAATAATATGTGGATATAACGTTTCAAGCTTATTCAACGAATATACAGTCAACAACATTTCTGATACATCGAAAAGACAACATCTCTTGCAATAACATGTTTGAATATCATCGTTTTTCCTAGTGGTTATTGTCCGCTACAGCACCTATGTGTGGACATTCTGTTTTATAGCCTAATATCTATCTATCTATCTATCTATCTATCTATCTATCTATCTATCTATCTATCTATCTATCTATCTATCTATCTATCTATCTATCTATCTATCTATCTATCTATCTATCTATCTGTCTGTCTGTCTATCTATCTATCTGTCTATCTATCTATCTATCTATCTATCTATCTATCTATCTATCTATCTATCTATCTATCTATCTATCTATCTATCTATCTATCTATCTATCTATCTATCTATCTATCTATCTATCTATCTATCTATCTATCTGTCTGTCTGTCTGTCTGTCTGTCTGTCTGTCTGTCTGTCTATCGATCTATCTATCTTTATCTCTCTCTGTCTTTTCTCTATCTTCCTTATTTTCTAACCTCCTTCATAACCCTTTAATGCAGCCATTCTATTGTTTAGTGCCTCATTATATGTATTCAAATTTATTTAAAACATATGCATCTGTATAGGAATGACAGAGCCACAGCCCAACACCACAGACGTTTCCAGAAAGGTCTCTAGAGGAGCAGAGTTAGGATGGCTTGTTTCGGAGCCCCAGTGAGCTGGAGGGTGGACGGTGTTTAGCATCCTGCTCTCCGACTGTGTGTCTCTGACTCCACCCACTGGCCCTGTTCACACCACTTGGTGCAGTGCCCCTCATTGGCTGGAAAACAGACGTATATTATATATGTATTATGTTATTTATTATGGTTATATATAGGTACATATATCATTTCATATATATATATTTGTTATATTTACAAATGTATTACACCATTTGACATATGACATAATTAATGATATATTTATTATTTATATATAAATATATATTATGTGTGTGTGTGTGTGTGTGTGTCATTACGAGGTCACGCTGCACCCCGTCATGTGCACGGCCGTGCCGGTGTACTGCAGGTCGCAGCGAGCGATGTTGTTGTTGTAGTTGGACTCAGAGACACTCTGACCCGGGTTCACAGTTACCTGCAATTTAGAATACTGCTGTAATAATACTAGAATACTATCTCTCATTAAATAATACTAGACTACTTTATATTATTGACACTGTAATGCAACTGCAATACAATCTGTTATTGATACCATAGCTACCTGTTATTATAACTAATAACTGTATAACTAATAACCTGTTATTACAACTAATAACAGGTAGCATACTATCTGTTATTATGTAATACTCGAATACTATCTGTTATTATTCATATGTCTCCATGGTAACTGGGGGTATAGATATGGTGTCCCCATGGTACCTGGGGGTATAGAGACGGTGTCTCCATGGTAACCCAGGAATATAGATGGTGTCTCCATGGTAACCAGCGGCATAGAGATGGTGTCTCCATGGTAACCGGGGGTATAAAGAGGGTGTCTCCATGGTAACGGGGAGTATGTAAAGGGTCTGCTCACCTTCAGGACATATTTCCCTGGCGAGACGTCGGTGATGTCGATCCACTGACAGTCGATGTCAGCATTGTACGTATCATAGCAACCAGGACTCAGGCCCTGCAGTCATATTTCATATTGGCATCCATAATAATTCACATTCAGAATTAATATTGAAATTCTATTCAATAATATTGAGTAAGTAATATTTACATTTAGAATCCATATTCATATTTAGTATTCACACTCACAAATCACATTCAGGATGATTATTCCCATTTAGAATTAATATTAACATTGTGTGTTAGTGTGTGTGTGTGCGTTATTGTGTGTTAGTGTGTACCTGTGTGTGCGTGGTGCAGGCGTAGCGGCGGTAGTATCCGGGGTCACATGACGTGTCCTCCAGACAGAAGCTGGCCTTGTGACCCTCGGCCACTCGGCTCTGGGTCTGGGCGTCCAGCAGCTCGTACAGACTGAACTCATCCATGCTGTGGAAGTGACTGAGGGGAGGGGAGAGATTAGAATATACCCTACCTATAGGGTATAGACCTACCACCACTACCCTACCTATAGACCTACCACCACTACCCTACCTATAGACCTACCACCACTACCCTACCTATAGACCTACCACCACTACCCTACCTATAGACCTACCACCACTACCCTACCTATAGACCTACCACCACTACCCTACCTATAGACCTACCACCACTACCCTACCTATAGACCTCCCACCACTACCCTACCTATAGACCTACCACCACTACCCTACCTATAGACCTACCACCACTACCGTACCTATAGACCTACCACCACTACCCTACCTATAGACCTACCACAGCTACCGTACCTATAGACCTCCCACCACCAGTACCCTACCCCTACCCCTAATCCCCATCCCGCTCCACCTATAGAGCTCTACAGGTGGAGGCTCCACACATGCGAGAGACCCACTGGTGACAGCTGTGCCACTCCCAGGCGTAGCGCGGCTTGCTGGGCAGGAAGTCGGCCGTTCCCTGGTTCTTGACGCGCTGCGAGAACCTCAGCAGAACCCGGGTCTCGTAGTCCTGGGCGTTCTGTGCCGAACTTCAGAGAGCGGATAGAGCATATTAGATGACATAAGAATACCTTCCAATACAACAGATTCAATTTATTTTAAAAGGTGCCATTACATTAGACTCAATTAGATTAAATTAGATCATTTTATATTTGATTAATTACATTACATTATTTTGATAAACATATTTGAGATAAGATACCATTCCATTCAAATTGATTACAATTAGATCAGTCTGTTAGGTCGCCGGTTCAAGTCCCTGAAACCCCTGAGCAAGGCACCCTACACTGCTCCCCGGGCGCTGCCCACTGCTCCTAATACTAGGATGGGTAAAGTGCAGAGAAACTCATTTCACTGTGTGTGTGACCAATAAAGAGGATTCAATCTTCCAGATTTAGATTATATTCCATTTGATGAGATTACATTATAATGACATTAGAAATCAAAGCATCTTTACTGTCATGACTGCATCACAGAATGAGTTAGTATGGTGTTATATAGGTGTTATATAGGTGTTATATTCTGTTCTCCAGACCTGGCGAGGCAGCGCTCCTCTGCAGCACAGCGGAGGTTGTATAAGGGCAGCCTCTGGACATAGCTGGACGCCTCGATGTAGTAAGGATCTGGGACCAGGTCCGGAAGGCCTGGAGATAGTGACAACACAACATGTAGTAGGGGCCTAAGACCTGGTCCGGAAGGCCTGGAGATAGTGACAACACAACATGTAGTCAGGGGCCTAAGACCTGGTCCGGAAGGCCTGGAGATAGTGACAACACAACATGTAGTCAGGGGCCTAAGACCTGGTCAGGAGACCTGGAGACTAGAGACCACCATACAACATGACCCAGAAGTCCTACCACTTAGCTTCCTGCTGCGGCCTCGATTAAAATAACTGTCCTACCTTGATACTCACCGACTCTACCTACCTACCCTCTCTACCCACCTCCCCTCTCTACCGACCTACCTGCCTACCAACCTAAGTATTTACCATGTTGGTGGAAACTAGTGTGTATTTATCGTGTGGATTAATAGTGTGTATTTATCGTGTTGGTAAATTGTGTGTATTCTTACTGTTGTTGATAACTAGTGTGTATTCTTACCGTGTTGGTGGTAACTAGTGTGTATTCTTACCGTGTTGGTGGTAACCAGTGTGTATTCTTACTGTGTTGTTGATAACTAGTGTGTATTCTTACCGTGTTGTTGATAACTAGTGTGTATTCTTACCGTGTTGGTGGTAACTAGTTTGTATTCTTACCGTGTTGGTGGTAACCAGTACCGTAGCCGGGTCTGTGGTGCGCCCGGGCCCTGGGTCTGTAGTAGGAGTTGTAGTAGTTGTAATAGGGGTAGTAGTTGGACACCTTGTACGGGTTGTTGTACGGATCGTCCCCGACCATTCGGTCCTCCGGGCGGACCGGGACCGAGTCTCCGGTATGGTCTGCCTCAGCGCGCGGGGTTGGAGTTCCACTCGGCCGGTTTTGACGCGCCGCGCGTAATTGCGCAGCGCCACTGGCCGCGGGAACCCGAGGAGAGTCTCGAGACCCGGAGGAAGCCGTCTCGTTGCTGTTGCTAAGGACGACCACAACATCATCTGATGCGGGAGGACGTCGGCTGGACGGTCGGTACTGTGAGCCGTGACTCAGGATCCGGTAAACCTGTCCGTTTTGTCGCCACGTCAAGCCCCGACGCAGTGCACCTGCCCCCCGCGACACGTCCGGACATCCCCCGGTGTCCAGAACACCGCACAGAAAACACAGCCGCGCCACGAACCACGGGAACGCGCGGAAGGAGAAGTCCTTCATGGTAGAAAAACGGTAAATAAATACAAATAAAAAGGCAAACAAATAGATGGTAAACGGCCTTACCGAGGACACGACCGTTCGTGAGCCTGAGGTCCTGCTGAGTGAGAGGCGAGGATGGGGAGGATAGGTCCCCACGCGCTGCTTGGAAGGCAGGAGGCGAGGTGGAGTCTGAGATCATGGAAAGTCATGAAGACATGAATGATCTGGAGGAGGTCCAACATGAGACACCTGTATGGGTGGACAACGGGATGTCCACACATATTTATAAAATGTCGAAGTGCCGATTTTTAATGTCAATTTGGTCATTTCTTTAACTTCATGTTCACATTAGTAGCCTATCATGTGGTATGGTATTAGCCTACTCGCCAAGGTCTATACTGACGCTTGGTCAGACTCCCTGGCGCCAAATGGCTTCACCTACTGACGTTTAGGACCACCATTATATGTGGATGTATGTTGGGGTCAGAGGTGACGTTGGGGTTCTATCATTATTTCTATATGGAAAATAATTTGGCGGCCACCAAACTGCAAATTAAATATGAATTAATATAAATGCAAATACAAACAAATACTTTTAAACCTTCAGTGAAACCGCTCAGTTTTTTCATTTAATTTGTAGCCTACTGTTCACTGTTCTGGAATCAGGGACACTGATCTGCGCTGATTTGTCTGATAACGTTTATGTGGCATTGACGTGGTGTTTGTTTGGAAAAACTTCACAAATCTTCTGCTCAAAAAACACAAATCGAAATGACACCAAATTTGGCACATTTTTGGAATCTTTAATGACTACAAAATGACAGACCTATGCGAAAATTAAAATATTGAAATAACATGAACATATTATAGAAATCGCAACTCTTTTTCAGAAGGTCCCAGGGCCCTGAAACTAAGCAGGCACATAGAGGACATCCCACTTGATTGAGTGAAGAGTGAGACGCTGACAGGGCGTAAACACGTGAAGAGTGAGACACTGACAGGGCGTAAATACGTGAAGAGTGAGACACTGACAGGGCGTAAATACGTGAAGAGTGAGACACTGACAGGGCGTAAACACGTGAAGAGTGAGACACTGACAGGGCGTAAACATGTGAAGAGTGAGACACTGACAGGACGTAAACACGTGAAGAGTGAGACACTGACAGGGCGTAAACACGTGAAGAGTGAGACACTGACAAGGCGTAAACACATGAAGAGTGAGACACTGACAGGGCGTAAACATGTGAAGAGTGAGACACTGACAGGGCGTAAATACGTGAAGAGTGAGACACTGACAGGGCATAAACATGTGAAGAGTGAGACACTGACAGGGCGTAAATACGTGAAGAGTGAGACACTGACAGGGCGTAAACATGTGAAGAGTGAGCCACTGACAGGGCGTAAATACGTGAAGAGTGAGACACTGACAGGGCGTAAACACGTGAAGAGTGAGACACTGACAGGGCGTAAACACGTGAAGAGTGAGACACTGACAGGGTGTAAACATGTGAAGAGTGAGACACTGACAGGGCTCAAACACGTGAAGAGTGAGATACTGACAGGGCGTAAATACGTGAAGAGTGAGACACTGACAGGGCGTAAACACGTGAAGAGTGAGACACTGACAGGGCGTAAACACGTGAAGAGTGAGACACTGACAGGGTGTAAACATGTGAAGAGTGAGACACTGACAGGGCTCAAACACGTGAAGAGTGAGATACTGACAGGGCGTAAACACATGAAGAGTGAGACACTGACAGGGCTCAAACACGTGAAGAGTGAGACACTGACA
The DNA here is from genome assembly GCA_027704905.1 of Muraenolepis orangiensis. Lineage (NCBI taxonomy): Eukaryota > Metazoa > Chordata > Actinopteri > Gadiformes > Muraenolepididae > Muraenolepis > Muraenolepis orangiensis. The sequence goes on along the minus strand of CM051017.1, from coordinate 4,881,239 downwards.
GGACGTAAACATGTGAAGAGTGAGACACTGACAGGGCTTAAACATGTGAAGAGTGAGACACTGACAGGGCTCAAACACGTGAAGAGTGAGACGCTGACAGGGCATAAACACGTGAAGAGTGAGACACTGACAGGGTGTAAACACGTGAAGAGTGAGACACTGACAGGGCGTAAACATGTGAAGAGTGAGACACTGACAGGGCTCAAACACGTGAAGAGTGAGACACTGACAGGGCGTAAACACGTGAAGAGTGAGACACTGACAGGGCTCAAACACGTGAAGAGTGAGACACTGACAGGGCGTAAACACGTGAAGAGTGAGACACTGACAGGGCTCAAACACGTGAAGAGTGAGACACTGACAGGGCTCAAACACGTGAAGAGTGAGACACTGACAGGGTGTAAACACGTGAAGAGTGAGACACTGACAGGGTGTAAACACGTGAAGAGTGAGACACTGACAGGGCGTAAACACGTGAAGAGTGAGACGCTACAGGACGTAAACACGTGAAGAGTGAGACACTGACAGGGTGTAAACACGTGAAGAGTGAGACACTGACAGGGTGTAAACACGTGAAGAGTGAGACACTGACAGGGCGTAAACACGTGAAGAGTGAGACACTGACAGGGCGTAAACACGTGAAGAGTGAGACACTGACAGGGCGTAAACACGTGAGACACTGACAGGGTGTAAACACGTGAAGAGTGAGACACCGACAGGGTGTAAACACGTGAAGAGTGAGACACTGACAGGGCGTAAACACGTGAAGAGTGAGACACTGACAGGGCGTAAACACGTGAAGAGTGAGACACTGACAGGGCGTAAACATGTGAAGAGTTTAAATTGCATTTTTTTATTTTTATTTTATATTCCTTATTCTATTTTTTATTCTATTTTTATCTATTTTTATCTATTTTTATTTTATCTTATTCTATAACTGCTGTCTGTCGTCGGGTATTGCACACAAGAATTTCACATCACTGCTTTATACTAAACTGTAAACTGTGAAGTGACAATAAACTTGACTTGACTTGACTTGAAGAGTGAGACGCTGACAGGGCGTTAACAACATATTCATGAAAAATAAAGAATGGAGTTTGGAGTGCCTTGCTCTACCTACTGAGCTAAGCAGGGAATAGAACCCCTAACCCTGCAGTGTTAGTGGCTTGCTCTACCTACTGAGCTACACAGGGACCTCTGGCCATCTGCTAACAATTTTCATCTACAGTACGTTCTTGTTAAAACTGTTTAACGTATAATGTCAAAGGTCGGGCTCATATTTTACACAGAATGTTTCTTTTGACTGATTGGATTTCTAAATGGGTTCAGCGTTTAAGAGCAGTAACTGAAGATGTACGCCAGCATCACAACACACCCGCGTCTCATGTTGTTATCTACTGTATGTCAAATGTCAACGGAAAACAACAACCAACAGCTTTTTCACAAACGTGAGTTTTAAGGATTTAGGAAAGCTTGTCACAATAATATACTTGGTTTATAAGGATTAAGAAGGCTAAGTTTTGAGGTTCAAGTAAGCTTGATTTAGGGGTTCAAGTGAGCTAGGTTTAGAGGTTTAAGTAAAGCTTGCTGTCGGGGGGGTTTTGCGAGGTGCTTCTCAAGGCATTGTGTTACTGTACTTTGATCCAGCTGTTTAACGGGACGTGTTTCCTCTGGAGGTTGAAAAGCAGATTTCTTGTGAACGTTAACACGCTAACGCAATGCAGGCTGCCGGGCTAAAGGTAGCAGCAGGTAGCCGCCACCGCCGCCCACACATCCCCCCCCCCCCCCCCCCGCGTCAGGCCAGGGGGAAGCGACCAAGCTGAACAAAGCCCTGTTTTATATATCAGTTTTTTTATAACCTCTGTATAAAGATCAAAGGGAGGCCTAAATTGTAGTCGGCCCCCTGGTCGGCCATCTTGTTTCCAAAGAGTAGCAGCCGCTGCTGATGCGGGTGCCCTAATGAGCTACAGCCGCGTGGTAGACAGAGTAACCATGGCAACACTACTGACGGAAACAACACCTTCATCACCATCGTCATCATCACCATCATTATCACAGTGTGTGTGTGTGTGTGTGTGTGTGTGTGTGTGTGTGTGTGTGTGAGTGTGTGTGTGTATTGGAAGGTGTGTGCCTGGAAACCTCTTAACTATTTTTGCACTATTTTGATTTATCATTACAGACAGACGGGTAGATCATCTGACAGACAGACAGGTAGATGGACAGGTAGACAGAGAGACAGACAGGTAGGTTTGTTGTGAAACCAGATGTGTTTTCCTCGTTAAGTCTGCTGACGTAAAAGAGAGAGAGAGAGAGAGAGAGAGAGAGAGAGAGAGACGTTATGAAGGCACTAAGTGGCACTGAGGCACTAAGGCACTAAGGCTTCCAGATGTGATTCCCATGTACTCTACTTACTTCTAGTTGATAATGTCATGATGATAATTGATAATGCATTGATATTGAATAGAGATAAGGAAACCTGCTTTCTGGGGCTGATCCTTGTCTTGTTGTCTTGTTGTCAACCCTGACCCTGGTTTGGGTCAGCCCTGACCCTGGTTTGGGTCGACCTTAACCGTGGTTTGGGTCGACCCTAACCCTGGTTTGGGTCAGCCCTAACCCTGGTTTGGGTCAGCCCTAACCCTGGTTTGGGTCAGCCCTGACCCTGGTTTGGGTCGACCCTGACCCTGGTTTGGCCTGCTTAGCACAGCTTGAAGCACCAAACGCAGCTCAGGCTTCAGATTGGTAGACTGGCGCAGGACAGACACCAGGATTGAAGCCTGGATGTCGTCCCTCCCTACTTGCACTATTAATCATTAGGGGCAAGCAGACAAAACATTCAACAAATAGCCAGTAAGTCATGCAATTTAATGTAAAGCTATGTCCTGTCAAGTAGTACAGATGTTCATAACAGCCTCTTGTTGTATAAATCAATTAAAACAAATATATATCCTGATAAAGGGGTTACAGTGGACGTTGTTCTGCTGCCCCTACTGTCACAAACAAGAACTGCATCTTCTAAGGCGGTCCACTGTCGAGAACATTTAGAACCTCTTCTTGTTTTCAGACACTGGGTTTTTGTTGGATGCAGGTTTTTGTTTATTAGAAGAAAAATAAAACACAGCGAGAGATAAGAAGGTACACATATAGATAGAGATTTGGCAGCAAAGCAGTTTTGTGCTAAAATACAAAGGCACTCTGGCAAGCCTACGAATACCAGATAGAACAAATAAAGGTGAGAAAAGTAAGTAAAAGAAAAAAGAAAACCATAAGAATCAAAGGCATCCCAACGTAAAACAGAACAAAATTGTTATATTATTGCTATACTTTCCGGTAGGTTAAACAATTATTACAACACCAAATCACCATTCACACAGACAGACAGTCTTTCTCTCCAGTTGTCTTTGTAGTTGACCCATAATAACCAAATATAAACTGTAGACTCCCCTGTAGGATAAGATGTTTTAGTGGCTTCTTTGAGTGATTCTCCACCTTTTCCTCCGTTTCCTCCGATTTAAATAGTTCCCACAGTCGCAAGGAATGTCAAAAATATCACAACACTACTAACTCTCTTGCAAACACACACACACACACACACTCACACACACACACACACACACACACACACACACTTAGAATACAGTAAAGGCCACAAAGCACAACGCCGTTCTAAAAACAAGTCAAATTAAAGTTGGAATTTAATAAAAAAATGTAGTTAAAGGACACCTATTTATCCATCAGGTGTGTGTGTGTGTTGTGTGTGTGTGATAAGCCATTTTTCCAGCCGTTTCAAAATTGTCATATGACTAAAATGGTCTCTGACATAGTGACATCACACTCACACGCCTGGATGTGATATAAGAGGGGCCCTTTAAGTCTTTGGTCGCTGTTCAGGTTTATGTGACGTCATCAGACAACGGTCACCCATGATTCCATGGCAGTTTGAGAGTTTAAGATCATTTAAAACGAAAAAGAATAAACTCATCGTCATAAACAAGCAACACCACATGAACAACATCTTATAAAAGGTGTTGCGCTTCCATTTTGTATCCTATCCTTGTTAATGGCAGACCAGCGTGTTAATGTTAACATTAAGACTTTTGCCATGGCGATTAACATTTTAACAACACACAGAATGTTGCCCTGACGATAAGCGTGTTAACAAAATACAGATTGTTGCCTTGACGATAAGCGTGTTAACAATAGGTCAGCCCTCTGCTTTCATTGTTGGTATGATGATACATTTACAGATACTAAACTAAAGCTAGCTAAAACTAAAGTTAGATTCAAACTAAAGCTAGGTAAAGCTAAAGCTAGGTAAACCTAAATCTAGAGCTTGGTAAATCTAAAGCTAAACTAGTTAAAACCTAAAGCTAAAGCTAGTTAGAGCTAAAGCTAGTTAAAGCTAAAGCTAGGCAAACCTAGGTCTAAAGCTAGGTAAACCTAAAGCTAGATAAAGCTAAATCTCGATGAGGCTAAAGCTAGATAAAGCTACTGCCAAAAAAAGAAGCTAAAGCTAGGTGAAGCTAAAGCTACTCTTAGCCTCATTGCACAGTTTGATTCACAGACGGCCGTTTGTGGGACGCCTCACACAGGTTTAACCGCGGTGTGGAACTGAGCTGTACAACAAACTCATAAAAACACTCAAACAAATGTCACAAAAAATAAAATAGGACACAAAACAACCACACCTAAACAGAGAGACCAAACACTAGGATGTGACACTAGCTCCAGTGTGCGTTAATATATAATCATCATGGATAACTGAGACAGTGCTTTACAAAACTAAATAGCCCTACGACCCCTGACCCCTGCTAGACCAAATTAAGAAAAAAAGGAAAGGTAACCTTTGACACCACGGATAATAATCTTTAAAAAGGATAACAAATAAGACATATCTGAAGATGTATTTTAAGATGTTTCAGTCCAGAGGAACACGAGAGTTGAAGGAGAAGAACAGTGGGAACCGCTCACCAAACAAAACCCCAAAAAATACATCTTGTTGGTAAGGGATCCAAAAGAGTTTCTCCAATCGGCTTGCTCCTTCCACCCCCCCCCTGTCACCATCTTGCCGCTAAACAACAAACCAACCGCCGTCCCTCTGTCCTTCCCCGTGTGCCCCCCCCCATCTGGGAGGTCCCAAATGGAAGATCCCGGGGCCCCTCACTGGTTAACATGGGGCCTGAGCGCTTGGTACAATCCCTCGAAGGTGGGTCTGTCGGCCGTGTCGCGGCCCCAACAGCACATCATCAGCTTGAAGAGGGAGGGGGGGCAGAGGGGCGGGGCATAGAGGAGGACCTGGGGAGAACAGATCATTAGCAAACAGGATGGCGTGAGTCTGACATGTTGCAGTTAGCGTGCAGCACAACAGCTTGGAAAAAGGGTTTAAAAAAGCATTGTCTTCATTCATGAAACGTGTATTTATGTCCACGACGATGATTATCCGGTCCCATGAGGGCCCTGTTAGGCCCCGCCCTCCTACATGCACCCACATGACGACGCTCTCAGACATATCCTTTGCTTGCACACTCCTATATTGCATCAATTATAATTAGCCTGACCTCCCCCCTTCCTGTCATAAGGGGCCCCCTTATGAGGCGCGCCCCCCAGTTTGGGAACCACTGTACTAATGACATGCCAGTGGCCCCTCAGCAGCTCTACTTTACTTCACCCAGTGTCCACCCAGATGTTTGACAGAAGGATGAGAAGGGGAGGCCCCTGAATACAGGTGGGTGGTGGATGGTCTTCGGTATGAGGGGGGGGGAGCGCTCGTTTCGACCCACCTGTCTGCCCTGATTCCTGAAGAACTCTCCAGTGTTCTGGATGACCTGTTGGTCTGACAGGAGGCTGTAGGGCTGCTCCTTACACAGAGTGAACACCTCCCACAGAGTCACGCCGAACGCCCACACGTCACTCGCCATGGTGAACTTCCCCTGGAAGCAGGAAGAGGTCGGATGAAGACAGAAAGATAGTATATATAATATAGTATAAACTCATTATTATTCATCTGAGAGACATGGCTTAAAGCCTTCTTACTAGAGAACAGTACAGGTATACTTTTTATATTATGTTAAACTACTTTCTAAAGTTCGATTAATGGACAATCCAACTTTACCGTTGACTTTTACTTAACCTTTTATTATGAGTATGATGACTTGAGAAAGCACTACCCTGATCCTCCCTCTTAGCACTTGTGTCTCGTTAGCTATATTGTTAGCTTGGTAGTTATATTGTTAGCCAATTGTTAGCTCTATTGTTAGCCAATAGTTTGTCAACTTATTGTACTTTTACCTGAGCACTGGTTTGGCTGTTGGAGGCTTGTTAGGAAGGAAATGTAATGTATTATATATTTAGTTGTTATATATGTGTATATGTATGTATATATTATATTATTAAGGATTTTTAGGAAGGAAATGCACTTATGACTTTACGTTGACTAGTAGCTCTCGTGCCTACCTGTTGAATGACCTTAATTGAATGCAATTTATTATATATGATGTTATCATATATGTGCATATGTATGTTTATATTATATAAAAATTGCTTGTTAGGAAGGAAACGCACTCATGACTTCTGGTGGCTAGTAGTTCTCTCGCCTACCTATGTTGAATGCACTAATTGCAAGTCGCTTTGGTCAAAAGCGTCTGCAAAATGACATGTAATGTAATGCAATTCAATGATTTATTAATCATTATTTCTATCATTTCTACAGACCAGCTCGCTGGTGGGGCTTGTGACATCGCAGGAAGGGGGAGTGTCAGCCTACAGCTGACACTCCCCCTCCCGTCACCAGTGGGGAGTCCCTGCAGTACCGACCAGCAGGATGCTCTCCCAGGCCATCCAGCGGATGGGCAGCACGGCGCGGCCCTGGATGCGGTAGTAGTCGCTGCTGTACAGGTTGCGGCTCATGCCGAAGTCGGCGATCTTGATGGTGAGGCGGCGGTCCAGCAGACAGTTCCTGGTGGCGAGGTCGCGGTGCACGAAGTTCAGCGACGCCAGATACTTCATCCCTGAGGAGATCTGGACCGACATGTGGAGCAGGTCCGACAGGCTGGAGACCAGAGACAGGGAAAGGGTTTCCGTAAGGGTGTCGTTAGAATGCGGAGTTAAGACATATTTAAAAGTATGTTGTTAGCACGTTTTGCTGCAATTTCTTTACCGGACGGAGGGTATGTTGTTAGCATGTGATAGCATGTGTTATCTTGACTCCTTTACCTGACGGAGGGTATGTTGTTAGCGTGTGTTAGCGTGCTCTCGATCTCCCGTTGGGACAGGAACATGTTGAGGTCTCCGTTCTCCATGTACTCCGTGACCATGCACAGCGGGTCGGACGCCACACACACACACAGCAGCTGGATGATGTTGGGGTCGCTCAGTCGAGACATGATCTTTATCTCCTTCAGGAAGTCGTTCCTAGTGGACGAGAGTTAGTGGTTAGCCTGGAGTAAGCCTGGAGTTAGCAGGTATCCTAGTGTTAGCAGTAAGTAAGTAAGTGTTCAGACTGTCCGTAGACAGGTACAGACGGACGGACGGACAGCCAGACAGACAGGACAGAGAGACAGACAGACAGAGAGTTAGACAAACAGACATAGAGACAGACAGGTACCTGGCCTGGCTGGTAGCGTCGGCTCTCAGCTGCTTGACGGCCACCAGGACAGCTCCCCCGGGTAGCCCCTCCCCCTCACACAGGTGGACCTGTGGGAAGGGAGGGGGAAAGATTTCAAATGGTTGCCAGTTAGTTGATGTGAGCGGGTGCAGGCACAGCGAGCGTCCCCTGGCTACATACGGAAAAGGGTCCTCACAGACACACCTGGCTCACAGACACCGAGCTTAACCTGATCAGGACCACTTCCTCCCTCTCCTCCCCTCCCATGTCATGAGTCCGGACCCTCCTTATGGGGCGCGCCCCTCAGTTTGGGAACCACTCTACTAATGAGTGGCCAGTGGCCACTCAGTAGCTCTACTTTACTTTGGCTGGTCTATATATGGATATAGATAAAAAAAATAAAAAAAGTTTTAAAAGGCTTCAACAGAAAACCGGCATTGGGCCCCAGTAGCTGTTTCTAATTGTTATAGTTCTATGATTTTACCATCATCATCATCATCATCATCATCATCATCATCATGAGTGTGATGATGACACAAGTGTCCGCCATGATGTTTGACCGAAGGAGGAATAGGTCCATATAGGTCCACTTCCTCCCTCTCATGGATGACACAGACCGGCGAGGACCTTTCAAACCACCGTGTAACGTTTGCGTCTCACGCACCTCTCCAAACTGGCCCTCCCCCAGCTTCTCGCGGAACACCAGGCGTTGCCGTGGGAACTCGGCAGCGGAGATGTCCTGGCGGGTCAGCGAGTCCACGGTGAGCGCCGGCACGGCGTACATGTTGCTACCGGTTACGCCCTGCAGACGCACAACGTCCGTCTCTGCGTAGTGCGGCGCGTTGCTATGGAAACACTGATGGGGCGTGCACTGGGTGATGTCAGGCTCTGCGTAGCCTCCCCCGCAACCTGGAGGTTAGGGTCAATGTTGGTTAGGATAAACTCACACACACACACACACACACACACACACACACACACACACTCACTAACACACTTACACACATAAACACACACACACACACACACACTTAAGCACAACACACACACACTTAAACACAAACACACTTATATAAACATGCACAAGCTCATATAAACACACACTCATATACTGACATTCACTCAAACACACTCATAAACAGACACAAACACACAAACCGGTTATGACGCAGAGCAGTCAGCGTGTGCGTGCCGACTGCCACCGTAGACACTAATAACATAGCACTTGTTATGGAGTTTGTGGACAAAGGAAGTGAATAACAAGTGAATAAAAAAGGGCTTTTTGGGGTTTTTGGTTCGTTTGTTTCCATGAGACCAAGACTAAAACTGTTATATAGCATATTTAAATGTGACAGAGAGAGAGAGAGAGAGAGAGAGAGAGAGAGAGAGAGAGAGAGAGAGAGAGAGAGAGAGAGAGAGAGAGAGAGAGAGAGAGAGAGAGAGAGAGAGAGAGAGAGAGAGAGAGAGATGAGACAGACAGACAGACAGACAGAGGTGGTTCTAGATGGTTCTACAAGAGGTCTAGAAGGTCCTACCGGAGGTCTCTGCGCTCTGCGACAGCTCGGGTAGCTTGTTCCTCAGCGCAGCGGGGTTCTGGTACTGAGGGTCCAGCAGGAAAACCCTCTCATAGTGGGGGTCCGAGGGTACCGCTACACAACCCACCCCCACCAGCATACAAGTCAGTACCAACATTAGAACAGGAGGACAGTAGCCTACGTTTTATCAAATAGATTGATTCCCATTTATTCCCTTGGCATTTTAAGATATCAGGGAAAAGGCTGTGAATGTTCACAAACCACTACTCGAGAAGCAGCGGGCTCGACGAGGGGTTGGAAATAATATCAGTCGATCAATATCCATATCAGTGCTTTCTTTATGGCCAATGCGAGTAAACAAGGTGAAAAGTAGCATCTACATGCTAGATGCTACGTACATATCATCCATCAGTCGCTGTATTGTTCTTTTTAAGATCTTTAATGTGTATAGTATTAGTTATAGTATTGTGTTTTGTAAAGTCACACTGCGGGAGGGAACGGGGGGTAAGCGTTCCATTGTTCTTGCTGCAAATGGCAAATAAACAAAATCTTGAATACAAATCTTGAATTCCATATATTTCTATCGGCTCCATTGTCTTTCCGATCATTATAATTGAGGGTTTTTTCTTAGCACAAATCAGTGGAGGAGGGTGCTGGACGTTACCGACTGGGTTTCTTGCTAAATGTGAATGTTTTTGTATGGCTAAAGCTTTCCTACTTAAAATGGCTAAAATGACATACATACTACATCTGGGGTCAGAAGTGCTATACTGCCCCCTAGTGGAGACGTTACCGCCACGTGACACAGGAGTATAAATGGAAGAGGTTGTTTAGGTGTTTAGTTACGGTTGTCAATGTCCCAAACGGGCCGAGTCATCTGCGAGTTCGGGGGGGAGTTGTTAGTCTAGATCATATAAATGCTACCAAGTGGGCTCCTCAGTGAACTAAAGTGGCACTGATGGTCCTAATAACCATGGATCCAGCGGCCCTGAACCCGCCACAGGCTGCTCAGCGTGGGGTACCTGTGGGGGGGCCCGCCCGGGGGGGCACGGGGGGGGTCTGGAGGACGATGGTGTCACTGCAGGAGGAGAGGCGCACCGTCACGTCCTCGTCCAGGATCTGACGAGGAGCCTGGACCCAAGGTGGAGCATAACAACAGTGAAGTACAGCACCACCATTCCACTGATGTACAGAGTATATACACATGGCCAATACATATATAATATATAATAATAAAGTGACTGATGGATGACACAGTATATACTATATACTGTGTCATCCATCCGTCACTTTATGGTTCTTTATTGTTCCTTGTATTGTGCATAGTATGTTATATTATAGTGCTGTTTATAGTATATAGTAAAGTATATAGTAGGTAGTATATAGTGTTGTTTATAGTATATAGTAGGTAGTATATAGTGTTGTTTATAGTATATAGTAGGAAGTATATAGTGTTGTTTATAGTATATAGTAGGTATTATATAGTGTTGTTTATAGTACATAGTATAGTATATAGTAGGTAGTATATAGTGTTGTTTATAGTACATAGTATAGTATATAGTAGGTATTATATAGTGTTGTTTATAGTATATAGTATCTTATGTAGTAAGTAGTATATTGTGTTATTTATAGTGTATAGTAAATAGTAGGTAGTATATAGTGTTGTTTACAGTATAGTATTGTATACTATATTAGAGAAGGAAATGGGGAGCAAGCGTTCCATTAAATTTGTGGCACATGGACAATAAAAAGGTCTTGAATGTTGATTGTAAAAAGCTAAAGGGATCCATCACGGCCGGCACCTTCTCCAGAACCTTGCAGACGTACTGACACCACAGGATCAGGAAGATGATGACCACGAGAAGCAGGATGATGGTCACCAGGCAGCCAATCAGAACCGGCGTGCTGCTGTCCTCCGGCGGCTCAGTGGATGGGTCGGTTGCTATGGAAATGGGCGTTGGGTGCGGATGGGTGTTAACATTTCAGCATTTCTATTGGCTGCCCACAAGCAAGCACTCTTCCTATTGGCTTTTAGATGCTCTATGACGTTCTTCCTTTCCTTCTGGGGGTCAAAGGTCACAGAGCAGCGGATGTTGTGAGGAGGGGATGAAAGGTGTAAGGTCGTACCGGTGGCTGGGCTGGTTGCAATGGCGCCATGGTTGCCATGACGCAGGTCAGGTGAGAGGGGCGGGGCTGTCGGGACCGGCTGAGTGGGCAGTATGGTGTCCTCTAGGGGACAAACAGAGCAAGGGTTCAGTGAGTGAGAGAGAAAGTGCGTGTGTGTGTTTATAGTGTGTGTGTGTGTGTGTGTGTGTGTGTGTGTGTTTGTGTGTGTGTTTGTGTACTAAGTGAGTGAGTGAGAGAGAAAGTGTGTGTGGGTTTATAGTGTGCGTATAGTGTGTATGGTGTGTATAGTGTGTACTTTGTTTAAAATGTGAGTGTGTATAGTGTGTGTAGTGTGTATATAATGTGAACGTGTAAAGTGTGTGAATAGTGTGTACACACATACATTATACACAAAGTACAGTGTGTGTAGTGTGTATAGTGTGTATAGTGTGTGTATAGTGTGAGTGTGTAGTTTGTGTATAGTGTGTGTATAATGTGTATAGCCTGTGTATAGTGTGTATTGTGTGTGTAAAGTGTTTATAGTGTATGTATAGTGTGTATAGCGTGTGTATAGTGTGTAGTGTGTGTATACCGTGTGTGTATAGTGTGTACTGTGTGTATACTGTGAGTGGGTACAGTGTGTATAGTGTGTGTATAGTGTGTGTATAGTGTGTATAATGTGAGCGTGTATAGTGTGTATAGTGTGTGTATAGTGTGTACTGTGTGTATAATGTGTACTGTGTGTCTAATGTGAGTGTGTATAGTGTGTACTGTGTGTCTAAAGTGTGTATAGTGTGTATTGTATGTGTATAGTGTGTGTATAGTGTGTGTACAGTGTGTGTATAGTGTGTGTAGTGTGTGTAGTGTGTGTAGTGTGTGTATAGTGTGTGTACAGTGTGTACTGTGTGTGTAAAGTGTGTATAGTGTGTATTGTGTGTGTATAGTGTGTATAGTGTGTATAGTGTGTGTATAGTGTGTACTGTGTGTATAATGTGAGTGTATAGTGTGTATAAAGTGTGTATAGTGTGTATTGTGTGTGTATAGTGTGTACTGTGTGTGGAAAGTGTGTATAGTGTGTGTATAGTGTGTATTGTGTGTGTATAGTGTGTACTGTGTGTGTAAAGTGTGTATAGTGTGTGTATAGTGTGTACTGTGTGTATAATGTGAGTGTAAAGTGTGTATAGTGTGTGTATAGTGTGTACTGTGTGTATAATGTGAGTGTATAGTGTGTGTATAGTGTGTGTATAGTGTGTGTATAGTGTGTACTGTGTGTGTAAAGTGTGTATAGTGTGTGTATAGTGTGTACTGTGTGTATAATGTGAGTGTATAGTGTGTACTGTGTGTATAATGTGAGTGTATAGTGTGTGTATAGTGTGTGTAAAGTGTGTATAGTGTGTGTATAGTGTGTACTGTGTGTATAATGTGAGTGTATAGTGTGTATAGTGTGTGTATAGTGTGTACTGTGTGTATAATGTGAGTGTATAGTGTGTATAGTGTGTACTGTGTGTATAATGTGTGTATATTGTGTACTGTGTGTATAATGTGAGTGTATAGTGTGTGTATAGTGTGTGTATAGTGTGTGTATAGTGTGTACTGTGTGTGTAATGTGAGTGTATAGTGTGTGTAAAGTGTGTATAGTGTGTGTATAGTGTGTACTGTGTGTATAATGTGAGTGTATAGTGTGTGTAAAGTGTGTATAGTGTGTGTATAGTGTGTACTGTGTGTATAATGTGAGTGTATAGTGTGTGTAAAGTGTGTATAGTGTGTGTATAGTGTGTACTGTGTGTATAATGTGAGTGTATAGTGTGTGTAAAGTGTGTATAGTGTGTGTATAGTGTGTACTGTGTGTATAATGTGAGTGTATAGTGTGTGTAAAGTGTGTATAGTGTGTGTATAGTGTGTACTGTGTGTATAATGTGAGTGTATAGTGTGTGTAAAGTGTGTATAGTGTGTGTATAGTGTGTATAGTGTGTGTATAGTGTGTATAGTGTGTA
>CM051017.1:4690504-4865504 GCA_027704905.1 Muraenolepis orangiensis | reverse complement strand
CTTCCCATTGACAGCAGTAGAGGTGTGTGTGTGTGTGTGTGTGTGTGTGTGTGTGCGTACGTGTGTGTGTGTGTGTGTGTGTGTGTGTGTGTGTGTGTGTGTGTGTGTGTGTGTGTGTGTGTGTGTGTGTGTGTGCGTGCGTGTGTGTGTGTTTGCGTGCGTGTGTGCGTGCGTGTGTGTGTGTGTGTGCATGTGTGTGTGTGGGTGTGTGAGTGTGTGTGTGTGTCCTACCCTCCCATGGACAGTAGTAGAGCTGTGTGTGTGTGTGTGTGTGCGTGTGCACGTGTGTGTGTGTGTATGTGTGTGTGTGTGTGTGTGTGTGTGTGCATGTGTGTGTGTGTGTGTGTCCTACCCTCCCACGGACAGCCGTAGAGCTCGACCCTCATGCAGACGGCGGCGGAGACCACGGTGACGGGGATGATGCGAACCAGCCGGGTGATGATGGGAGGGTGGAGGTCTTTGATGACGGGGTTGTACGCATCACTGTTGGCCTCCACCACCTGCACCAGCACAGCTCAGGTCAGAGGTCAGAGGTCAAGTCTAACGTGTCCTTTAGTTTGGAATATAACTAGTGTAGAGTTTGGCATACTCTTTATATATTGTATTTTTGTAATTGAACAATAACATTACACTATCATACTTTGCTGGACTCATTACAGTTACTGCACTGTTCTGCACTGTATTCATAATGCTGCTGCACTACTGGCACTTTAAAATGCTTTTAAAAGTGCTTAAGCACAATTCTACAAATGTAAATATGTGTAGTCACGTTCATGTTCATTGTGATGTAAATCCGTACAGCGGGAGGGAATGGGGAGGAGGCGTTCCATTGTACTTGTTGCAAATGGCAAACTAAAATCTTGAATCTTGAATCTCAAAGTGTATAGGTTAAATGAGGTTAAATGATTTAGTGTTTTAAATACATTTTATAATAACAAAATACAAATTTTTACAAAATAATTATGATAAAACTAACATTAACAATGGCGTTTATATTAACTAGAATTATAATTAAGTTAATAGGTTTTCATAATAGAGTTCAGCTATCTAGCGTTTATGTTTACTAGCATTTATATTAACTAGTGTTTATTATAACTAACTATGTTTTCCAGAACTAGAGTTTATCATAACTAACGCTTATAGTATCTAACATTTATACAGACTAGCATTTATAATAACAAGCTTTGAATCCGTGGGTCTGACCTGGCCTGGCAGGAAGTGCCGTACAGCTCATTTCCTGTTTGACTTGCAGTAAACTAAACAATCAACAATAGGAACTCAGCTCTCTCTTTCCCCTTCTTTCATCCCTCGCCTCCTTTTATCGCGCCAAGTCACACTTCCTCTCTCCTCTCCGTCGTCCTCCTTTACTTCCGCTGACAAACCCCACCTACCCCACCTAGGATGACTATAGCTGGGTTTTCGTCTAACAGTCTAACAAGTTAATTTTATGCGAACTTTTGGAAGTTCTCACCAAAAAAAAAAAAGGGAAATGCAAATGAGTTGTGTTTTAATCAACTAGTTGGAGCGAACAAACTACGTCAGCGATGACGGATATCGGGCGGAGACACACACCCTATAAATAAGGGCGGTGACAATCTAGAGGTAATCAAAACCACTTGAGGCTAAATTGATAGCAAGGTTATACGCAGAAATGGAGCGAGATCATCTGCAGAAGTTAATCGGACAAGTTATAGTCATTCTTACATATCAGCTGGCATTGGCCATGTTTAATTCTGTCCGTAGACAAAAGGTAAGAAATGTCTGTGATGTTCTGTTCATGGATGAGACCCAGGGAGTCATTTGGTCATCGGTCCACACACACCTGTTGGTGCTAGCCCTGTTTGGGGGTCATAGGAACGCTCCTTGAGAAGAAGCCCCACAGCGTGAGTCACGGGAGTTCAAAGATCGCTACGTCAGAATTGATTCGGCAAAGTGGTTTCAATCTCCGCTTTTGCGAATGAAGTCGATTCGAATCAGTCAAAAACCACATCAAGGGAGTGTATCAACTTTTATGCGAATCAGATGAAGTTGATTAGAATCTTCATACTACTTCGAATCGCAATATGGCTCCTGGACTACCGGTATTAGCACCACCGCAGTAGTCAACAAGTACTACTACTACTACCTCCTGAGGAGAGAGTGTTGGAATCTCTGTGTGGTATCGCCCTTCAGAGGCGGCAGGATAGATTGTTTTCATTTAGAGTTAATTTAGTTATATTTTGTTTATACTAGTTTAGCTTAGTTTAGTTTGTTGTTATTTAGTTATTTCGTTTTTAGGTATTAGTATATTTTGTGTGCATTTATTCCCCCTGTTTCAACTGTTGCACCTTAATTTCCCTCGGGATAAATAAAGTTATCTTGAATCTTGAATCTTGATAGCTCAGTCTGTTAGGACCTGGCTTGGCAACCGGAAGGTCGCCGGTTCAAGTCCCCGAAACACCTGGGGGGGCACTGCCGATGTGCCCTTGAGCAAGGCACCAGACCCCTACACTGCTCTCCGGGGGCTGTGTATACAACAGCTGCCCACTGCCCCTAATACTAGGATGGGTTAAATCCAGAGAAACCCATTTCACTGTGTGTGTGTGTGTGTGTGACCAATAAAGAGGATTCAAACTCAAAAAAGAGGGACTGCCCTCTTTGGAATACAGTTTCAGTTCCCGCTGCCTCTCTCTCTCTCTCTCTCTCTCTCTCTCTCTCTCTCTCTCACTCACTCACCGGGTTGCCATGGCGGTTCTTCCAGGTTCTCCACAGGGTTCCGTCACGGCTGTAGTTGAGGCGGTACGCCCGGGCAAACTCCTTCCCGCTGCTACGGGCGTAGCGACCCTGCGTCCCCACCACCGTCACAAAGGTCAGCTGACCCAGGTCCACCTGGAGGAGGGAAAACAGCCAGGCTAGAGTCAGTGACCATAGGAGACTGGTCACACTGGACAGCTCCCAGTACAACCAGTAGAAGACTGTGGTTGTACTCGACAGCTCCCAGTACAACCTGTAGGAGACTGGGTTTGAACTGGACAGTTCCCAGTAGAACCAGTAGCAGACTGTGATTGTACTGGGCAGCTCCCAGTAGAACCAGTAGTAGACTGTGGTTGTACTGGGCAGCTCCCAGTAGAACCAGTAGTAGACTGTGGTTGTACTGGGCAGCTCCCAGTAGAACCAGTAGAAGACTGTGGTTGTGCGGTTAGTGGTTAGCCCCACCTGGAGGTACTGGCTGTCTGACGGCTCAAGTTCCCCTTCAGGACACCAGGCTCCATCTCCGCCCTCCCTGTTAAGCCTTCACACACACACACACACACACACTTGAATGATGAAGGGGGCGTGGTCATGTGACAGCTAGGGGTGGCAGTGTGGGGCTGCAGAATACTGACCTTGCATACTTGGGGCCGGTCGTCTCGTACCATTGGCTGGATGCTGTGATGTCATCGTCCTTGATCCGGCCATCGTGCATGCCCAAGGCAGAGCGACAGTGTACTACAACACACACACACATACATACATACACACACATTTTAATATGGAGTTATATTGACGTGTGTGTGATTGTTAAAGTGTGTGTGTGTGTGTGTACCAGGGTCTATCTGAGCGGAGGTTGCGGTGACTTGAAGGATCAGCAGGAAGAAGAGGTGCATGATGGTCCGCCGAGCACAGCGACGCACACACACACTACATCTCTGTAAAACACACACACACACACACACACACACACACAAGATACAAGATATTTTATTGGCCATTTGCAACAAATACAGCGGAAGGCCTACTCCCCATTCCTTTTCCGCAATATGACTTTTTAAAACAATACTATAAAACTAAATGAAATACTATATACAATAAAAATGAACATAAAGAGAACAATATAGACCCACCATATCTGTGTAAAACACACACACACACACACACACACACACACACACACACACACACACACACACACACACACACACACACCTGGTGCCCCGTGAACTTGCTGAGGTGCAGCAGGTAGTCAAGCATGTAAACTAGCACATAGCTTAGCACATAGCTTAGCACATACCCTAAGGCATAGCCTAGCCCTAGCACAAAGTGTGTGTGTGTATGTTTGTGTGTGTATATAATTGTGATAAGTAAAACCTGACAGTGTGTGTGTGTGTGTGTGTGTGTGTGTGTGTGTGTGTGTGTGTGTGTGTGTGTGTGTGTGTTGTGTTGTGGTGGGAATTCTCTGATACACGTCCAGTGGTCTAATTCTGAAAAGTGCTTAAGAATAAAGTCATCCAAAAACGAAATAAGTCTTATTATCATATATATATACATATATATATGATATATATATATTAACATCACACAAACAATCAATAGGTTGGGCGCCCGGTCTGAGAGTTCTATCCACACGTCTGGAGGCGTGCAGAGAGAAGTCCAACGCACTTACAAGAGCGTCCCCCTTTTAAGCAGTTTCTCCACAAACACCGGCATTACAGTGTGTGTGTGTGTGTGTGTGTGTGTGGGGGGGGGGGGGGTGTGTGTGTGGGTGTGGGTGTGTGTGTGTGTGTGGTGTGTGTGTGTGTGTGTGTGTGTGTGTGTGTGTGTGTGTGTGTGTGTGTGTGTGTGTGTGTGTGTGTGTGTGTGTGTGTGTGTGTGTGTGTGTTTGTGTGTGTGTGTGTGTGTGTGTGTGTGTGTGTGTGGGTGTGTGTGTCATTTGGGAGAAGCTTATGAATTCTGGACACAAACAACAGCCCATGCACCACTGTTGTGCAACACTGGAAACACACACACACACACACACACACACACACACACACACACACACACTTTGGCATACTACACATATAACACTTTGTCTAATACACATTTAAAACTTTACATTAATGAAGAGAGAGAGAGAGAGAGAGAGAGAGAGAGAGAGAGAGAGAGAGAGAGAGAGAGAGAGAGAGAGAGAGAGAGAGAGAGAGAGAGAGAGAGAGAGAGAGAGAGAGAGTGTGTTTATGTAATTTGTTGGCTGTTGCAGAAAACTGCTCACATTCCAGTTGCTCTCAGTCATTCCTTCATGTCACATGACCAGAGAGAGGGGGGAGAGAGAGAGAGGGAAAGGGGGAGAGCTATGGCAAGTGATGGGGGACAGAGAGAGAGAGAGGGAGAGAGAGAGCGAGAGAGAGGGAGCGAGAGAGAGAGAGGGGTGGAGTTATCTCCTAGCTCCACCCTGATGAGCCACAAGCCTCAACATACCAAACATTCAACAATCTCTCTCTCTCTCTCTCTCTCTCTCTCTCTCTCTCTCTCTCTCTCTCTCTCTCTCTCCCTCTCTCCCTCTCTCTCTCTCTCTCTCTCTCTCTCTCTCTCTCTCTCTCTCTCTTTATCTCTCTCTCTCCAAAAACAAGCATCACTCACACAAACACGTATACACAGACACAGACACACACACATGTCACACACACACACACACACACACACACACACACACACACACACACACACACACACACACACACACACACACACACACACACACACACACACACACACACACACACACACACAAAGAGAACAGCACAAATCTGAACCTGACAGAGTGGTGAGATACTACTAGGCTACCTAGCTAGCATGCTAAGGGCACTTTTGCACAAGCACACAGTTTCGTTCTTTTTAACGCAGCCGTGGACCACTGGTATGGTTAGACCACTGGTATGGTTAGACCACTGGTATGGTTAGACCACTGGTATGGTTAGACCACTGGTAGGTTGACCACTGGTACGGTTAGACCACTGGTACGGTTAAACCACGGGTACGGTTAGACCACTGGTACGGTTAGACCACTGGTACGATTAGACCACTGGTACGGTTAGACCACTGGTACGGTTAGACCACTGGTACGTTAGACCACTGGTACGTTAGACCACTGGTACGGTTAGACCACTGGTACGTGAGACCACTGGTATGGTTAGACCACTGGTACGTTAGACCACTGGTATGGTTAAACGACTGGTACGTTAGACCACTGGTACGGTTAAACCACTGGTACGTTAGACCACTGGTACGGTTAGACCACTGGTACGTTAGACCACTGGTACGTTAGACCACTGGTATGGTTAGACCACTGGTACGGTTAGACCACTGGTACGGTTAGACCACTGGTACGTTAGACCACTGGTACGGTTAAACCACTGGTACGGTTAGACCACTGGTACGTTAGACCACTGGTACGGTTAGACCACTGGTACGGTTGGTTGAATCACTGGTATGGTTGAACCACTGGTACGGTTGGTTAAACCACTGGTACGGTTGGTTAAACCCCTGGTATGGTTGGTTAAACCACTGGTATGGTTGAATCACTGGTACGGTTGGTTAAACCACTGGTACAGTTGAACCACTGGTGCGGTTTGCGTGGCGTTCCTGAATTCACATTTGTCAGTGATAACGCAATCCGAAACAATTACAGGAAGTCCACCAAATCCAAAAAGAAAAACCCGGCAGAGGACAGACATAGTGGTCCCTGGACGCACAAACATAATCCTGTATTTAAACTCCTGTGATATAAACTAGAGGAGAGGTGATTTGGGATTTATGACAAATAAAACGACATTTGTTCACTGTGAAACCCAACCAGACTCGTTTAGAAACTAACCTAAAAAGTAACACTTGAATCCTGATTCGGACTAATCAAACTAATTAAGCTTGTGAAATGGATTGTTTAGTTTAGTTCTGAGGGCTTTGCTCACTGACAGGTTGCAACGAGATTATAGAACACACACACACACACACACACACACACACACACACACACACACACCCTCAAACGTTTCCCCCCCTTCAGAGAGAATAGAGCCTTCACCCATTCATAGAGAAAATAGCTCTCATCCCTTCATAGATAATAAAGCCTCCATCTCTACATAGAGAATAGAGCTCTCACCCCTTCATTAACAATAGAGCTCTCACCCCTTTATATAGAAAGGAGCTCTCATCCCTTCATAGAGAATACAGCTCTTACTACGTCACTGAGAATAGAGCTCTCATCCATTCATTGAGAATAAAGCTCTCACCCCTTCATAGAGAATCAAGCCTTCATCCCTGCATTCCTTCATAGAGAAAAGAGCTTGCAGAGATTGTTTTCTCAAAATCATCTCAGATCTAAAATCTACACTGAAATAATAACTCCTAAATTGGAACCTTTAGGTTAAAACTTCTGTCGTTACAATGTCAACACCTTGTGTCATCTCTTCTTAGAACTAAAACCACCAGATTAGAAGTAGTCTGTCTCTGTTTTCCTATTACAGTATTATAATATGATCATATTACATAGTACAGTCCTCTGCTGAACCTTCACCAGCACAACACCTGCTGGGGTCTGGATTACCTGGCTGGTAGGCCTACACCACAACACCTGCTGGAGTCTGGATTACCTGGCTGGTAGACCTACACCACAACACCTGCTGGGGTCTGGATTACCTGGCTGGTAGGCCTACACCACAACACCTGCTGGAGTCTGGATTACCTGGCTGGTAGGCCTACACCACAACACCTACTGGAGTTAGGATTACCTGGCTGGTAGGCCTACACCACAACACCTACTGGAGTTAAGATTACCTGGCTGGTAGGCCTACACCACAACACCTGCTGGGGTCTGGATTACCTGGCTGGTAGGCCTACACCACAACACCTGCTGGAGTTAGGATTACCTGGCTGGTAGGCCTACACCACAACACCTGCTGGGGTCTGGATTACCTGGCTTCTGGCTTCTCACTTGTTGTATTGATTTTGTATATTTACAATCATACTCTTTAATCATATAGTATACATTTACATTAAAATCGTGTATTTATATTGTATATTTATATTGTTATTGTATGTGAATATTGATATTGTATATTGTATATTCATAGCATACTGTACTATATACATATTGTTTGATTCTATTAATATTGTGTATTTATATTAATATTGTATATTTATATTGTGTATTTATATGAATGTTGTGTATTTATATTATATTTATATATTATATTATATTATATTTAGGAACCTACTTCCTCACCTTTAGGGACCTACTTCCTCACCTTTAGGGACCTACTTCCTCACCTTTAGGGACCTACTTCCTACACCTTTAGGGACCTACTTCCTTAACTCTAGGGACCTACTTCCTTATCTTTAGGGACCTACTTCCTCACCTTTAGGGACCTACTTCCTACACCTTTAGAGTCCTACTTCCTCACCTTTAGAGTCCTACTTCCTCACCTTTAGGGACCTACTTCCTCAACGTTAGGGACCTACTTCCTCACCTTTAGGGATCTACTTCCTCACCTTTAGGGATCTACTTCATACACCTCTAGAGACCTAGTTCATACACCTCTAGGGATCTACTTCATACACCTCTAGGGACCTAGTTCATACACCTCTAGGGACCTACTTCATACACCTCTAGGGACCTAGTTCATACACCTCTAGGGACCTAGTTCATACACCTATAGGGACCTAGTTCATACACCTCTAGGGATCTACTTCATACACCTCTAGGGACCTAGTTCATACACCTCTAGGGACCTAGTTCATACACCTCTAGGGACCTAGTTCATACACCTCTAGGGATCTACTTCCTCACCTTTAGGGATCTACTTCCTCACCCTTAGAATCCTACTTCCTTACCTTTAGGGACCTACTTCATACACCTCTAGGGACCTACTTCATACACCTCTAGGGACCTACTTCATACACCTCTAGGGACCTACTTCCTACACCTCTAGGGACCTACTTCATACACCT
The DNA here is from genome assembly GCA_027704905.1 of Muraenolepis orangiensis. NCBI lineage: Eukaryota > Metazoa > Chordata > Actinopteri > Gadiformes > Muraenolepididae > Muraenolepis > Muraenolepis orangiensis. Next base: position 4,856,780 of record CM051017.1, on the reverse strand, counting down.
CTAGGGACCTAGTTCATACACCTCTAGGGACCTACTTCATACACCTCTAGGGACCTACTTCATACACCTCTAGGGACCTACTTCCTCACAGTAAAGTCTGCGCTCTGACTATTGTCAGGAGCAACTCTCGACATATAATCGAAAAGACCCGTTATCCTACCAGGGAAACAGCAGTGGAGTGGACCAAACTTCCCTGGATGTGATCCAAGAAGGAAGAAAGAGAAAAAACTACACAAACGATATATCTGTTGATCAACTCCTAAACGTGTTATCACGGACTCCCAACCCCCTCGTCCTCTCTGTCTGTGAGTGTCATGTCAGGAAGGGAAAAAGTTTCCAAAACTCTCCACAAACCCCGAGAAACTTTTGATGGTCGGCCTCGACTCTCTGGCGGCGCTCTCTCTCTCTCTCTCTCTCTCTCTCTCCCTCTCTCTCTCTCTCTCTCTCTCCCTCTCTCTCTCTCTCTCTCTCTCTCTCTCTCTTTGTGAAAACAAACTATGGGACTATATACATCCCGAGATGTAGGCCCTACCTGGCAGCAGCGCCGTTCCCAGTCACCGGCCGATGTCCGTGAGCGGGACGGATCAAGTGATGAAGAGGATGAAGAAGATGATGATGAAGAAGAGGAGGATGAAGAAGAAGTCCCGATCACCGAAAGCTGAGCTGTGGTCTGTGGTCTTCTTCTTTGCGTCAAATACAACGACGCGTCGGAAGATCCGCACACTCAAACTCCTCCACAAGTTTCAGTGCTCATTTGACATCATCATCATCATCATCATATCCCGCTTCCGCCGAGAGAGGAGGAAAAGGAGGAGGAAGATAGAAGAAACGGGAGATGGTGTGTGTGTGTGTGTGTGTGTGTGTGTGTGTGTGTGTGTGTGTGGGGGGATGCAACTTGAGACCACTCCGCCCGCCTCCAGACAGACAGACAGACAGACAGACAGACAGACCGTATAAGGGAGATCCAGTGGAAGATATTACATGGAGTCGTGAGCAGAGAGTTAGGGCCATGCAGACATTGGGGGTTCGAACCCAAACCTTTTGGACGGGCGTCATACACCGTAAACACTACACCCAAACCACACCTTCAAGATCTGCAAGATATATATATATATATTTGTATTCGTCTACCCACCCAGGTGTTGTGTGTTTTCATTTATCGTGTGTGTGTGTGTGTGTGTGTGTGTGTGTGTGTGTGCGCGTGTGTGCGTGTGTGTGCGTGTGCGTGCGCGTGTGTGTGTACGAGCGCGTTTTTTGTTTGTGTTGGGCACTAGGGGGCAGCATAATGGTGTCTCGATCAGGGGGTCAGTTCACATATCGGTCTGCAGGGGGCGCCATTGCGTTTATTTTAACATCACTAGCAGCGCGTTAATATATCATATTATCACTCTATCGCTTCATCATCTATCATCACTCCAGCCTGTATCACTCCATCACTTTACCGCTATCACTATAGCACTCCTATTGTGATATCGTTTGCACTATTTTGGTATTTTTAAGTTACTCTAGGATTATAGGCTAGCAAGTCAACATTTGTGTTATCACACATGACCGCCAAACACTCTTTTTAATTTTTTTGTATTTTTATAGTATATATATATATCTATATATATAGTTATATATCGTTTTGAGAATTCACACTGCGGGAGGGAATGGGGCAATTGCATATGGCAAATAAATATCTTGAATCTTGAATCTTGAATTTCACACACACACACACACACACACACACACACACACACACACACACACACACACACACACACACACACACACACACACACACACACACACACACACACACACACACACACACACACACACACACACACACACACACACACACAGCATGGCGGTAATGGAAGAGTACTCGTTCCGGTCTGTAAAACCAGTACACTTCCACTGCCACCAGCAGGGTGTCATGTGACCAGCGGGTCCCCTGCCGTGGTCAGCTGACCATCTGATGCGGTGAACTCACTTTAACACCTCCTCTTTTCCCTGAAGTAGATTGTGGATTCAGATTAAGGAGTGATGTCATAGGGTTGTTATGTCATCAGAGAACTACAGAGTTGCGAAGTTTCCGTCAGCTGCCCTTCTTGCTGTAAACATTTCACAGCAGCACTCCAGGGGAAATTCATCCACGTATCAGATCATATGATAGAACATCCACACAATATCCACATGACATGTAGCAGATCATATGATAGAACATTCACAACACAGTACAGTATTGTTATAGTATAGTGTTGTATAGTACGGAGCATAGTTTATGCTAGGGCCAAAACAGGGCCAAACAGGAAGTAGACGGAGCAGGTCTTCCTCCATTACATTGCATCACACTACAGTCAGTAAGCGGACACATCCATCATGAGGGCACCGTTTATGTAGAATTCAAGTGGGGAAACCCCAGCTTGGATCACACTACGATATAGTCCTATTATAGTATTATAGTCCTATAGTCCCATTGGACCACACCAAATCAGACCAGACAAGATCAGTTCACTAGATTAGTCCAGACCAGACCACTAGACTAGACTAGACCAGACCAGACCAGATCAGACCAGACAAGATCAGTTCACTAGACTAGTCCAGACCAGACCACTAGACGAGAATAGACTAGACTAGACTGGACTAGACCAGACTAGACTAGACCAGAATAGACAAGTCCACTAGACTAGTCCAGACCAGACCAGACCACAAGACAAGACTAGACTAGACTAGACTAGACTAGACTGGACTAGACTACACTACACTGGACTAGACCAGACCAGACTAGACAAGAAAAGACTCAAATAGAATGATCACATTATAAACGGAGAACCTAAAGGTTTCACAACCTTGGTGCCTGGGACCGCGCTGAAACCCACGTGAGGTTCCATGAGAGCAGCGGACCACATGCTGTCTAAACAGCGGGCAGCTGACTCATGCTTGATGTAAACATTGTCCCGCACCGTAAACGGCCCTCCTGAACGCCCCCTGATGTCAGAACCAGCGGTTGAGTGCTGCTGTGTCTATGAGCCGCGTATCGCTCAGAGAACAAAGGGAGTCGCATACCACCACAACCTTTGACCTTTGACATGTGCTGCTGCAGATCACTTCACCAGACTCTAGTAGTAAGCTAGTCTGGACCAGACTGTAGTTAGTTGCAATGGTCAAGGTTTATTGGTAGATATTGGACTGATAGCTGCACTGCTGTATATTCCACTGGTAGATCTATTGGAAGACATACATAACTGGTAGATATTCTTCTGTTCGATTTTCTACTGATAGCCATGTGGAGGTTGAACTGGTACATGTTCTGCTAGTAGACTTTCTTCATGGTCGACAATCAACTGTCAATGTGGGGCTAGCCTTCACTAACTGTGGGTGATTCACATCATAAAGCAGGGGAGGGAGGGACCAGCAGGAAATACCTCTGTAGGTGTCTCCCCAGGTATGTGCTCTGCCACCGTGAGAAAAGCTCTTTCAAACTGACTAACCAACGGCTTCTTTCAACTCACCGAATCTGAAAGGACGGCGAGGACAACTGAAGCTTTTGGAAGTTATTCCATCAATGTCAACCTCCGGTTTCACCCGGGACTGCTTCCACCCCCTCACTGATCCTTAACTCACAAACGGGCTTTCAGTTTGTCTTTTAATGTAATCAGTGTCCCGAAGTCCTGAAGGATCCTTGAGAAGCGTCCTTGGCGGGTTTTCCTCCCAGTTCACCCGATACTGTCCGTACTCTCCCTCCCCACTTAAATGGCTTAGCTTCAGAAGATCTGAAGATCTGAATGATACTAGCATGTAGCATTCCCTAAATGATGATAATAATAATAATAATAATAATAATAATAATAATAATAATAATAATAATAATACAATACATTCATTATATAGAGCACTTTACAAGAAAATCAATTGGTACATAATACATGCAAAAAATACATCTAAAAGGGAAGCAATAGTTTAAACACAAACTACATGACACACGTGAAAGCTAAACTAGTCACACATCAAATATTATAGCAAATAACTCTCATGACACCAGGACCCGGTACTGTCGTATGAACATGCCGCGCGTGTGGTATGAACATGCCGCGCGTGTGGTATGAACATGCCAGGCATGTCCTACATGCTGATTTCATAATGAGTGTTAATGAACCTCTAATTACTTGCACTCACCTGTACTACACGTTTGATAGGCAGCATACCTGTGTGTGTGTGTGTGTGTGTGTGTGAGAGTGTGAGTCAAGAGTATGCAGGTTGAAACAAATCCTCAGATTTGTAATACAGAACAGCCCCCCCCCCCTCTGCGTGTGTGTGTCTGGTGTGTGTGCTTCCGTTACTTCTGACTCAGTGAGCAGGAATGCAGAAGGGGCTGTAGGGAGAGGGGTGACGCTCCGAGACCATTAAGAAAGGTCCAGTGCGTGTATGTTTGTGGGTGTGTGTGTGTGTGTGTTGTGTATAACATGCTATCACGACAGGGGAAAGCCAGCAACAAAGTTTACACTTGTGAAAAGTGTGTTTCTGAGGAGGAATGGGCCCAACTTCTGATCCAGACACACACACACACAAACTAGCAGTCATGTTAGCCTGTTAGCCATTAGCCCTGTCGTCTAGTAGGTCCTTACATGGCTAGCTGGCTTGTTTTTTTAATTTGTTTTTATTTTAACTACTTATTTTATCCCGAGGGAAATTAGTTCTCTGCATTTGACCCATCCTAGTGTTAGGAGCAGTGGGCAGCCATTAGTACAGCGCCCGGGGAGCAGTGTAGGGGGTGCCTTGCTCAAGGGCACTTAGGCAGTAACCTGGTGTTGAACCGGCGACCTTGCGGCTCCCAAGCCAAGTCCTTATCCACTGAGCTACTGCCCCCCCCAATCCTCACGGAGCTGGTTGAACCGTTCTCTGGTATGCCCTCATAGGGAGCAGGCTGTGGTCAGATGAACCAGTTCTGCTGACAGACTGTGGGATGAACCGGGCTCACCACATTGTTCTTGTCCTCCCACCCTCACCCCCACCCAGGGCGGGGCGTGAAGGTTACACTACCTGACCTTAAACACCCATGTGACAGACAGACAGACAGATAGACATACAGACAGAGAGACAGACAGACAGACAGACATACTAAACCTTGTTTTAACAGCAAAAGCACAATTGTTTTGTTTGTATTTCAAGTCAATTTTGCACACTGTTCATTACACATATTGTTGCATTGTCGCAACGTCACACTGCTCTGTTTACATATGCATTTATTCTAGTATGTAAACCTGTTTCCAAGGCCAATAAATCCCCTTTGAAGAGAGAGAGAGAGAGAGAGAGAGAGAGAGAGAGAGAGAGAGAGAGAGAGAGAGAGAGAGAGAGAGAGAGAGAGAGAGAGAGAGAGAGAGAGAGAGAGAGAGAGCAAAAGAGAGAGAGATAGAAAGAGATAGAAAGAGAGAGAGAGAAAACAACATTGACCGCTAAAATCGAATCTAAATCTGGAGGATTGAATCCTGTTTATTGGTCCCATACATGCACACTCACAGTGAAATGTGTTCCTCTGCATTTAACCCATCCTAGTATTAGGAGCAGTGGGCAGCTATATACGGGGAGCAGCGCAGGGGGTCAAGTGCCTTGCTCAAGGGCACCTTGGCAGTAGTTTCCGGGTCTTGCTCTGTCCACCATCTCACATCCTGGTGTGGTTAATCTTGACATGCTGACCTTATAAGCTACCGTGTGAACAAGCAAGTCCGTTCTGAACACTAACGAATGAATCACGTTTTCATTTTAAATGAAACACGCCAGATCCCAACTCTCTGAACCTATGAGGTCACCAAGGAGATCGTCAAGGCATGATTGACCGATGACTCAACAAACACCAGACAAGGTGAAAGTGAGTTATGCATTCTGCAGACCCAATTAAGTCTACGCCGTTAATTAGACCTGAGTAGTAATGAGTGGCATACGTTCATACGTCTTCACCCAGGAAGCTGCTCTGAAGTGTCAACTTCAGGACATGACGTGGGTGGTACGCCCCTGACCTTCTATTACATAGGGCTGCGGTCTATAATGGTCACCTAACTACCGTCTATAATAGTAACTACATATAATAGTAACTTATATATAAAGTAACTACAGTCTTTATAATAGTAACTCCTATATAAAGTAACTAGTCATTATAATAGTAACTTCTATATAAAGTAACTAGTCTTTATAATAGTAACTACATATAATAGTAACTTATATATAAAGTAACTACAGTATATATAATAGTAACTACATATAATAGTAACTTATATATAAAGTAACTAGTCTTTATAATAGTAACTACACATAATAGTAACTTATATATAAAGTAACTACAGTATATATAATAGTAACTACATATAATAGTAACTTATATATAAAGTAACTACAGTCTTTATAATAGTAACTACACATAATAGTAACTTCTATATAAAGTAACTACAGTCCTTATAATAGTTACTACATATAATAGTAACTTCTATATAATTGTAATTACATTCTTTATAATAGTAACGTATATATAAAGTAACTACGTACTTTAAAATAGTACCTTCTATATTATAACTACATTCTTATATAATAGTAACTACATACAATAGTACATTCTATATAATAGTAACTACAGTCTTTATAAAAGTAACTACATATAATAGTAACTTCTATATTAAGTAAATACATTCTTTATAATAGTACCTTCTAGAAGATAGTAACTCGTCTATATAATAGTAACTACATACAGTAGTAACTCTATATAATAGTAACTAGTCTTTAAAATAGTAACTACATTCTTTATAATACTAACTACAGCATAGCAACTACATTTGACAAAGTAGTAACTGCATTATATATAATAGAACTACATAGGAACTACATAGTACATGCTATACCATTCTCTATAATATCTATAGTACCTGCTTAGTAATGTAAGCTAAACTTCTAAAGAAAAGAGGCAGAACACCACAACTTGTTTGATTTGAGACATTGTTTTTTTTATTTATAAATAGCAAATAACAAATAAATAACCAAATAACAATAAATAACATCAGGCATTTGAGTCAAGTTTCATCGTCACAGTAGTAGAAGTAGTAGTAGTAGTAGTAGGCCTACTGCTGGGTCTACGTGCGGATAAGTTACAATAAACAGTCAATAAAATACAATTCAAGTTTGTGCTGGCAGTTCTCTTCAAGTATTGTCAGTTCGCTTCCACTCAGTCAAGTGTCCCCTTGTGAATATCGGGGTGTTAATTGTGGATTTTTCTTCACAAAAACTTCACAAAAAACGCTGTAAACAGCCTCGGTGCGCAAGTCCCCGGCGCCTCCTGCGCGCAGTGCCGCCCGGCCAGGGTGTCCTTCTCCTCCTTCTCCTTCTCCTCCTTCTTGAGTTGTGTTTGTCTGCGGTCTTTCACCGCTTTATTTGTCGCTACCTAACTTATGATAGACCAGCAGGGCCACCATATACCCATTCCCCGTGCTCTGGTCGTAGGCCAGAGGGAGGGAGGGGGACTCTGTGGTCTCCAGGCCGGTGCCGGAGGTGTTGGAGAAGATCTGGAACCAGGGGGCGACGGGGAGGTCGTCGCAGGCGGCGGTCAGCTGGGGGCCCGAGAAGCCGTCGACGTCGGTGAGCTGACGCACCTGCTCCTCCTGCGCGGACTGGAACGGGAGAACCTGGTAGTCGTCGGCGGGGCTGTCAGCGCTGGTCAGCGGCGTGGCGTCCGCGCTGGGCTCCTCGGTGTAGATCTGCCACAGCAGCACCAGCCACAGGACGAGCAGCCACCGCTTCGCCTGGCTCTTCTCCACGGGGGGAAGGTGCATGCGGACCTTGGCCGGGTACATGACCCGGACGCAGCGCCTCTTCGGCCGGATCGGAGCGTGGGAGCGCACGGCGGTGGCCTGGGTCGGTATCCGCTCGAAGGTGAAGATCTCCGGCTGGGTGTTGCGCGTCGCCATGGCGGTGGGATAGGCGAAGCTGTGCGGGTGGTTGGTCTGAACGGACACGGTCACGCTGTTCGATCTCGTGTACATGGTTGATCTGTTGTGTTGTGAGTCGCTTTCTTAACTCTTGCTTGTTTTCTCGCCGGTAAGCTTGTTTGTCCTTGCCTACCACTGATCAGGCTTATTTATAGTCTAGCTTGAGACATGCTTGTGGTTTTCGGGGACGCCCATAAAGCTGGCGTCGTATGGGCGTCTTACTCACTGGGGAAAACGAAACGCATGGAAGTTGCAGAAGTGAGTCGAGAGATGGACGGCTTCCAGCTCTATGCTCTAGTACAGTATGCTCTAGTACAGTATTATCTATAGTATTATCTATAGTATTATCTATAGTATTATCCCCACAGGAAAACTCAACTGCCAGGTAGTTTAAATGAGTAATGGAGTCATACAATACTGGAACTGCTGTAGACCTATAACGCTGTGGTGGAGTGACGATATAATATATCTATATATTATATCATCTAATATTATACAAAAAAAAATAGATATATTTATTTATTTATTTTTTAAATGATACAATATAGCCTACTACTAAACGGTTTCCTCTGTGTATTAACTGATATTTGTAAAAGTGAAAGGAAGGTCATATTGATGACATGACTACTGATTATGATGAACCCTCATGACCTCACCTTTTCCGTCTGACTGATGGCCCGTATGTCTGGTAGAATGTGGGACTACGTTTCTGTCTGTCCTGATGCATGTAAGGTCAGGTATGTGTGTTTCTTGTCACCCAATCCCGGTGACACATTGCAGATGTGAACCATTCTCTCCCTGTCTGGCCTTGACTGTAAATGCTGTGACTCTCTCTCGATACTCTACCTGGAACTGTGTGTGTGTGTGTGTGTGTTTGTGTAGTGTGTGTGTGTGTGTGTGTGTGTGTGTGTGTGTGTGTGTGTGTGTGTGTGTGTGTGTGTGTGTGTGTGTGTGTGTGTGTGTGTGTGTGTGTGTGTGTGTGTGTTTGTGTAGCATGTGTGCGTGTGTGTGCGTGTGTGTGTAGCATGTGTGTGTGCGTGCGTGCGTGTGTGTTTGTGTAGCATGTGTGTGTGTATGTGTGTGTGTGTGTATGTGGTTCAGAAAAAACTTTCCCCATTTCCCTTCCGTCTGAAGGGAAAAATTCTGCCAGTGGAAAATATTCAAAAGAGCCACACACACACACACACACACACACACACACACACACACACACACACACACACACACACACACACACACACACACACACACACACACACACACACACACACACACACACACACACACACACACACACACACACACACACACACACACACACACGGTTGAGTATCCAGAAGGAACAGAGAGTCAGAGCCTTTACGGTAAGGCCCGGCAATCAGCAGAATGCTGTCCCGACCTCCAGGAACTCCATCAACACTCAGACTCCATTTCCGCATTCAGAAATTCTCTGTAAAGCCATCTGTTAGCAGTTAGCCCGACCTGTTGGACCTGACCGACCCTGATGTCGATGTAGTGCTTTCCTCCCCTGACCGACCCTGATGTCGATGTAGTGCTTTCCTCCCCTGACCAACCCTGATGTCGATGTAGTGCTTTCCTCCCCTGTATAACAGTCAGCGTCCCGCACTGGGCTCGAACTGACCACCTTCCGGCATGAGAGGCGGCGCACTAACGTGAAAAGCTAAAACCCACAGGCTCCAGCTTCACGGCTAGAACCTCTGTTTAGGCGTCGGGGGGAGTGAGGTTTACACGCTGCACAGCACCCCCTGCTGGCGGCCGTTACACCTGTGTTGTGATTTTAAACTCTGTACTGTCCCTTGTTTTCTGTTTCACCATGTTGTCTTTGCTATTTACGTTGAACTAATGTATTTGATATACTGCCAGGTGCCTAAATGAAAGAAATGCTGCATTATGACAAGAAACACACATACACACACACACACACACACACACACACACATGCTACACAAACACACCACACTCCACTAAAAGTTATGACTGGAACGTAACCTCCGAACTAGCTTACCTAACTTGATACCTGAAACTACTACCTGGATCCTTCCCCCTAGTGCATCCTCTTATCACTTTTTACTAGTGTACTCTACTACTACTCTACGATTGTTAGGTAGATATTGTTCTATATTGTTAGATTAGACTTGTTAGGAATGAAATGCACTTTTGACTTCTGGTGACGAGCTGTTCTCTCACCTTCCTTTGTTGAAACACACTATTGTAAGTCGCTTTGGAAAAGAGCGTCTGCTAAATGATTGAGATGCAGTTTGTCAGATGTTTGCGTGCAGAGCTACCTGCAGGTTTTATATGCTCCAGTTTCCTCTGCTGCTTTCACTCAAACAATTATAATTATGCTGATTATAATTATTATTATTATTATTATTAAGTCATGTCATTCATGTGATATCCTTCCTCTTAGCACTTGCGTCTCTTTAGCTATATTATTTGCTTGATTGTTTGCGTGTTAGCTCTATTTTTAGCCGTTTGGGAGTTCTATTATTACCCAACTTATTGTACTTTAACTTGAGCACTGGTTCCGCTCTTGGAGGCTTGGTATGAAGGAAATGAAAGGCGCTGTTGTAAGCCCCGTTGAACAAACGCGTCTGCTAAATGGCTAAATGCTGTAATGTAATGTATGTATTCAACAAAAATAATAACCAAAGACATTTTATTTTCTTCTGTACCACTTTTGACACCTCGGTGAACGACCGGCAGTGAGAGAGGTCTTGGTGTGTTGAGGGAGACACACAGGAGGTCAGGAGAAGCCTCAAGCTGGCTGCTATTCTTTATTTATTTTTGTACAGTTTTAAGGCGCAGTTGTTGCGCCATGAACAGAAAGAATATAATGAAGGGTGTTGCATGACAGTCTGAAGCAATCTTTAAGTATTCGTGGTATGTGAGACATGTCGGATATACTTCCTCTTCCTACCTCTCAACGAGAAAAGCACTGCCTCAGCTTGTCCAGAATCCAGTATATCCAGGGGATTTGGTGTGTTACTTATCCAACGTATAATTAATATTGTGAGTCATGAACATTTATTGAGATAACAGATGAGATTTACTTTCAGCTCATTGCTGTAATAGTTTTTTGGTGAAATATGAATCTTTCTACATTGTTTGTAAATGTACATACACTCTTTACATTGCTTGTTAATGTTCATTTCACACTATTAATATTGCTTGTAAACTGACCTTTTTATACCCCCAACAGCACCAGTATGACCTCATGTTGGTCGGCCAGTAGGAGGTCAGGGTTATGGTCATGCAGCTGACCAGTCGGAGGACAGGGTTATGGTCAGCTGACCAGTGGGAGGACAGGGTTAGGGTCAGCTGACCAGTAGGAGGTCAGGGTTATGGTCAGCTGACCAGCTGGAGCTTCTGCAAAGAGGCCTCTGACTGCAGCTTTCGGTGCTCGATGAATGTTCTTCCTCATCCACTTAGCCCTTGGGCAGCTGTACAGGCTAGCGCCTGTAGTATTACTTAGAAACATTGCCTGAAGTGTTCAGCCTCCTCAATCATTAGCTTCAGATCTCCTCAAGTGGCCACAGGCCTGGAACGAGCAGCTAGGTGTGTCCTGTCAGGCTACTGTACTCCGCCTGGGAAGTACGGGGTACAACGTCTGCAGCCTCCACTGATCCCCTGTCACCCCCTTGGCTGTGTCCATGCTGTACCCAGGAACTCCTCTCCATCCTGGGGTAGAGGAACCACTGGAGTACCCAGGAACCCCTCTCCATCCTGGGGTAGAGGAACCACTGGAGTACCCAGGAACCCCTCTCCATCCTGGGGTAGAGGAACCACTGGAGTACCCAGACACCCCTCTCCATCCTGGGGTAGAGGAACCACTGGAGTACCCAGACACCCCTCTCCATCCTGGGGTAGAGGAACCACTGGAGTACCCAGACACCCCTCTCCAACCTGGGCCCAGGGTTCAGCCGGGGTTGGAGTCTGGCTTGACAGCTCTGGAGAAAATAGTCAATATATAATATTTCAGTACCTTCTTTCTTTAGGGACAAAGCTAGCTGCTGTAAAAGCCTGGGTTAATGAAGACGGTGGTAGTGAGGAAGCAGAATCCTCACCCGGGTGTTGGCCGTCCTCCTCGCTGTAGATCTGAAGGAAGAGGAGCAGTGTCAGGAGCAGCAGCCATCGACGGGCGGGGTCTGGGTCCTCCCTGGGGGGCAGAGGCCGTCTGCTGAGGTGGGGAGGATAGAGCACCCTGGAGGCCCTGCGGCCCTGGGGCCGCGGGGGCCGGCAGGGGCCCACAGCAGCCACGCAGCAGACCTCCGGCAGACGAGCCAGGGGCCCGTCTGCCTGGGGGCCGGCTGGGGACCGCCAGGAGCAGGAGTGGGGAGGCATGATGTCAGGAACCCAATGCTGATAGAGCAATGCTGACAGGCCAACTTTTCCAGACTTATGTTAACAGGCTAATAGAAGCTTACTGAAGTCCCTCCATCTCTCTTCATCTGCATCCTTCTATCATGGCTGGTGCTTGGTCTCTCTCTCTCTCTCTCTCTCTCTCTCTCTCTCTCTTTCTGCTGTCTTCTTGTCGCTTGCCCATGTCTTTAAATAGCATCAGAGGGCCCCCCTCCCACCGCAGGAATTCTAGTTGTGGGTGAAAGTATTTTGAGACGCATGCGAGCAGCTCATCAAGGGAGCCGTGGTTGTGGTCGCTGCTCGCACGCCCAGCACCTGGCTCACCTGGGCGCTCACCTGGGCGCTCACCTGCCGCCGCTGAACCCCTCACACTGTGGGAGCCCCAGGGGGATACACTGTCTGGGTGGCCCATGTGTTGGTGTTGATGTGTGTGTGTGTTGGAGATGTGTGTGTGTTAGTGGTGATGTTTGTGTGTTGGTGGTGTTGATGGTGATGTGTGGAACAAACATACGGAACAAACTTAAGGAACGGAGTACCGCTTTCACAACAGGCAACTCCGATCACTACAAGAAGTAGTACAGCTCGGCGTTCAACACCATCGTTCCCTCCAAGCTGGTCCTGAAGCTGAGGGACCTAGGGTCTGTGCGCCCCCATCTGTAACTGGATTATGGACTTCCTGACGGGCAGGCCTCAAGTGGTGAAGATTGGAAACAACATCTCATCCACTCTGGTCCTCAACACCGGAGCACCCCAAGGCTGCTGCCTCAGTCCTCGGCTGTACTCGCTGTACACACATGACTGTACTGCCACGCACAGCAATAATTGCATTATCAAGTTTGCAGACGACACCACAGTCATTGGCTTAGAGTACAGAGATGAGGTAGTCCAGCTGACACAATGGTGTGACGACAACAGCCTCGCACTGAATGTCAGCAACGGGGCACCCACTCCACCATCAGCCTGGACGGGACACCGGTGGAAGACGTCAGCTGCTTCCGTTTCCTCGGGCTACAGATTTCCGATGACCTGGCGTGGACCCGCATAGGCCAACAGTGGCTAGTGAACTTCTACCGTGGCACCGTAGAGAGTGTCCTGACGGGTGGCGTCACCGTGTGGTACGGCAACACCACTGCACGGGACAAGAAAGACATCCAGAGGGTCGTGAGGACGGCAGAGAAGATCATCGGGTGTACACTTCCATGCATTGAGGAGATCTGTAGGACCAGATGTCAGAAGAAGGCCATGTCCATCATAAAGGAACGCAACCACCCTGGGCTCCATCTCGTCTCCCCCCTACCGTCCGGTCGCCAGTTGTGCAGCATCCGTACCTTAAGGACTACCAGGTTTAAGGATCGTTTTTATCCACAGGCAGTGAGCTACTGAACTGCTAGGAGTGCTGCCACTTACATACTTTGCTGGACTTTCTGGACTCATTACAGCTACTGCACTGTATTCATGATGCTGCTGCACTACTGTACTTTAAATCTTTTAAAATCGTTTTGCACATTCAACAGATGTTCATACCAGTCACTTTGCTGTCCTATTTTTAATTTTTATTGTATATATAATTGTTTATGGTATTGTTTTTTGACATGTTTACTACGGGAGGGAATAGGGAGTAAGCATTCCAATGTACTTGTTACAAATGTCAAACAAATACCTTGTATCGTGTGTGTGTGTGTGTGTGTGTGTTGGGGGTGATGTGTGTGTGTGTGTGTGTGTGTGTGTGTGTGTGTGTGTGTGTGTGTGTGTGTGTGATGGTGGTGTGTAGGCCAGACCAGTATTTGAAAAGTCAACTTGCTATATCTTATGACGATGAAAGGCAATTGACATGTAATTTAGCTCACGTCCAAAATTACTGTGAAAACTTGGTGGGCTTAAGCCGGATTCATACTTTCCGCATCCCCATGTCCTTCAAGTGTAGTATGAATGGAACCGCATGCGCTTTTGCGTACTGACTATTATATAGCAGGTTATAGTTAAACCTACCAGGTTGAACCATAACCTGCTATATAATAGTCAGAACGATAGAGGAGACTGGAATCTTACCACGGTCGTTCGGGTTATAATATTGTCCACCGGCCGGTTCGGCCTGGAGTGTCCGTTCCGATGATGGCCTGACCGGCGCTGAGAGACAGCTCTGGCCTGGCCAGTCAGACACGCGGCGCTAGGTTAGGTCATTGTTTAGTGGGAAACCTCCCAGTGCTCCGGATGGCCAGTCCGTCCCTGATCTCTGGCACGTAGCAGTGAGAGGTAAACAGAGAAATGAGTCAGAGAGGGTTTTACAGTAAGCTAGTCTGAACTCCTCTCCTCCTCTGGCCTACGCCAAAACCAACAGATCAGAGACATCTGACTCAGCTTAAATCACCTCTCTCCCTGACCGTCTCCCTCTCTCGCCCCTTTCTCCTCTCTCTCTCTCCCTCTCTCGCCCCTTTCTCCTCTCTCCCTCTCTCGCCCCTTTCTCCTCTCTCCCTCTCTCGCCCCTTTCCTCTCTCTCTCTCCCTCTCTCGCCCCTTTCCCCTCTCTCGCCCCTTTCCCCTCTCTCTCTCTCTCTCTCTCTCTCTCTCTCTCTCTCTCTCTCTCTCTCTCTCTCTCTCTCTCTCTCTCTCTCTCTCTCTCTCTCTCTCTCTCTCTCTCTCTCTCTCTCTCTCTCTCTCTCTCTCTCTCGAGGTTATGGAGTTCAACCGTTGTGTGTTCCATAGCCCACTATAGCACAGTGTATCTTAAGTCTAAAATCTCTAAGTGTACTGCAGCATACCATATCATAGCACTGCTTAGCATTGTGTAACACAGAACATGTACATTAGCATTGCACAGCATATCACAGTGCAGAATAGCATAGCACAGCATAGCACAGCATAGCATAGCACAGCGTAGTTTTTTACCCATGCAAAGAACACAACAAAACTACCAACTACCAAAAATTCTCAAACTACCAAAACGATACGATAGAGAACGGAAGTACAGACCAATCTGAGGTGATGAAGGAACTGGAGGGTTTTCAGTGCTAGAGCGTTATATTACACTGTGGCGTGTCCCTTACTCAACATCCAAACGGAACTCTCTATGGTTACCTGCATGTTGTTAGGGTTGACATGGCAACAGGATACAGAGGCAGGCTGGTACCTGACCCACATACCTCAGGCCCTGGCAGAGGTTTCACTGGAAGATTTTAAAGTAAAATCTGACCCCTACACCAGATTCTAGACAAGTCCTAAACCAGACCAAAACCAGATTCTAGACAAGTCCTAAACCAGACCAAAACCAGATTCTAGACAAGTCCTAAACCAGACCAAAACCAGATTCTAGACAAGTCCTAAACCAGACCAAAACCAGATTCTAGACAAGTCCTGAACAAGACCCAAAACTGATTCTAGACAAGTCCTAAACCAG
This sequence comes from Muraenolepis orangiensis, assembly GCA_027704905.1. Lineage (NCBI taxonomy): Eukaryota > Metazoa > Chordata > Actinopteri > Gadiformes > Muraenolepididae > Muraenolepis > Muraenolepis orangiensis. Next base: position 4,841,049 of record CM051017.1, on the reverse strand, counting down.
ACCAAAACCAGATTCTAGACAAGTCCTTAACAAGACCCAAACCAGATTCTAGACAAGTCCTAAACCAGACCCAAAACAGACTCTAGACAAACCCTAAACCAGTTTGAACGGCACATTCACAGTGGTACCGCCGTTAGCGCAGGTACAGCTAGAACCCAAGATGTACGCCCGTGTTCAGAACACAGACTTGTATTTCCATTACTGCGGGCCGCGTGGTACAGTGCACTCTCCCCGGGATCATGCGTGCTGGAAGGTTCAAGCCGTTGACGAAACACGAAAGCGACAACTCTTTCCAAGTTTAAACCAACGTGGTACCACGTCGTCACTATGGTCGGATGAGGGGGAAGAGTTCCTCTTTCGCCCTGGCTAGCAAGCAGGTGCGGAGAGTCTCTGGCAGGACCGGAGTTTCAGGACCGGAGTGTCTCTGGCCCTGTAGCGAGCAGCACTGTACTATCAGGACCGGAGCTTTAGGACCAGAGGGTCTCTGGCCCTGCTAGCGAACAGGACTGGAGTGTCAGGACCGGATTGTCTCTGGCCCTGCTAGCGAGCAGGACCAGAGTATCAGCACCAGAGTTTCTCTGGACATTAAGAGGAGCGTCTCGGGACATTATATCCTCAACGGGAGCCGAGCGTGGTCGGGGGAGGACGGGGCGTGGTCGGGGGAGGACGGGGCGTGGCCCGGTAGCGTGCAGGAGATCGGCTCCCTCTCACGCTGTTACAGTTACCTCAATAATGTTAACTACCTTGTGTTCAACCACCAGCACGGCAGCCCCAAGGCCTCGGATGGAGCACGCCACACACAACACGCAACACCACGAGTGTGTGTGTGTGTGTGAGAGACAGGCAGCATGGCGTGACAGCAGATCACTGCGTGGAGGTGTTGTTTCAGCGAAAAGATTAAATACAGTAACCTGCTGAGGAACCTCTCTTCCTCCTCTATTTTTAGTACAACATAATGTGTGTGTGTGTGTGTCCACATGCACTTCAAACTGAACCCTTCTACACCATTTTTTTAACACCTGCCCATAGCATGGTAATGTCTGTGACCAGGGACTACACCAGCAGGTCCTACACCGGGTCCTAGACAGGTCCTAGACCTGGTCCTAGGGTCCTAGACCAGGTACTACACCAGCTCCTAGATCAGGTCCTAGACCAGGTCCTAGACAAAGAACTAGACCCAGTCCTAGACTAGGACCTAGATCAGACCTGGAATGTATAGGCGTTACCTTATTACTCTATTACCTAATCCCTCTAATTACCTAACCATCTAAGTCCTGTCAGCCTTCCAAATACTTTATACCTGTGTGAGATTTCAAACTGCACACGAACACGCTTGGTTAGCTCAGTATTGTTCTAAGAGATTTGCTTTTCAACAGTGTCCACGAATGTCACATGCTAGTATCACCAAAAAATACAAGACCAGTAACATAACAACTGATTATTGTTAGGTATTGTTTGGTAAATTCTGTTCTTAATTGTTACTACTGTCTTGGTAACCGCTTGTATGTTATGCGTTAGCTGTAGCTCACGGAACAACGGCCATGCTGATGTAAGTTGGGGAAATGCTGTGAATGTTATGACCCAACGAGACCGGCTAGCCAAATGTGCCAGAGAACCCAGAAGAAGAGACAGGAAACCCAAAACAACGGATAATGTCTTTACTGAAAGATCCACAACCTCAACAACAACAGGGTAGAGTTGGATAGGTTACGAGGTCTGGTCGACACGGGGAGATGGTCCAGAGGGTGGAACGCGGAGAGGGTCCATGGAGCTGGGGGGGGGGGCAGGAGCTGGAGACACAGGTTCTCGAGTAGGAGGGAGCCATAAGGTTCTCAATGATCAAGCCCTGACGTCGGTCTTTGGCAGCCTTATGAAGGGTAGATCCCAGGTGTTCATTAGCCTCAGCAGGCCCCATTACGATGGGCAACAACCTGGGATTGATTAGAGCGCGGGGGCACAACAGTGAATTAGTTAAGACATGGGTGATGGGGCTCTAGCCCCAATGAATGCACACCTCATCCACCAACATTCCAATCTTCATTAGCTGTGGTATGACAAATATTGTATTATTTATAACTTGTATAATGAAAGCACAAACAGCAAATACAAAACAACATTATCACCAGGAAAGGAGAGGAAAGGATGAGAGGAGTAGATGAGAAAGGAGAGGAGAGGAGAGGAGACAAGAGAGTGCAGGAGATGAGGAGAGCAGAGAGGGGACAGGGACAAAAGGGTTTTGTTTGGCTTGTTTATTGACCTCATTCACACACACACACACACACACACACACACACACACACACACACACACACACACACACACACACACACACACACACACACACACACACACACACACACACACAGTTGTGTGAACACAAATATTGTTTGTGTACCCATGATGCTTTGCCAAATTGCCAGCTTGGTATTGGCCTAAAACAACAACACGCCACCATGTAGGCCTACACCACAACACTTCACAACATTACAAAACACGTGGTGGTAAAGCTAAATGCAGATGAAGATAAATGGAAATACATATAAAGACGCAGAGAAAGGTACATCTGTACCTGACGCAACATCGAGAACTAGAACTACCAGGTTCAAGGATAGTCTTTATCCACAGGCAGTGTGCCTACTGAACTGCTAGGAGTGCTACCACTATCGTAACACGTCATAACATGTTCATTAACATTACACTATCATAACACGTCATTAACATTACACTATCATAACATTGTCATTAACATTACACTATCATAACATGTCATTAACATTACACTTTCATAACATTGTCATTAACATTACACTATCATAACATTGTCATTAACATTACACAATCATAACATGTCATTAACATTACACTATCATAACATGTCATTAACATTACACTATCATAACATGTCATTAACATTACACTATCATAACATGTCATTAACATTACACTATCATAACATGTCATTAACATTACACTATCATAACATGTCATTAACATTACACTATCATAACATGTCATTAACATTACACTATCATAACATGTCATTAACATTACACTATCATAACATGTCATTAACATTACACTATCATAACATGTCATTAACATTACACTATCATAACATGTCATTAACATTACACTCTCATAACATGTCATTAACATTACACTATCATAACATGTCATTAACATTACACTATCATAACATGCCATTAACATTACACTGTCATAACATGTCATTAACATTACACTGTCATACCATGTCATTAACATTACACTATCATAACATGTCATTAACATTACACTATCATAACATGTCATTAACATTACACTATCATAACATGTCATTAACATTACACTATCATAACATGTCATTAACATTACACTATCATAACATGTCATTAACATTACTCTATCATACTTTGTTCTGTACACTGTACTGTATTCATGATGCACTACGGGCTCTTTAAAATGGCTCTTCAAAGGCTTTTGCACAATATAATAACACACGTACATATCATCCGTCATCAGTCACTTTATTGTTCTTTTTTTATTTGATTGTGTATAGTATTCTTAAAGTATTGTGTTGTAGAATTGTACACTGCGGGAGGGAATGGGGAGGAAGCGTTAGATTGTTGCAAATGGCTAAATCAATTCTTGACTCTTGAGTGTTGAAGACAGATGCATGAGGACAGTGTGTGGATGGCATGCTCAATGTTTGCCACAGGGATATTCTCTGTTGGAAGTGGAATGTTCCTTTTTGACAGCACACATCCACTATGGGAGATTTCCCTGAATAACCTTTTAGATTTTATTTTTAGTTTATACACGATTGTAACGAACAGGTTCCTCAAAGACACTTTGAAACGATGATTTTAAATCATCGTCATTAGCTACACCTTCCTAAAGAAAAACACCAACAAAAACAGGGCTAATAATGTGTAACTTATTCCATCAAACCCCGGATATGTGTTATCTTTAAAGCTTTCGATAGAGACAAGAGTTTACCGTATGCTGCAGATGATCCTTTATCCTAATTAATTAGTTATCTATAAGTGAGGTGATCGTATGGAGTATAGTACATGGTCCTCTTCTTGTCCAAGTTGAGCCTTATCACTAGGGAACTAAACTTAGATATTTTTTAATTTGAATAGTTCCCGGTTACATCTGGCACTACACTCAGTGCACGGTATCAATGCGCGATGTTATATATGTGGTAACCAGATCTTGTTTTATTCAGTGTGTTCATTAAATGGAGTAGACGAGAATGGCTGATTGTTGGATACCACCACCCTCCCCCTTCCTAGCCACGCCGGGCGAGCCACTGATGCCGTGGCCCCGCTGGATTTCCTCGTTCGAGACTTATATCCTAGCTGCCGGCTTGGAGAGAGTGTCCGCGGAGAGGAAACGTGCACTGCTGCTGCACTGTCTAGGAGCAGAGGGACAGCATGTGTTTGAAACTCTTGCCCCCGCAGCGGGTTACACAGAGACTGTGGCCCTACTGAGGAGTCATTTCGCCACCCCACAGAGCTCTCCTCCGCCGCGTCATATTCCGACGGAGGCACCAGCGGCCGGCTGAGTCGGTGACGCAGTACATGGCTGATCTACGAGATTTGGCGAGCTCGTGCAAGTTTGGCGCGTTAGAAGATGAACTGATCAGAGACCACCTCATACTGCACACGAACTGTGACAAGATTAGGGAAAGACTTGATGGAAAACGATGACGTGACACTAGCAGCAGCTCTACACCTAGCCGTTCAGGTTGAATCTGCTCTCGAATTTGCAGCTACATTGTCGGCTTCTTCCAACTCGCTAGCAGCGGACGAGGCAGCACGCGACTCACTGACGCCCCTCCTCCACGTGAGTGCAGACAGCAGCGGGTGGAGTGTACAACTAGCCTCTCAGTCACGTGACCGCCCACACCAGCCGTGTGGGAATTCTGGCTCTCCTGCACACAACTCAAGAGCTCAGACCTGTCCTGCCCGTGGTAAAACCTGCTCCAACTGCGGGAGGCTGAATCACTTCCACAAAGTCTGTAGGTCTGCCCCAGCTAGAGCCTCCCAACCACCTACCACGATCATCCACAATGTCAACTCAGGACGAGAGCCATTTAAAACATGTTCATTGATGGTTGGTGATGTCACTCTGCCCCTCCTCCTAGACACGGGTGCTACGGTGTCCCTCCTGAACTGGGTGACTTATAAACAGTTCTTCTCCCACGAGCCACTGGGCCCGCCCACCACCACGCTGCGTGGCTATGCTAACTCCAAGATTGACATTGTGGGCTCCCTACAGCTTCCCGTGAAATACGGAGAGAAGACACTGCCAGTCTTCAGGTTCAATATTGCACGCCACGGGACCAACCTCCTAGGCCTCTACCTCTTCAACAGCCTCGGTTTCACTCTGTTAGACACCTCTGGTTCTGAGATCCACCCCGTTGCCATCCCCTGGCAGGGGGGATGCACTGGCCTGCACTGTTCAGCGGTGTGGGCTGTCTCGATGTTTTCGCCCACCAGCCCCTGGTAGACCCGCAGGTGACACCTGTCATTCAGCCCCTCCGCCGCTCCCCACTGGCCCTCCGCGATGACATCTCCTCTGAGCTACAGAGCATGCTCGATGGCGACATCATTGAGCAGGTCGCCCTGGATCTCCAACATCGTGGTGGCAAAGAAGAAGTCTGGGGGGCTGCGACTCTGCGTGGACTTGAGAGCAGTAAACAAGGCCATCTTTCCCAACAAATACCCCTTGCCAACGTCAGAGGAGCTCACCGCCCAGTTCTACGGGTCCACTGTGTTCTCCAAGCTGGACCTCTGCCAGGGCTACCTCCAGGTGCCACTACACCCCGAGAGCCGCAACCTCACTGCGTTTATCACCCACAAAGGGGTCTTCCGTTACAAACGCATGGCTTTTGGTCTAAGCTCTGCCCCCAGCTGCTTCCAAAATATCATGGCCTCCATCTTCGCTGGCATCCCGGGTGTGGCCATCTACCTTGACGACATCATGGTTCACGGGGCCACCGTCTAGAGCCACGATGAGCGCCTCCACAGCGTGTTCGGTGCACTGGCCAAGCACCACCTCACACTCAACGGTGAGAAGTGTGTCTTTCCCGCCCCAGCCATTGAGTTCGTGGGGTTCCGCCTCTCGGCTGACGGCATATACCCACTCTACTCAAACACGGAGGCCATCCACCGCGTCCCGGAGCCCACCTCAGCTGCTCAGTTAGCCTCCTTCCTGGGCATGACGGCGTTCTACCTTCGCTTCCTGCCACAGTACTCGGCTACGACCACCCCACTGCGCCAGCTGCTGAAACAGGGCGAGCCCTGGCTCTGGACGCCTGCCTGCTCAGACGCCGTGCGCCTCCTGAAGGCCCAGCTCACCTCACCACCGGTCCTAGCATACTTCGACTCGTCACATGCGACACCTCCGCCACGGCCATTTATGCGGTGATGTCCCAGCTGCAAAAGGGGGTCGAGAGGTCGATCGCCTTCGCCTCACGGGCTTTTGGTGTGGTGGCCAGGCATCGACAGGGAAATCGAGACCCTGGTTAAGGACTGGACTGCTTGCCTTCTTAGTGGCAAGACCAGGGCCCCAGCCCCACCCCCATCCATGCAGCTGTTGGACTGGCCGTCCCAACCCTGGGAGCACCTGCAACTCGACGAGCTGCACGGGGTACCGCATCACCAGCGTTTCCTCGTCGTGATCTACGACCTGCACTCTAAGTAGCCGGAGGTAATACCCGTGGGCTCGGTCACAGCCAAGGTGTTGGTTGACATTCTTGATTCCCTGTTCGCACGTTGGGGCCTGCCCAAGAGGATCACAACCGACAATGGTCCCCAAATGGTCTCCCACGAACTGTCCTCTTATCTGGAGGGGAAAGGGATCCGCCACATTCGCACAGCGTTCTACAACCCAGCGGCAAACGGGGGGGTGGAACAGCTGAATCAGTCACAAAAAAATGCCATCAGGGCCCACCTGGCACAAGGGTACAAGCTCATCAACAGCCTCCTCCAGACGCTGCTGCATTACCGGGCCACTCGACACGCCACCACAGGAGTCTCCCCAGCCTCCCTCATGCTGGGGCGGGAGCTTCAGCTGCCTCTGGATAGGCTCCGCTCCACACCGGCTCAGGCCCCAGCCCCTACACGCCAGCGTCTGATGAAGAACCGTTTCGACAGGGCCCGACGTGCTAGGACACCTGCCATGGCTGCCTTGGACTGGGTCAGGATCCGACGACCTCACCGTGACAACAAGCTCCAGTCATTTGTCAGACCCTGTCCAGGTCAGCCAACACCTTGGCCCGGCTTCGTTCAGGCTCGCTGATGGCACGCACTGGCATGCTAGCCGCCTGCGTAAGGTGCAGGCCCCCGCCGGCCCAGGCCTGGGTGTGCCTGCTGCTACAGCTCTGCCGGCCGCACGGTTCGATGCCGCACCAGCCCCAGCCCCTCTAGCCCAGCCGGACGTCGTGGGGCCACCGCCAGTGGTTGTTGTTGCACCTGAGCCCCGCCCAGTTCAGGCACGCAGCAGGCCTGAGCACCTGCTTGATTTTGTAACTGACTATAACCCGTAGGTTCCGTGAGGGGGGGGGAAATGTTACATCTGGCACTACACTCAGTGCACGGTATCAATGCACGATGTTATATATGTGGTGACCACATCTTGTTTTATTGTGTGTGTTCATTAAATGGAGTAGGCTCAACTCCAACGTTAACTCCCGTCTCATTCTCCATTATTCGAACATAACATTCCCATTGGCTCCCTTCGATCATTATAAATCATTAATAAAAAGTGTTCTCAAGGCCTATAATTGTGGATAGAAATACTTAAAATGTACGCTGTTGTGCCTACAACGAGTCCGGACAGATGATCAGACAGTGAGAGGCCCTGCTCTTCTCCCTATCAATTCATCTATCAATACATTTAGATTTACTTTAGAGTTAATTTTGTTATATTTTGTTTATACTAGTTTAGCTTAGTTTAGTTTGTTGTTATTTAATTTTTAGTTTTTAGGTATTAGTATATTTTGTGTGCATTTATTCCCCCTGTTTCAACTGTTGCACCTTAATTTCGCTCGGGATAAATAAAGTTATCTTGAATCTTGCCGTTTATCCTACTAGTGGTTGTCTGCTGCCCCCTACCGTCCAGTATCAGCAGTACACCTCGGGGGACTTTTTTTCAAAATAGACCAGAGGCCTGCGGTGATATTAGTGTTTCTTCAGTGTCACGACGGTGGGTCGCTTCTTATCGGCGTACACATCCACTGTATTGAACACTGTCAAACACTGACTGTTCTGTGTGACTACAATACTGTATTGAACACTGTTAAACACTAGAGAGCGTCCTGACGGCAGTGGCGGCGCCAGAGATTTTCTCTAGGGGGTGCTGTGGGGTAGCTTGACGTTTCATAGAGGGTGCTGAAACATTTAGGGTTTCCCATTAATGCACCGGCACTACAGTGGAATTTTCTACTGCAACACTCCCCACACGCACACACGCACACACGCAGTACACCCGCGACTGTTACAATGAAGGCTCGATAATCAGCTCACAGCATATAGGTGTAAGCAGTGCTATTTTGGGGAGTGGACGTAACCTCCTATAGGAGGGTCCTCCCCTCCTCTAGGAGGGTCCGGGGCCATGCTCCCCCGTGAAGATTTCTTTTTAAATATTGAAGTTAAAAGCATCGATTGGTGCACTTTGAGAGCAACATTAAGCGTCTCTGCGTTGTGTTTTGTGTTGTTCATGGATGGATGAGACCCCAGCCAGCATACCGTTTAGACAATTTCCTTTTAATCACTGACAAGCTGACAACAGATATAACAAATCAGTATAACATTTTGTATCCCTCAGTGACTCCTCTCACGTGGAAACATTTACAAAAACAAAACGGGAAGAGGAAACGTGAGGGACACACTATAAAGGGGGGTGTATTTCTCATTGTGATCGGTGGCAAAAAACGTGATCGTCCCATCCCTAGTGCTGGCCATTGGCCTAATCATATCACCTGTGTTGGCTTTATGTTTCTGGTCAAAAATGTGTTTGTTTCACATTTGCATTGATGTAATCAATAATTGTTCTAATTTTATTTAATAAAAATAATAATAATAATTTTTTTTTAAAACACATATTTATTGGGGGTGCTTAGGGGGTGCTTTGGCAATCCTGGGGGGTGCTTCAGCACCCCCTAGCTCCCCCCTGGCGCCGCCCCTGCCTGACGGGTGGCGTCACTGTGTGGTACGGTAACACCACTGGACGGGACCATCCAGAGGGTCCTGAGGACGGCAGAGAAGATCATCGGGTGTGCACTTCCATGCATTGAGGAGATCTTTAGGACCAGATGTTTGGAAGAAGGCCATGTCCATCATAAAGGACTGCAACCATCCTGGGCACCATCTCTTCTCCCCCTACCGTCCGGTCACAAGTACTACCAGGTTTAAGGATAGTTTTTATTAGTCATCCATATTACATTACACTATCATACTTTGCTGGACTTTTGACTCATAACAGTTACTGCATTGTACTGCACTGTATTCGTAATGCTGCTGCACTACTGGCACTGACGAGTGTTTAACTCAGCGGTTTCCTGACACGTTATACTTGGATTTAATGTGTTGGCTCACATGAACAGACACACTGAGGCGCGCAAGCCTCACACACTCTTCGTGACTCAAAGTACGTGCTCTGCGTAGTGACGTCCCCTTCTTAACATCATATTAACATATTACCGTAAGAACGGTAGAAGAAGGTAACCGTAGTAAACACAGTAAAAAGCAGTAGGTAAGGACGTAAATGGTACAACGTAAATGTAAATTCTCTACACCCACACTCGATCTTAGTCTACTGTGTTCTCCACATCAAATACAACAAAACAATAATGATAATGATTATCCTCATACACTTTTGTCTGTGCATATTGATATTTGTCAATACCTTTGAATAATTGTTCTAAGGACATGCATTCTTGCATGGCTGAAGCCAGAGACATATTCTGCTTCCCAGGTGGAAAGAGCCACTGTTGGCTGTTTCTTGACTTCCACAAGAACAAATAACTGCTCTTACTTAGACTGACACAGTATCCTGTTGTGCTGCGCCTGTCTGTCACGTCAGCTGCCCAATCAGCATCTGTGTAGACGCGTAGGCCTAGCTTTTCTTTGTAACTTCTCCTGAAGCAGAAAAAAAAAGCAGAAAAGCTTTTTCTGTCCATTTTAGGTATCTGAATACATGTTTTACTGTGAACTAAAGGTTCCTCTGTTGGCTCAGCAAAGTATTGAGACAGCTTACTCACTACAAAGCTCACAGCTCAGGTCTAGTGCAAGTGGATAAATAGATCAAGCTCCCTACTGCCTCCCTGTACATTTTGGGTTCTTTAATTTTTACAGCATTTTCGGTGTGTTCTTCGGTGTTTCTCTTGGTTTGGAGTCTTGCATGTCAAACCTCTGTAGTATTTAGTTGACATACCTTCCCTGTGACATTTTGATACAACCTTCTGTCTGATCAAAGTCAATACCCAGGAAGTGTTTCAGTTTGCCTAAGTCTTTCATTTTAAACTTAGCAGTAAGCATTCTTTTGACATCTTTCAGTACTTTCTCATTACTGGCTGCAATTATCAGATCGTCAACCCATATGATTATGAAGACCTTTTCACCATGTTTCTCTTCTGAATACACAGTGGTCAGCAGGATTTTGTCTTCTAATAACCTTCTGGTTGCCTCTCTTCGTTTGGGTAGTACACTAAGTAAGCTGGGCTGTTTTTGTCATAGCCTACAAAACACCTTGGTCACACTTAGAGTCAAGCTTCCCCTTCTCTTGTCTGTATGTGAAGCACTCCGATCCAAACTTCTGCTTTTTGGACACATTTGGCTTCCTGTCGGTTAACATTTGGTATGGCGTCTGTTTTGTGCGTCTGCTGTAGCACCTATTCCTTACATGGGCTGCTGTCTGGACTGCATGATTCCACAGCCAATTAGGTAACTGGCTTTCTAACAGTATGCAACAGCCCATTTCAAAAAGTGTTCGCCAGCCTCTTTCTGCCGTGCCATTTTGGTGAGGCGCTGATGTTTCGTGTCTAATTCTGTTCTTGTTTAACAGAGCCTGAAAACCCCTGCTTGTAAACTCTGTTCCATTATCTCAAAGGATACATTTTACTTCTCCATACGGAGCTATGTCTGCTAGGTACTTTTCAGTAGCCTCTATTGTGTCAGGAAGGAAGGAAGGAAATATACAAATACAGCACTAACAGTAACAGTAATCGTCGGTGAACGACTGCATATCTATGTCCATCTATGGACTCGGTTTGCATAGGACCGGCTAGGTCAGTGTGCACTAGCTGTAGAGGCTTCTCTGCTCTCCTATCTGGGTCTCTGTTTCTCGTCTGGGTAAACTTGCCTTGTGTTCATGTTTCACATAACTGGACTGGTCTAATGGCCCTGCCTTTTATTTCCATGCCTTCTACTACTTCATGTAATTTTTGCACATCTTCGTAATTGCAATGACCCAAAATGTCATGCCAGGTTTGCATGTCAACTTATATCATATGCATATCAACTGTATGAAGGGAGTACAATTTGCCATACTCATGGATGTCAAATCTTGTACCGTCGCTGCTTGTCATGACGCTTTCTCCTTTCCTGAAGATGACGGTGGCTTTGTTGTCTGTTGCTGTTGCGACTGAGAATATGTCTTGGGGGTATGAATGCATATACAACACTCCACGTAGCATTGTGCTGACTTGTCCAGTTTTGTCGAACAAATGCACCATCGCATCTCCCCTTCGCTGTGCAACTCCGCTGCATTTGGTCCCGTCTGCCAGCTCCACTGAATGCGCACCGGGCTGGAATGTGTCGTCGAAGCTCTTGAATTTCCTGATGTCATTGATGATATGGGATGTTGCTCCCGCATCCACCATGAGGCCTCTCGTCTGGACGTTGTCCGGTGGCTTCCAGGGTCGGCTCTTCAATGTTACTTGCTTTGAAGAGAAAATCTGCGCTGTCTTTCTTTTCAGAAATTGTCCGGACACCATCCTGTATATCCTTCCCCCTGCACGTAGAGTCCTGGTGTGTGTTGCTCTTGCAGTTGTTACACCATGTCTTTCGTCGACATGCTTTTGTCCTGTGACCTTTTGTGCCGCACTTGAAGCACACCGTGCTGGCGTCCTCGCTTCTTTAGTCATTCCCTGGTGTCCCCCACCCAGGGTCCCCGGTCTGGTCTCACATACATTTTCATGACGTTGTCTGATGACTGCATGGCTGCATTCATCTTTTCAGCCTTTTCATAGATTCGCAGTCTTCTCGGCAAAGTCTTCCTGAAGTCCACGATGAGCTCCTTGGTCTTCTTAGTGTTGTATCTTGTATCTTGAAAATACTTAATTTAACACTGACACTGACTGTTCTTTGTAACTACAATACTGTATTGAACACTGTCAAACACTGACACTGACTGTTCAGTGTAACTACAATACCTAGTTACATCTCACTGCACCTCTGTATGCATATACATTTCTAACTTGCACTACTGTACATCGTGCCACTGCAATATGTATATGCAATTCTTTATGGCGTGAATATATGGCAATTGTCAACCCTTTAGTTTAGTTTTTTTAATAATTCATTTTTTTAAATTGTTGTTTGTAAAGAGCGACCGTAAGGATTGCTATCAACTGATGTCAACTGATAAACAGCTGTTGCTTGTGATAGAAGATACGTCACACTGCGGGAGGGAATGGGGAGTAAGCATTCCATTCTTGTTGCATATGGCAAATACAAATCTTGAATCTTGACAATGATAATACATTAATTAGTCATAGTGTTGCCACATATGTTGATGTCTGCTGGTTTTCCGTTCCCGAGGTAAAAAAATTAATAAAAAGAAAGTGTTTAAAAAATAAAATTAAAAGGCCGAGGCCAGCAAACGCCGTTGCCGTGTACAGGTTGTTCGTGATGACGTCAGCAAACGTGGAATTGCCCATAGTGCGGCGGGTAGTGATGATTAGAGGTGGCAAAAATGGGACAGTTCACCTAAAATAACTTGTTCGGACTCGTTTGCGTACTAGTTCAGTGTCACTTCCGGTTAGTCACTTATGTTTCGAATCGCCACTTCCGGTTGCAGTTTCTAAGCTGAATATCACCAAAAAACATGCAAAATAATATTTGTTATTATATAGCCTACGTCATCTTGCAACATTGACTCCCGTTCCCACTCCAAGATCAGACTTTGGATTTGAGAGAAAACGTTTGTTATTTTTTGGATTCGTTCCTTCCGAAAACGTAGCAAAGCACAACACTTAAACAAATGTTAATATTTAAAAAAATATTCAAAATATTAGAATTATTTTTGCTCTTCACCAATCACCACAGAAATTCAAGTAGTCTTATTTCTTTTTTAAAAGAACAGCAAATTCAATAACAAAACAACTATAATCCTGTTGATATAACTGCATACCCCTGCTCACTACCTGTTGAAAACTTTTATACTTACCTGTATATATATATATATATACCTATAAATCTTCACATATCTTATACATATTTTATACCTAGTAGACTGTCTTTACATCTTATTTAACCACTGTTCGTTATATATTAACACACATTAACATTAACACTGTAACATTTGCACTCTGGTTAGATGCCAGCTTATTTTCGCTGTACGGTACTTGTGCTGTGCAATGATAATACATTTGAATCTAATCGAATATATATAATATAATAAAATATTTATTATTAATAAAAACTGCTTGTCAACTCGTTTGTTGATTCGTTGACCTAAACGGATGATGAACGAGAGTGGTGGATTGAGAACAGTTATCCCGCCTCCTCGATGACTCAGATAACTAGCTCGACCAATAAGAAAGCCTAATTTCACTCTTTGGGCTACAGCCCTCCCTATGCTACTCACAGTGTAATCACTCCGCCGCGGAGCGATCCTGCCCGCGAGGCACGTTAATCAGTCTCCTGTGAAACCAATCATTTAAAACAGCCAACGAAGTGAACAAACAAACAAGATGGAAGATGAATGAACGAGTCGTTCACTCATTCACTGAAAAGACTTATTCGTTATGACTCGAACGACATACCACTAGTGATGATGGGCGGACCGATTATTTTCACAGTCGGAGTTGTTAACATGTAAATACCAGAGCTGGTCACACGCCCCCATCCTCATCAACGGAGCTGAGGTTGAGTGTGTCTCCAGCTTCAAATTCCTGGGGATCCACATCTCCGATGACCTCTCTTGGTCCCTCAATACACTGGTAAAGAAGACTCACCAGCATCTCTTCTTCCTGAGGAGACTAAGGAAAGCCCACTTGTCCCCTCAGATTCTGGTGAATTTTTACCGGTGTGCCATCGAAAGCATCCTCACCAACTGCATCACAGTGTGGTACGGCAATTGCACTGTTTCAGACCGGAAAGCGCTGCAGAGGGTGGAAAAAACAACACATCGTTGGATTACCCCTCCCTGCAATAAACACCACCCACCACAAACCGTGTCTGAAGAAGGCACAACAAATTGGGAAAGACCCCTCTCACCCCAACCATGCACTGTTTGCCCTCCTCCCCTCCAGGAGGCGCTATAGAAACCTTTGTTACAAGTCAAGCAGGCTTAGGAACAGCTTCATCCCCTCAGCTGTCATCTCTCTGAACTCTGTACCACGAAGACAGCCCCCACCCCCCCCCCCCCCTGCTGCCGGTGGGACAAAGGAGAGCGGGGGGAGGAAAGCCACCAAGCCCCGGTGGGCAACAACAAACGCGCCCGCAGGAGAGGGTCCCGTGGCGGCCTACTGGTTAAGAGACGTCGGAGGCGATGGAACCCAGCCCTAGCGAGCAGTCTCCTCGACAACGTCCAGTCTCTCGCAAACAAGTCCGACGAACTGAACTGTCGTATCGCCTCGCAGCGGGACATCAGGGAGTGTTGCGCCATGATTTTTACGGAAATGTGGCTGTCCTCCGTGATTCCTGACGAAGCAGTGCAACCACCGGGATTCTCTTTGTTTCAGACGGACAGAACAGCTGAGTCCAAGGGGAAGAACAAAGGTGGGGGCGTATGCTGCTTGGTGAACAACAGCTGGTGTACGGACGTTCAGGTGCTTTCTCAACATTGCTCATCTAATATTGAATTACTGACTATCAAGTGCAGTAGCTCAGTGGATAAGGACTTGGCTTGGGAGCCGCAAGGTCGCCGGTTCAAGACCCGGAAACACCAGGTTACTGCCTAAGTGCCCTTGAGCAAGGCACTCCCTACGCTGCTCCCCGGGCGCTGTACTAATGGCTGCCCACTGCTCCTAACACTAGGATGGGTCAAATGCAGAGAACTAATTTCCCTCAGGATAAATATAAAATGTCGCCCTTTTTACTTGCCGAGGGAAATATTCTCATATCGGCGGTTTACATCCAACCACGGGCTTATTACAAAAACAAATTGGAATTACAGTTCGGGGGCTCCGACACCAGATGTATGTGGCAAGGTCTGAGGGTCCTCTCCTACTACAAGGAGAGCTCAGGGGCAGGCACCAACAACGACCTTACCCTACCAGACGAGATAACCAAGTATTTTGCTCGCTTTGAAAGGGACCATGAGACCAACAACTTGAACATCAGCCCAGAGGACTACGTTCTACAACTGTCCGCAGAATCTTCAGGAGGGTGAAGGCAGGGAAGGCAGCCAGCCCAGACGGAGTTCCATCCCGCGTCTTCAAAACCTGCACTGACCAGCTGGCACCTGTGTTCACCGACATCTACAATGCATCACTGCAACAGTCTGTCGTCCCAGCATGCAGGTCAGCTCGGCGTTCAACACCATCGTTCCCTCCAAGTTGGTCCTGAAACTGAGGGCCCTAGGTCTGGGCGCCCCATCTGTAACTGGATTATGGACTTCCTGACGGGCAGGCCTCAAGTGGTGAAGATTGGGAACAACATCTCATCCACTCTGGTCCTCAACACCGGAGCACCCCAAGGCTGCTGCCTCAGTCCCTGGCTGTACACACAGGACTATACTGCCACGCACAGCAAAATCGGATTATCAAGTTTGCAGACGACACCACAGTCATCGGCTTGATAAGCGAGGGCGATGAAACAGAGTACAGAGATGAGGTGATACGGCTGACGCGATGGTGTGAGGACAACAGCCTCGCACTGAATGTCAGCAAGACTAAGGAGCTCATCGTGGACTTCAGGAGCCACCGGGGCACCCATTCCACCGTCAGCCTGGACGGGACACAGGTGGAAGTCGTCAGCTGCTTCCGTTTCCTTGGGCTACAGATTCCCGATGACTCTGGCGTGGACACGCAACACGGAGGTCATGCTGAAGAAGGCACACCAGCGCCTCTATGCTCTGCGGTGCCTCAGAAAAAGCGGTGTAGGCCAACGGTGGCTAGTGTGCAACTTCTACCGTGGCACTGTAGAGAGCGTCCTGACGGGTTGCGTCAGTGTGTGGTACAGCAACACCACGACACAGGACAAGAAAGCCATCCAGAGGGTCGTGAGGACGGCAGAGAAGATCATCTGGTGTGCACTTCCATGCATTGAGGAGATCTTTAAGACCAGATGTCGGAAGAAGGCCATGTCCATCATAAAGGACTGCAACCACCCTGGGCACCATCTCTTCTCCCCCCTCCCGTCTGGTCGCCGGTTGCGCAGCATCCGTACAAGTACTACCAAATTTAAGGTTAGTTTAGTTTTTATCCACAGGCAGTGAGCTACTGAACTGCTAGGAGTGCTGCCACTTTCACTTTCATTACCATTACATACTTTGCTGGACTCATCACAGTTACTGCACTGTATTCATAATGCTGCTGCACTACTGGCACTTTAAATGTTTTTGAAACATTTTTGTAAAAAAAAACTAAAAAAACATAAAAACCATGTACATGGTACATCATTTAAGTCGCTTTGCTGCTCTTTTTTTTGTTTATTTTATTGTATATATCACTTTTATGGTGTTGTTTTTAAGATTCATACTGCGGGAGGGAATGGGGAGTAAGCGTTCCTATGTACTTGTTACAAGCTATCTTGTATTTAGTCGGCCCGACTAGTTTGACCCAAAGCTATAGAAATAATATGGCTCTAGTACAGGGGTCGGCAAGTCATTTTTTTTCTGAGCCACTACATGGCGGGCCAGAACATAATCAAAAGCTAATTTAAATAATTGATTGTTAAAACATGTGACACGTTCTAATGCTTTGACTTTTCTTTAGAAACATTTTAATACATTTCCGAGTTGCACGTTGGAAATGTCGCTAGTCAACTAACAGTTTGTTTTGTGAGCCTGCTAACAATGTAAAGTAGTGTTCTAGTTAACTAGGTGGCAGTGGGGATTACTAGTATTCTAGTTAACGAGGTAGCAGTGGGGATTACTAGTGTTCTAGTTAACTAGGTAGCAGTGGGGGTTAATAGTGTTCTAGTTAACTAGGTAGCAGTGGGGGTTACTAGTGTTCTACAACTACTTGTTTGACAAGACAAACAAGTTGTCGGCCCACGGTATGCCAGCTGGCCAGTTCAGTCCTGGCGGAAAATGTCACTGCATTCTCGATTCGGACATTATAGCCTATATGTGCGACTGTAGGTCCGATATTGTAAAAAAAAAAATTACAATATATACAAAAAATAAAAAATACTATTTTATTTTTATTCTCTAAATAATCTTCCGGGCCAAATATTATTGCTGGCGGGCCACCAATGGCCCACGGGCCGCCTGTTGCCGACCCATGCTCTAGTATGACCCATGATCAAACAACCCGATTGGCTGTATGGTGTATGGTTAACGGCCGCCAGCAGGTGGTGCTGCTGCGCAGTGGTAAACTTGATTAGCGATGAAACCAGGGCCCATGGGTTTGAACTTCTCACGTTAGAGCGCTGCCTCTCAGTTCGAGCCCTGTGCGGGACGCTCACTGCTACATATGGCTAGAATGTATACAGTGGTAAACAGTAGAAACGCTTAAACTATCTTTCAACAGTAGAATATCTTGAGACATGAGGTGGTGAGACAGCGATTTGTTGCCAAAAGACGGTCCACGTTGTCCTGCGGAAACCTGCCTGGCCGCACCCAGCCGCCGACTCACTCAGAGTCGGCTGTGAAGCCTGAGTCTGGGGTTTAGGAGTTTAATGCGAGGATCGTTCAGTCAAAAGAGACTGTATAAACACTCCTGAGCCTGGAGTTCAAACACACCGATACTACCAAGCAAGTTCAAGATACCCAGGACCACTTTGGGTTAACTTTGGATTACCTTTCAAAGTCTGATGGCTGACAAGCTCAAATCTGTGTGAATGGGACGTCAAATGTTGCTTCAAATCTGCCAATTGTGCCCCCACGCTCTAATCAATCCCAGGTGTTAGGGTTAGCCCATCGTAATCGGGCCTGCTGAGCCTAATGAACACCTGAGATCTACCCCTGTAAGACCCAAATATAGAAAAACCAAAAAAAAAAATTATTTGACCTTTCAGATGTTGTTTTAGGAGGCCTTTGATGCAGAAATTAAAGAGTTTAAAAAAAAAAAATGTTTATGTACGTTTTTAGAGAAATGTTGTAATATTGCAACATTGGGCTTAGTTGGGAGCAGAATTTCTGTATTTGTACTCACGTTGTCTGAACAATTCAGAACAACTAAGGGTTCATTTGCAGGGTTGATTGCTTCCTTAGCCCCATAACAGTATATAACATTAATAGTAATCACACATTAGTCATATTTTTATGAAGTCATTTATTAAAAACAATAAAAATATAAAAAATATTAAACAAGATAAAACTCTTAAAAAACGTTTTTCCCCCCTCTTTTTTTCTTTTCATGACATTGGTCATGAAGACTTTCATTGGTGGTGAAAGTCCCAAAAACAGTCCCTGTCGTCTGTAAAGCAAAGGCGAACATCACACTTTCGGCATTGTGTGTTGGTGTATCCTTTATTGCAGTGTCTGCAGCGTCCTCTCCCTGTCTTCCTTGGGAAATGGGCAACTAGATCGTTGCGTACATCCAATGGGAGGTGTGCACATCTCTTGGATGGCCTCTTCTGAGCATTCAGAGGGCTTCCTGATGTCACTGTCTGTGTTGCTGGGCTCCCTTTGCCTGAAGATGGCCGTCCTCTCTTTGGAGTTTGAAGTGTTGCGTTTACCAGGATGAGAGAGGATGCTAGCTGTGCCTGAAACTGTCTCCTGTTCATTGTCTCTTTGCTAGACATCTTGAGCGCTTTACAGTCCCGCTTGTAGAGCAGCCAGGCATTGACCACAGCGAGGATGATGGTGTGCCAGAAGATGTACATGTACCAGCGACGGGATTTGATGGGGAACTTATATTTGGCTGTAAATGAGTCCAACAAATCCACACCTCCCATGTACTTCCCCTTGAAAGGAATCATCATCTCATCCACAGAGTTGTGCTCTTCTGGTACCACCTGCAGGCATTTCTCTCTGAATGAATCAAGCCACAGTCTGAGTTTCCATAGTTTGTCTTTCTTTTCCGTCTCAGATACTGTCATGTTGTTTACAAAATGTAATGACGTCAACAGGGATTGGAATCTGTTGCGTGGCATCACATCAGCAACAGGGGAGTACCGCGTCTCTGTCTCCCAATACATACGGGTTCCAGCCATTTGTACCAGGCCCATCTTCAGGTACATGCCAAGCATTTTTTCGATTTCCTTTGCAGTGGTGTTTACAGATGTTCCACGCTCCTGAAAGCTGTACTCATTCGTGTTTTGTGCCAGAGCCTCAACCATGTCTTCGGACACAAACTTCTGGAAGTATTCCAATGGTGTGTGGAGGGAAATGTCATCTGCTGTGATATCCAGACCAGAAAAATCAGTGTTGGGACTGATGAAATCTTTTTTCAGCCAGCGATACCTGTCCCGGGACATGGTGTGTTTGTTTGTTTTTGGCTCGATGTCCACGTAATTATCAGCTGGACAGTCCATGGGTGGTTGGTTTTCTTTGTCCACTTCTTTACAGACATCTTCATCAGAGTCTTCATCGCTTTCATCGGTGTCACTGCTTTCCATTTCCACCTCACTCTCTCCATTTTGGACCATTTCAATGACATCCCGCACACTGTATCGTGTCTCTCTCCTTGCTGGTTGCATTCTGAAAATAAAATATGAATTAATTAACATGTATATATATGTTTTATATATTGTAGTACATAACCTGAAGGAATAGAATAGGGTGGTGGACCAAGTGCTCAGGGTAGAAATGTTTTCGAGGCAGACAATACTGTCTGCCTGGTAAGTCGCTTTGGACAAAAGCGTCTGCTAAATTCCCTAAATGTAAATGTGAATGTAAATGGATTAATGGCTCTAATTATCATACTAAAAGGAAAACATGCATACCCCCACTTACATCCACACCCCACATTCAGGAACATTCCTTTCCCCAGAACTGAATTGTCTGTTGATATCCTCTTTGTGGACAAAGTCATGGAATTTTAGGTCAGGCTGATCAAATTAACTACATTTTTTTGAGATAAAACTTTTAAATCAGTCAAATTTGACCAGAACACAACACAAGGGTAGAATGTATACTATCCATGTATAAAGAAAATACTCTTTCAGGCAGTGGTGTAGTGGAGGGAATACAACCTGTTTGAGCCCACTGCAACAAGCCAGCTATTTTGACTACCACATTCACCCAGTGTTGTATAATTGCAACAATTATATAACAAGCTCTAAATGAAATTTGATGCATCTATTCCACAATAACTACATATGTACATGCTCTAGACATTGTAATAACAACCCAAAAAAATATAAAAGACATATTACTTACTTGAATCTGATGAATCCAGTCCAATGAAACAAATAGTTGTTGTTCGAAGGAAACCTTGAGAGGTTGTGTGAGTTCATGGCCAGAAGGCGTGACTTGTAAACAAATGTAAGATCCAATAGCATTGTGAGACTGAACAATAGGACCCAATGACTATGTAAATGTGGTAAAAAAATAAGATAAAATATAACATTGTTTTTTAGGATGGTTAAAGGTAACGTTGTAATTTTACAACAAGGGGTGTTACAGGGTTAAGGCTGCCGAAGACCGACGTCAGGGCTTGATCATTGTGAACCTTAAGAACGTCGGGGAAAGACCGTTGAGAACCTTCCGCCGAAGACCGTCATCGGGGCGAGATTGTTGAGAACCTTCCCCCCCCCGCTTCAAGGACCCTCTCCACGTTCCCCCCTCTGGACCATCTCCCCGTGTCGACCATACCTCGTAACCTATCCAACCCTACCCTTGTTTTTGAGTTTGTGGATTTGTTTCAGTAAAGACATCCGTTGTTTTGGGTGTCCCGTCTTCTTCTGGGTTCTCTGGCACATTTGGCTCACTGGGTCCTAACACCAATCGTGCTCCTGGGGGCGGGGGACTCGACTGGAAACAACCGGACCGGCAGAACCACAACCAAACGTGATACGGCTGACCATCGATTCAAAAGAGTAAAAACCCATGAAACCAGACTGACGTGAAACCAGACTGTACCCTCGCTTTAGAAGAGTTTAGATTAGATTGGATTAGATTTGATTCAAATGTATTGCACAGCACAAGTACAGTACAGCGAAAAGAAGTTGGCATCTAACCAGAGGGCAACAATACAGTGTACAAGTGTACAATATAGTTATGTAAAGAGATAGTGTAGTATACTATAGTCGCAATACTGGCCAGAGGTATAAATTGTAGTATGGTATGAGATATGTGCAGAATTTTTTATATATATATAGCAATAGTGAGCAGGGGTATGCAGTTATATCAACAGTTGTAGATACCAGTGGCAAACTGTCTATCACAACTGGACCTTCGGTACCTCCCGATTCGAACATTCGGTTGTTCTAGTCAGACGGACGTCACGGAGGCAGTCACTTTATGCGTCATCTCATTTAGGCAGATAACATTGTCACAGCCAATTTCCATGTTGACCATAGTTGTCAAAGCAGTGTCCATGTAGTGAAGTAACAGACCAACACAGACCACCACACAGGCTATCAATGAAAGGGACAGTCGAAAACGTAACTTAAAGTTCCAAAACAGCGATCAATAATCACCAAATGTCTCTGGCATGACTACATAACTAAGTGTTTTTCTCTCATGAAGCTGCGTTAAGACTTTTCCTTACTGGCTCAATAGAGAGGAAAACACTTAATGTCACAACGTCCATATTGGTAGGATTTAAATTGAGACATTTTGACAGGTGAAAGTGCTAATGTTACTTAGTTACGTTAAGCCTTTTCATGTTAAGCGATGCAAAGAAAGATCAAGCCAAAACTCTCAATTAAAATGACCAACAATGCAAAACAAACTCAAGACAGCCATTAACTAATCATTCAACATGTGTGGAAACTTAATGCAACAACCAGCTCAACGAGATGCAACACTGTGGCAAAACCAGCAAAAACGAATTAGTCTCACTCACCAATGATGTTCACTCAAAGACCAAATCCTTTCTCCTGTCCTTCTGGATGAATGTTTTGAAAACCCGGTCATAAAGCTGATCACTGCTTTATGACCGGGTTATCAATGTATCGATAACCCGGTCATAAAGCTGATCACTGCTTTATGACCGGGTTATCAATGTATCGATAACCCGGTCATAAAGCTGATCACTGCTTTATGACCGGGTTATCAATGTATCGATAACCCGGTCATAAAGCTGATCACTGCTTTTCAGATCCAAAACAAGTTGCCTTTCAATAGCTTTGGAAACTAATGCAGTGAGTCGGGATTGTCTTCTGTTCCTCCATATGTTTTTATCCGTTTGAGGGCAGACGATGTCCTTTCCACAGATGCAGTGGTGACGGGGATCGTTAAATTTATTTTAGAATTTTTCACTGAATGGTCTTCTTGAAAATGGTACTAACATCATCTTCACCAGTAGCAATTTTGTTGTAAAACACCTACGTAGAAAAAAAAACCAACGAGCCAGTATACCTTCTAGCGTACTATGGGGAAATCTGAAAGAATACGCCCATTTGCTACAAATCACTATATGATTGGTTGATCAAATTGTCAATCCAGACATACGCTCTCATTCAGTCTAAGGGCCAAAGTATGCGGGAGTACTTTGGTTGAAGGATATTCTTCCCAGCAACCCAGAAAAATATCTGATTGGTTGCATTTGATTTCTAACACAAAACCACTCACATGCGTAGTGCATGGACCGAGAAAGACAAACAAATCAACGCAAAACTGTAATATAACAGCACAGATACGCTTTATTTATTAAATTGTATTAAAAACACATTTTTTTAAATACTAATAAATAACTTTCAGATGAATACTGAAAAAGTGACATGTGAAAAGTGAAATAGAATTTACAGTGCAAAATTACAGTGAAAGGATTTACAGTGCGTTGACCAAAAAATAATAACAGTGCGTTGACCTCAGGTCACCGAGTCTCCACTGTCCCTCTCATGACCCCAGGTAGATGAATTATAGAGCCTGATGTCCACAGGAAGAAAGGACTTCCTGTGGCGTTCTGTGGTACACCTGGGTGGAATATATATACAGCAATAGTGAGCAGGGATATGCAATTATATCAACAGTTGTGTTGTGACTTGCAGTCTGTTCAATAATTCCACGATTTTGGGAGCTTCAATTGCGGATAGTTCGGTGGGACCCAGAACGCAGACCAAGACACAGTGGAGCTATAACATAAAAAAAAAGTTTTGTCTGCTTCACAAAACACAAGAGTGAACGGGGACATGCAAGGAGTGTGGAGGTCGGAGTAGCGGAGTACCGGCAGGGAGTAGACCGGCGCGTGGAGTAGACAGGCGTGTGGTCCGGGACGGGCCAGGGGGTCTGGAGACCGGGAGGTAGTAGACAGGCGCGTGGTCCGGGACGGGCGAGGGGTCTGGAGACCGGGAGGTAGTAGACAGGCGCGTGGTCCGGGACGGGCGAGGGGTCTGGAGACCGGGAGGTAGTAGACAGGCGCGTGGTCCGGGACGGGCGAGGGGTCTGGAGACCGGGAGGTAGAGGACAGGCGCGTGGTCCGGGACGGGCGAGGGGTCTGGAGACCGGGAGGTAGTAGACAGGCGCGTGGTCCGGGACGGGCGAGGGGTCTGGAGACCGGGAGGTAGTGGACAGGCGCGTGGTCCGGGACGGGCGAGGGGTCTGGAGACCGGGACATCGGTGTGACGATTCCGTCCAGAATGTACCAAAGTACAAAGTAGCAACCATAAAGTACGACCTAACAAAGGGGTAACAGGCCGCCAGGGTATATATATATATAACCCCAGGTGAGGTGATTAGTAATTAGCCACGGTAATTGTTGACAGGTGTGTGTGTGCGCCGACAGCGCACGCGGCTTGGCCACGCCCCCTGTCAACCACCGTAACCGTGACAACAACAAGTTGTAGATCAATAGTTAAAGGGACTTTTGGGATATAAACGGTGTGCACCGATTTGCAGGACTCTTGGACGGTGCTATTAGTTAATGCTGCAGTTGGATGGCATCCGAAGCGCACACTAATGTTTCCAGGAGATCCGATCACAGATTAGGTTAGATTAGATTAGATTAGATTCAAATGTATTGTCATTGCACAGCACAAGTACAGTACAGCGAAAATAATTTAGCAAATGTGATATGAGCATAATAATAGGTATATGTATATACAGGTAAGTGATCATTTAACGTAGTGATCAGGGGTATGCTATTATTGAAAGCAGGATACAAATATATAGATCTAAATGTATATACAAGTGAGCATATATAAATGTATGGCAAGTATAAATGTAAAATGTAAAAAATGTTGTTTCATCTGAAGGTTCCAGGGTAATATAAATATATATATATATACAGGAGTATGAGCAGTTCTATCAACAGATTTAAATATATATTGCAGGTACAGTGAACAGGTATCTTAGTAATAAATATGTAAACTATAGAGAGGTAGGTGGTTGTGATACAGTTTTGTTTTTTTACAGTTAGTCAGAGACATTGGTGTTGGGGGGGGGGGGGGGGGGCTGTCTTCGTGGTGCAGAGTTCAGGGAGATGACAGCTGAGGGGAAGAAGCTGTTCCTAAGCCTGCTTGACTTGGAACAGAGGTTCCTGTAGCGCCTCCCGGAGGGGAGGAGGGCCAACAGTCCATGGTTGGGGTGAGAGGGGTCATCCACTGTTTTGTGTGCCTTCCTTAGACACTGTTTGTGGTGGGTAGTGTTTATTGCATGTGCAGCTCGCATGCCATTGGAATTGTACTCCATTAGATTCGATTAGATTAGATTAGATTAGATTAGATTAGATTAGATTAGATTCAAATGTATTGTCAGTGTACTACAGCACATAGACTGTAGTGTACATAAGTACAGTACAGTACATAGAAAGGAATTTGGCATCTAACCAGAGTGCAAACGTTGCAGTAAAGTGCATGGTAATATATAATGTTGTTGAATAATATGTAAAATATGTAAAGTATAAAATAACTTATAGAGTAGGTATGAGATATGTGCAGAAATATAGGTATATATATATATAAGGTAAAGGTAGGTATACAAGTATAAACAGGTAGTGAGCAGGGGTATGTTGTATCAAAATATTAATATATATAAATGTACTACTACTTCCACAAACGGCTAACAAAGGACTGATAACTAAACCCGATATAGCATTGTCTTCTTCCTATTGTCGGAAACAATAGGAAGAAGTGAATACTGAAGAATCGTCCGGCCAATCATTTAAACTAAACTGTTCTCGTAGCTCCGGTGAGAAGACAAACGAACGCACCTCCTTTTCCAGACACCAACGTCTGTAAAGGTTTCAATGTTTTGAATTGTGCAAAAATATTTAAAAGCATTTAAAGTGCCAGTAGTGCAGCAGCATTACGAATACAGTGCAGTACAGTGCAGTAACTGTGATGAGTCCAGAAAGTCCAGCAAAGTATGATAGTGTAATGTTAATGACATGTTATGATAGTGGCAGCACTCCTAGCAGTTCAGTAGCTCACTGCCTGTGGATAAAAACTATCCTTAAACCTGGTAGTCCTTGCTGTACGGATGCTGCGCAACCGGCGACCAGACGGTAGGGGGGAGAAGAGATGGAGCCCAGGGTGGTTGCGGTCCTTTATGATGGACATGGCCTTCTTCCGACATCTAGTCCTAAAGATCTCCTCAATGCATGGAAGTGCACACCCGATGATCTTCTCTGCCGTCCTCAAGACCCTCTGGATGGCTTCCTTGTCCTGTGCAGTGGTGTTACCGTACCACACAGTGACGCCACCCGTCAGGACGCTCTCTAGAGTGCCTCGGTAAAAGTTCACCAGCCACCGTTGGCCTTTTCCGCTTTTCCTGAGGCACCGCAGGGCATAGAGGCGGTGGTGTGCCTTCTTTAGCATGACCTCCGTGTTGCGGGTCCAGGCCAGGTCATCGGAAATCTGTAGCCCAAGGAAACGGAAGCAGCTGACAACTTCCACCGGTGTCCCGTCCAGGCTGATGGTGGAGTGGGTGCCACGATGAGCTCCATAGTTTTGCTGACATTCAGTGCGAGGCTGTTGTCCTCACACAATCGCGTCAGCCGGACTACCTCATCTCTGTACTCTATTTCGTTGCCCTCTCTTATCAGGCCGATGACTGTCGTCTGCAAACTGATAATCAGATTATTGCTGTGCATGGTGGTACAGTCATGTGTGTACAGCGAGTACAGCTGGGGACTGAGGCAGCAGCCTTGGGGTGCTCCGGTGTTGAAGACCAGAGTGGATGAGATGTTGTTCCTAATCTTCACCACTTGAGGCCTTCTATAATCCAGTTACAGATGGGGGCGCACAGACCCTAGGTCCCTCAGTTTCAGGACCAGCTTGGAGGGAACGACGGTGTTGAATGCCGAGCTGTAGTCAATGAACAGCAGTCTGACGTAGGTGTCCCTCCTGTCTAGGTGCTGCAGGGCCGTGTGTAGTGCCAGGGAGATGGCGTCGTCTACAGACCTGTTTGGTCTGTATGCAAACTGGAGTGGGTCTAGGGACTCAGGGATGGAAAAGTGAATATGCGACATTACAAGTTTTTCCAGGCACTTCATGGCTATGGGTGTTAAAGCCACTGGACGATAATCATTGAGGCTTGTTACCTTGGACTTTTTGGGTAACGGCCCAATGGTGGTCTCTTTGAAGCACGCTTGGACGACGGACTGTTGCAGTGATGTATTGTAGATGTAATATACATAGATATATAGATAAGATATTGATTTATACATAGTAGACTGCTTTTACATCTTATTTAACCACTGTATATTATATATATTATATATATATTATATATTACCATGCACTTTACTGTAACATTTGCACTCTGGTTAGATGCCAAATTATTTTCGCTTACTGTACTTGTGCCGTACAATGACAATACAGTTTAATCTAATCTAATACATACATACATACATATATGTAGGCCAGTGGAGGCTTGTCCATTGAGAAAAGGGGCAATAATATGCAGAGGCAGTGCGCCTACTGAACTGCTAGGAGTGCTGCCACTTTCACTTTCATAACATAGTCATTACCATTACACTTACATACTTTGCTGGACTCATCACAGTTACTGCACTGTACTGCACTGTATTCACCATGCTGCTGCACTACTGGCACTTTAAATGTTTTTTAAACATTTTTGTAAAAACAAAAAAACAAAAACATTTACATATAATTTATGTCACTTTGCTGCTCTTTTTTGTTTATTTTATTTGACTGTATATATAATTTATATTTTTATGGTGTTGTTTTTAAGATTTATACTGCGGGAGGGAATGGGGAGTGAGCATTTGCTATGTACTTGTTACAAATGGCAAATAAAAATCTTGTATCTTGTATCTTGGGAGGACCATCATCCCTAACATTTTAGAGCAAAATAAACTTGCAAGAGAAAAAACAAATACACATATATTTAACAGATTAATCTGTGAAAATACTCATAATATTACTATTTTAACACTTCGAAGGCGCAACAAGCATGTCCACGTGGTCCGTCCTCTCCAAGCTCCCCATTGAAAACTGCCGAACCCGAGCGGCCGGTGAGTCCTGGTGTGTAGCCAGAGGCTCTGTGAACCAATCAGCAGAGCTCAATGCGCTGGTGAATACCCAATCAGAGTTTGGGGGAGGGTTATCATCATGCAAGGATCTATCTTATGTCATTCATTAATTCCGCGTTCCAGAAAACTTGAGTCTAATATTTCAGACTTGAAACCTTCGAGAACTCAAAGCGCTCCGGGTGCATGACGCCAAACGTAAATCAAAAGCATGGCTGACCGTGACCTGGTGGTGTTTCTTTGGCTCGTGCATAACTGGTTTTACTAAATGATAGTTTGTCTTATTTCAATTATAAATCAGGTAAATACATTTTACACAATAAACGCTTCTCCCGAAAATCTCACTCAGGTTTTTTTGGTACAACTAGCCACTGTGCATAGAACTTCTATTCCGATTTTTCCGATTTTCCTCATGTGAGTGATCGCAAATTAGCTATTTTTCATCAAAACAATGCTTCTTCCCCCTCAGATCTCAATCGGTTTCAATTCAGTTTAGCTTGTCTGCTAAAATCACCCACTAATACACTGTCAAAATTGATAGTGAGGTCGGATGAGCTACTATCTTACAACGGGTCATGTGAAGAACAGAATACACTCATTCCCACTAGCTGCCCAGGCGATGCATTATGTAGTTATGTGGTCAGACCACCTCTTGAATATGTAAGAAGCTTTTACAGCACAAATTGCCAACTACCGGTATATCTCAAAAAGACACCTATTCGATTTATAGCAAGCTTTAATCAGTGCTTACTCCCAGAGAAAATGAAAATTCTTTCTATCCTAGACAAAACTGAAGACTCGCTTACTCCCCATTCCCTCCCGCGGTGTGAATTTATAAAACACAATATAAAATACTGTACACAATAAAAAGAACAATAAAAAGAACAATAAAGTGACTGATGGATGATATATACATGTGTTGAATTTTGCATAAAGCATATAAAAGCATTTTAAACTATCCTTGAACCTGGTAGTACTGCGGATCCGGCGACCGGACCGTCGGGGGGAGAAGAGAGAAGAGATGGTGCCCAGGGTGGTTGCAGTCCTTTATGATGGACATGGCCTTCTTCCGACATCTGGTCCTATGATCTCCTCAATGCATGGAAGTGCACACCTGATGATCTTCTCGGCCGTCCTCAGGACCCTCTGGAGGGCCTTCTTGTCCTGTGTAGTGGTGTTGCTAGTATGAGATTAGAGATGAGCTTTTGATCATTTTCTTAAATTCAGCTTCTGAGAAATAGACTTCTTCTTGTCCCAATTCCAGATCAAAGATGTATGTCACTGCACTGATCTTTATTTTGTCTGAAATAATCAGCTCTTGAGATGGCAGTTTGATCTAAAAGAATACTTGATTTGCTTATTAATTTCTCAAACTGGTCTTAAATGTATATATCATTTAGCTCCTTACCGTCTTTCAGGTTAAGGATACCAGGTCAGACTTGAGTTATCTCTAAAAAAAAGAGCTGATTTACTTGCGATAAGACAATGAAGAGACAGTTGTAAGCAGCACAATGTCCCCCTGCTCATTAGTTACACACAATCTCCTTATGCTGCTTTTTGTGTCTGTGTTTTACATGCCCTCATATGCCCTCACTAACATCCCCATCCACCACCAAACTACACCAAGCGCACCTTCCTTCCTCCCCTACTCCTACAACCACCAGCCGCCACTGATGTAGACCTATACACACAGACACACACACACACAGACACACACACACACACACACACACACACACACACACACACACACACACACACACACCACACACACACAAGAGGACAGGTTTGTGGATGTTTATCTGTTTTCTCAACCAAGTGTGAAAACACCACTTCTGTCAGACAATTCTACTACTAATCATTCTACTGTTGAAAGAGGTTTTAAGTGACCGTGTTCCACTGTATACACTCCAGCCATACATACACCGTACGGTCAGGCAGGTTGATTGATGGTCATAGTAGTCTGAGGAATGTTGTTTGTCACCAAACTGACTCAGCAAGCTGCAAATATGCTTCACATTACATACTACAACTACACCTGCCTACTACTGCTAGCTGTCTCTGCAGTGATCAGATATCTCTCTCTCTCTCTCTCTCTCTCTCTCTCTCTCTCTCTCTCTCTCTCTCTCTCTCTCTCTCTCTCTCTCTCTCTCATATATCTCATATGGATAGATAGATCACACACACACACACACACACACACACACACACACACACACACACACACACACACACACACACACACACACACACACACACACACACGTTTGTGGATTATTTGAGGGACTGTTCACAAGGACACCCCTCGTTTTGCAACACGCACGGTTATTGTAGAGTAGAGTACATTTTAGTTGTAATCTAATCTCTTCTACCCCAGTTTCCCTAATCGTACTCGCAATACAGGTTTGCATCGGTCTCAATACAAAACCAAACAAGACATTTTTGGCAATACCGGTCCGCTCTCCGGGGGGGAAAGAAACCTTTTAGCAAACCTGTTCTGAGTGCATGTTAATTACACCTGTGTTCTCGACCAATTAGAGGTCTCGCTGTGAACACATTGCCTTTTATGGAGAGCTGTCGAAGAGAACGAGGGCACATAAAAAGGGTTGTTTTGGGTTGAGCCTTTCAGACTGCAAGCCGCTCTCGCTCTCTCACACATACTCTCCCGACCTCCACCCTAGAACACAGGTAGGACACACCCAAGCAGGGTGTACTCATGTAGCTGTGTGTGTTTGTGATTTGCAGGGCGACCTCGTTTTAAACTGCGTTGGAAAGCTTCGCTGGTAATATGGTCGCGACTGAATTGTTGAGCTATGGATTTTTAGTTTGCTTATTTTTGTAGTTATCTATTTAATTTTAATTCGGGCCTAATACCCAAAGCTACTAGTACCACTTATTTATCTGCAATGTAACCTGAATTATTCATATGAATCAGCTGGGCATTGCTTTTAATGACTCATTGACTTGCGCGTTACTTTGATGCGAACAGGTAGTCTTTATTTATTGGCTTCGTATATGATATTACCGGAATGTTTGTGGCTTTAACGTTTTGTTTTTTATGCACCACTTTATTTATAGAAATGGATGACGATGTCGCTGCCCTGGTTGTGGACAATGGCTCCGGCATGTGCAAAGCCGGGTTCGCCGGAGACGACGCGCCCCGTGCCGTCTTCCCTTCCATCGTAGGTCGGCCCAGACACCAGGTACGACGCGCCAACGCCCTCTACGAAGTTTACGGTCATAGACGGACCGGTTACTGCCGTTTGTCAAGCTCAACAAATCTGGATATGCATTAATTATCCCCACCCCCCACACACAGGGAGTTATGGTGGGAATGGGGCAGAAGGACAGCTATGTAGGAGATGAAGCCCAGAGCAAGAGGGGAATCCTGACTCTCAAGTACCCCATTGAACACGGCATCGTCACCAACTGGGATGACATGGAAAAGGTATGGCAACGCTACCCAGTTCACCAGAATCCCAAGATAATTTCTAACTCTGTAACTCACAACAAACTACTGTGCTGCGGTGGTGTAGATCTGGCACCACACCTTCTACAACGAGCTGCGTGTGGCCCCAGAAGAGCACCCTGTCCTGCTCACAGAGGCTCCCCTCAACCCCAAGGCTAACCGGGAGAAGATGACCCAGGTGTGTAGGCTGGCACCTCTGTGGACACCCCCTCTCTCTGCCCATGGATGTCGCGACGGTTTCTAAACGCTCTGCTCTTCTGGCTTCTTCAGATCATGTTCGAGACCTTCAACTCTCCCGCCATGTACGTGGCCATCCAGGCTGTGCTCTCCCTCTACGCTTCTGGTCGTACCACTGGTAAGCAGACGCGCCCATTGTCACTGCGTTAACCAGACTCCAGAAGGCGGAGACTTGACTGCAGAGATTTACGCTGGATATGATTTTGGCAGTTGCTCTTGCAACATCCCCTGGAATGTAGTCTTGTACAGACTTGGTGACACAATCCTAAACTTGGGATCTTAGGGGTGGGGTGACAAAGGATTCCCTTGCCTTTGATCCCTAAAGTTTTTTTTCGGCTGTGCTGTATAACGAACAAATGAAAACAAACTATCAACAACCAAGTGATGCCATGCCGTCCTGTCACAAACGGCTCTTTAAAGAGTTCCTTGTAAAGTGTTGGCGTGTGTGTAGGTATCGTGATGGACTCCGGTGATGGTGTTAGCCACACGGTGCCAATCTACGAAGGGTACGCTCTCCCCCACGCCATCCTCCGCTTGGACCTTGCGGGCAGAGACCTCACAGACTACATGATGAAGATTCTAACTGAGCGCGGCTACAGCTTCACCACCACCGGTAACTACCAAATGTTTGACACTACAAAGTGTTGTGCAGCTGGTTATGGCAGCCTGACTGAGTCTGACCTGAGTCTGGTGTTTGTTTCTCTCAGCCGAGCGTGAGATTGTGCGTGACATCAAGGAGAAGCTGTGCTACATCGCCCTGGACTTTGAGGCCGAGATGAGTACAGCTAATTCCAGTTCGTCCTTGGAAAAGAGCTACGAGCTGCCCGATGGCCAGGTCATCACCATCGGCAACGAGAGGTTCCGCTGCCCCGAGACTCTATTCCAGCCTGCCTTCATCGGTGAGTGCCGGCGCTGGTTTACCGTCTGTAGGGCATGTGATGCATGGTCGCTGGAGAAATGTACTTCATTAGCAAAAAATGTTTTGCATGTAGTTGTAGACTGCGGTTTGACTGGCATGTGTCAGGCAAAAGGGTCTCACTTGTGTAAAATGCGTGCAGGTGCGGAGAGTGCTGGCATCCACGAGACCACCTACAACAGCATCATGAAGTGTGACGTGGACATCAGGAAGGACCTGTATGCCAACACAGTGCTGTCCGGAGGAACCACCATGTTCCCTGGCATCGCTGACCGCATGCAGAAGGAGATCTCCTCCCTGGCACCACCCACCATGAAAATTAAGGTATAGTTTAAATATTGGTGGCTAGGGTGTTTAACCCCTACCTGCTTCTTAATGACCTCAGGGTTTGCCATGGGACTGACGTGACGTTCTCTCTCCTCCTGTACAGATCATCGCTCCCCCAGAGAGGAAGTACTCCGTCTGGATCGGTGGCTCCATCCTAGCGTCGCTCTCCACCTTCCAGCAGATGTGGATCTCAAAGCAGGAGTACGACGAGTCCGGCCCCAGCATTGTTCACAGGAAGTGCTTCTAAATGTGTGCTGATGGTCTCTGTATTGATTTGTTTGCTTTATGGTAAAAGATGAAATGACTACATGCGCTTGCATTCCTTCCTAAATTGTCATACATGAATAATGTTACATCACTGCCATGAATGGTCAAATGTGGACACCTTGACTGGGCATGCTTGTGGATTGTGATGTGCTTTCACTAGCATCACACCTGCACACTCTACTAGCCACGCGTTACCACAGCCGTCTAACCCCTTCAGTGGCCTTCCACAATGACCCTTCTACCTCTGGCAAATCTTTGAAATAAATTGCACATTTCCAATTCTTTGTTATTCATTGAGACCTTTGTAAATTGTTGACCAGCTTATAGTTAGTGTTTAAAAATATTTGTGCAATAACTGACAAACACCGGTGAGGCCATACTTACTGTTCACTTGTAAAATAGAAATTTGGTTTTGTCAGATTTTATAAAAAAAAAAAAAGAGTTAAAATCCTGGCTGTTGTAGGACTAGAAGTAGCCACACTAGTATTATCAGTGACACTTTCTCACCCGAGTCAGGAAGAGGAGGAGCCACAGGGCTCCAGCGTCTGGCTCCTCCCACTCCGCTCCGATCACCCACCGCCCATCACACACGGCTCACTATCAAAGAACAATGAAATAATTCTATATACTGTACGGTGTGTAAGGTACAGAGAAAATGATATAGTTCACATGGTCTTTCCTGTAGAATCACCTTCAATTAGATTCATGAATGTTGTGGTGGAAATATCTGAATAAGCATGCAAATTGTCAAAATTAAAACTCACATGAACCCTTGTAAACATATTTATGAAGTAATTGCAATAGACAATTGGCCAAACGGACAAGTGAAAAGACGGACTAATGGACAAAGCTTTATCAGGAGACCCGGATCCTATGAGGTGAGGACCCATATTTATAGTTGATTGTTTTTATGAACTTTAGTTTTTTGTTATATTCCCCCCTTTTTTTTTAGGCCCACCACCGTTGTCATCTGCAAACGTGATGGTGTTTGTACCATGTACCAGCACTATGTACCAGGTTTCCAAAAGGTCACCAAGTTTGAGGATGAGTTTGGAGGGGATGATGGTTGAATGCTGAGCTGAAGTGGATGAACCGGGTGTTGCTCTCATCCAGGTTGGAGAGAGCAGAGTGAAGAGCGGCAGTACAGCTCAGGAGGTAGAGCGCCTCACCCTAACCCTAACTGCTCCTGACCTGCTGGCTGTCTCCTTGCATGGCTGACTCCGCCGGCTGTCGGTGGTTGGATGAATGTGATGCTTGACTTATAAAGCGCTTAAAGCGCTATATAAAAGCATCCATTAAGAGCTGAGGAGGAGTGTTTTGGCACTGGCACAATAGAGGTGGTTTTAAAGCACGCTGGGACAACTGCCTGAGCTAGTGACATGTAGGTAAGGACCTCAGTCAGCTGCTAAGCGCAGTTCCTGAGCACCTGACCGGGGATGCCATCAGGACCAGCTGCCTTGTGCGCATTTATTCTGCTCAGTGCCGCACGCACGTCTGTGGGGGAGAGGGTGAGGGGTTGGTGGTCAGCGGGGAGAGTAGCCCTGTTGGGCTGGTCGGGGTTGTCCCGGTCAAAGCGGGCATAATAATGACATCTCGTCAGGGAGGGATGAGTCAGTGGTTGGGGGGAGTTGTTGGAGGGTTTGTAGTCCGTAATGGCCTGGATTCCCTGCCACATGCATCGGGGATCAGAGTTGTTGAAGTGGTCTTCAACCCTAAGCTTGTGGTATAGCTTGGCCCGCTTGATGCCCTTGTTCAGGTTAGCCCTGGCTGAACAGTAGGCCTGTGCATCGCCTGAACGAAAAGCAGCGTCACGTGCCTTTAGGAGTAGGCGGACTTCTCGGTTCATCCACGGCTTCTAGTTGGGGAATGTTGTGATCTGTTTGAGGGTGGTGACAGTGTCAATGCTGGAGTTGATATAATCCAAAACAGAGGAGGTGTAGGAGTCGATGTGGGAGTCCAGGGTGGACTGGGAGGCAAACAAGCTCAAATCTGTGTGTAGGAACTAGTTCTGCAACTCGAGTCTGCTCCCTCAGGGCACACTTTGACTGTCCTAATTGTGGGCTTCACACGCTTGATGAGTGGCGTGTATTGATGAGTGGCGTGTCAATGAGCTAATCTCACGTATATACGGCTTCTCGTCAACGTATCCGCTATACGGACCTGCCATGCATGTCCTCTCTCACTCAGTTTTACAGATGGCTAATAAGTATTCACACGGATTCTCACCTTATAAAAGGATCGTTAACCTCACCCGGCTTCGTGGACCCAACCGTCAACTCTTACTCGTGAGGCCCGAGGGGGGGGGGATCAGCAGCCGCGGGCCGAGTCCGGGATCCAACAACGACGAGCGACGATCCCACTTCTGACATCACGTTTGTGGTGGAAATCTCTGTGAATAAGCATGCGGATTGTCAACTAATAATAACTAATAATGAAGTAATTGCAATAGACAAATAGACAAGTAGAAAAGACAGACAAGCAAATAGACAAAGCTTTGTCGGGAGCCCTGGATCCTATGAGCTGAGGATAGAGAAGTCCAATGCAATGCGGACGCATTACCTATTTATCCCTTCTTAGAAGGTGTGGGGGCGGAAACTGGATGGGTGAATGGTTCTGGTTCTTGCTCTGGGGCAGTCCCTGTACCTCGACAACATTCCAACACCATCCAGTAAGACATCGCCAACCAGATAAACAGGATGAGGACAATACAACAGTTTCTAAGATAAAGAACAGAGGTGACCACAAAGGACAACAGGAGAACCCTCAGGATAATAAACAGAGGGTGAGAGAAGGAACCACATATTTACCATTACAACGTGAATATTGAATGTTATATACTACTGTATAGAAGTAGTAGTAGTAGTAGTTGTAGTACTAAAGTATACAAACAATATTATAGTGTACAACAATGGATAGCTTATATTGTGATTAAAACCATTTAAACATTTAAAAAATGTATATATATATTTATGTATATATAAAATTGAAAGTCATTTACGTTGATGAAACTGCGCACACTTTAGATGAACTGTCAAGTGCAGCTGAGGTCTGATTTGATTCTCTACTTTGTGGGGACAGAACTGGTAACTAAAACCAAGCAGAAGTGAAAGTTGTTATTGCATTTAAAGCAGTCGAGTGTAATATTGTGCTGCGTGGACAGACACACGCCTCCTCACCAACAACCACATGCACTCAGCCTTTCCATTGGGGACACGTGATTGGATGCATTTGTTTTTCAACATACGCTTTGTGTTCTTCTCCCATATTAAAGTCTATGGATATAGTACAAGAACTCACTACACATGCAGGCCATGTGTAGTGATGCTGCTATTGCTGGTTTAGAAGCAGGTTTTTAAGCAAGTTCAAGATTCAAGATTCAAGATTTTTATTTGCCATATGCAATCAGAACAATGGAATGCGCACTCTCCATGACTATAGACCTGTAGCCCTCACCTCGATTGTCAGCAAATGCTTCGAGAGGTTGGTCAAGGACTTAATTTGCTCCGTGTTACCTGCCACGCTGGACCCATGGCAATTTGCATATCGTCAAAACAGATCCACGGACGACGCAATTGCCATGGCCCTCCACACTGCCCTTTCCCACCTGGAGGGAAAGAACTGTTATGTGCGAATGCTGTTTGTGGACTACAGCTCAGCGTTCAACATGATAGTTCCTGCCAAGCCCGACACCAAGCTTAGAGGTCTAGGCGTGCCCCCATCCACGTGCAGCTGGATACTGGACCTCCTGTCGGACCGCCGCCAGGTGGTGAGGATGGGCAGCACCACCTCAGAGCCACTGACCCTCAACACGGGAGCCCCCCAGGGATGCATGCTGAGCCCTGTCCTCTACTCCCTCTACACCCACGACTGCATGGCTATGCACAGCTCCAACGTCATCATCAAGTTTGCTGACGACACGACAGTGATGGGCCTGATCGCCGGCGACGATGAGACAGCCTACAGGGAGGAAGTCGGATCGCTGGAGCAGTGGTGCCAGGAGAACAGCCTCACCCTCAACGTCAAGAAGACCAAGGAGCTGATCGTGGACTTCAGGAAGCAGAGGGGAGAGCACAGCCCTATCTCCATCGACGGTGTTGCAGTAGAGAGGGTCAGCAGCTTCAAGTTCCTCGGCGTGCACATCTCCAAGGACATCACATGGTCCACGCACACCACACACGTGGGGAAAAGGGCCCAACAACGCCTGTATTTCCTCAGGCGTCTGAAGAAATTCAGCATGGGCCCCCGCATCCTGAGAACATTCTATAACGGCACCATGGAGAGTGTTCTTACAGGGTGGATCACCGCCTGGTACGGGAACTGCACTGCACTCGAGCGCAGAGCGCTTCAAAGGGTGGTGCGGACGGCCCAGTATATGGTTGGAGGTGAGCTCCCCTCCCTCCTGGATATATACAACCAGCGGTGCGTGGCCAAGGCCAAACGCATCATAAAGACATTGCCCACCCCAGCCACCAACTGTATTCACTGTTACCGTCAGGCAGGCGATACCGCAGTATCAAGTGGTATCAAATAGACTCAGAGACAGCTTCCACAGTCAGGCCATCAGGCTGCTGAACAAGGGCGTATAGCATATAACAATGTATATTTTATTACATTGATTTAAATATACATATTGCTCTTTTTCTGTGCCGATATTGCATTTTATTTAAAAAAATATAATTTTATTCTATTCTGTTTTTATTTTATTTTATCTTATTTTTGACTGCTGTCTGTCGTCGGGTATTCACATAAGATTTTCACTCACTGCTTTATACTTGTGTAAACTGTGAAGTAAAATAAACTTGACTTGACTTGACTCCCGCTGTATGAATTTCATACTATTTAACACTATATACTATACTTTGTACTATACTTATACTATACAACACTATACTATGACAATACTGTACACTAAATAAAATAACAATAAAAGGAACTATAAAGTGGCTGATGGATGATATATAAATATACAAAAGCATTAAACAAGCATTTTGTGTGCCAGTTGATCATGAATACAGTGCAGTAGGGGGGAGAAGAGATGGAGCCCAGGGGGTTTGCGGTCCTTTGTGATGGAGATGGCCCTTCTTCCGACATCTGGTCCTACTGATCTTCTCAATGCATGGAAGTGCACACCCGATGATCTTCTCTGCCATCGTCAAGACCCTCTGGATGGCTTTCTTGTCCCTTCCAGTGGTGTTACCGTACCACACGGTGACGCCACCCGTCAGGACGCTCTCTACGGTGCCTCGGTAGAAGTTCTCTAGCCACCATTTGTTGGCCTATGCTGCTTCTCCTGTGGCGCTGCAGGGTATAGAGGCAGCGGGGGGCTTCTACAGCATGACCTCCGTGTTGCAGGTCCATGCCAGGTCGTCTGAGATCTGTTGTCTAAAACGGAAGCAGCTGACGATTTCCCCCTAAGGTGAACCTTGACGGTAAAGTGAATGGTTATTGGACCTTTCCCTGGCCTTCATCCCCCTCTTGTGGTTGAAACCAGTGAACGCCTGCAAATGTAATAACAGAGAAAGCATATGAGGTATTCGGCAAGTAAAAATGATTTGATTATAATTTTCAAAAAGTGAGCTATAGAGCATCGCTATAGCAGTGCCATGCAACCCATCTAAAGCCAGCTTTTCACCATGAAATGAGTCAGTCAGACAATAGAATACAGCCGTATACTAGTAGGAGGCACAAATACATTTTTGGGCATTTATGTGAGATATACCTACGTTGAATAATGGTATTGTTTTTTCTGTATGCTACTTTTCTATTGTATTTGACAAGCTTCTACTGTATTTGATGAAAAAGAGGTTTCAAAAGGTGACGATGGGAGTAAGCGTCCTGTTGTGATTCCATCGTCACACCACTCCCCTCTCCAGACACGCTCCTCTGCCTCCCCCTGGTGTCCACCTGGGGTTACTACACCCAGGAGAACACTGTCCCCAGAGGACCGTGGTCACGTCAGCGCACCTGTTCCCTCTTCCCAATCAGGCTCCCTGTTTAGACTCCGCCCCCCTGTCGCTCGTTTCCAGAACTTTCCCGTTGTTCCAACCCGAGGTTCTCTCGCCTGCTGCTCCGTGAAGACCCTGTCGCCATCTCCCGAAGGGTTCCTGCGATCTTATCCTTGGACGAGTTTTCTGTTTGTTCCTTTGTTGGATTTTTCTACTTTTATTTTTACCCCCTGGATGTTTTTTTGTTCGTATTTTGGACTTCGGCCTTCTCCCCTTCTATATATATATATATATATATATATATATATATATATATATATATATATATATATATATATATATATATATATATATATCATTATATATATCATTATATATATCATTATATATATATATATATATCATTATATATCATGATATAAATAGAAAAAAAGAAACAGGGGAAAAAGAAACACGTAAAATAAATGCACACAAAATATACTAATACCTAAAAACTAAATAACAACAAACTAAACTAAACTAAACTAGTATAAACAAAATAAAAAAATAAAAACATATCTATCTATCTATATATCATGATATCTATCTATATATCATGATATATTTATATAACTATATATATACATACAGAAATAATTTCTCTGCATTTAACCCATCCTAGTACTAGGAGCAGCGGTCAGCTATTTATACTGCATTCTACCATTTTCTACTCTATTATACTGGTTTCTACTGTATTCTGCAGATTTCTGCCATAATCGACATGTTTGACCTTTTGTTTTTTTTATTTGCACAACGTGGGTTCTTGAAACAGTTTGTGTTGCAATATTCTTAGTTTGTTATTCCACTTCCACATAAAACGGAACACGTTTATACAACTATGACTTTCATTCTGAGTCATGTTATTTACCGTTGTTATGTTATTTGTCTAGAATCTGCTCCAGGGTTGTGTTTATACTGTCTAGGCTCTGGTTCAGGATCAGCTGTGTTTATGCTAGAAGAGTCAGGTGTCACGATCCGGGCCAACTTTTCCCGCTCCTAGTCCTGGTTTTCCGCGGGCTTCCTGGATCCGCGATGTCACGACTCCGTTCCGAATTACCGCTCCGTGTTTTCCCTGTCAGCCGTGTTCATACTGGACCTGGACTCACCTGCTGTATATATATGTGTATATATATGTATATATATATATATGTGTATATATATACATACGTATATATATATAAATATATAAATATATATATGTGTATATATATATACATACGTATATATATATAAATATATATATACGTATATATATCATCACGCTTTTGCCATGAACCAAAACATTTTTTAAACATTTTTGTAAAAAAAAAAACATGTACATATCATTTATGTCACTTTGCTGCTCTTTTTTTTGGTTTATTTTATTGTATATATAATTTATATTTGTATGGTGTTTTTAAGATTCATACTGCAGGAGGGAATGGGGAGTAAGCGTTCCTAAAATGGCAAATCAAATATCTTGTATCTAACAGACGCGTTGACCTGCTCTGACAGATGTGACCCATTGGTGAGTGGCTCTGCCCCGTCACTGTGTGTGTGTGTGTGTGTGTGTGTGTGTGTGTGTGTGTGTGTGTGTGTGTGTGTGTGTGTGTGTGTGTGTGTGTGTGTGTGTGTGTGTGTGTGTGTGTGTGTGTGTGTGTGTGTGAAAAGTCATACTGAGTGTTATAACATTGCTTGGTTCTGTAAGGCCCACTGGTATTGTTTATTTATTTAGAATTCAATGAACTAGCAACGCCGTGCTGTCCTATAGCAGCTACTAGCTACTAGGCTACCGCAGTGAACGGTCCTGGCGCCGCCATGTCTGTACCTCTGCTTTTGGGTCCCACCTACACCCAGGTGTGACATCAGGTGTGTTCATACAATAATCTGGTTCAGGTGTGTTTATACTGTCTAGGATCTGGTTCAGGATCAGCTGTTTATATTAGGGCTGTCAAAGTTAAAGCATGATGAATAATCGAGACTTTAACACGCACTATTTATTTTAAGCTCCTCCTGCGCTTTAAACTGGTTTTGAGTAAATGTCGCTAAGTGTGTAAGAGCTCTCCTACTTAAACCGGTGAAGCTTCTTCCCGGGTGACTGCTCCTTCACAGGACGCCATCACGTCAAGGTTTAATCAGCAGGGCCCCAGGACCTTCTCTTGTTCAAACTACATCAGATTAACCTAATCAGTAGTTAGGTCTTAATCAGTCGTTACATTTCCTAATTAGTCGTTAGTTAAACATTCGTTAACTGTGGTTTGTTCAAAGGGTGATTAGGCAAGTGTTTAACTAATCACTAGTTAAGCAGTCGTTAAACAGTGATTAAGTATTTTTACCCATAATTCTTGAAACAACTTCTACTCTAACCAACTCTAAAGATGGACGCTAATGCTAGTTAGCAGAAAGAGAAAAACTATATTTTTCCTTAGAAGTTAATCTGTTAACAGAGTTGGTAGAGGAGAGCAGGGAAACACTGAATAGCATTTTTTTATTAAGATTATATATATTTATTATATATTAATTATTTAGATTTATATGTTGTATATATGTTAATTGTTGTCTTTCTTGATTGTATATTCTCTGGCGTCTTGGATGTTGATTCATGTTGTGGAACAGCAAAAAGCAAAGCAAAAGCTAAACAACAATACTTGTAATATCTTAATCATAGTTGAAGACACCTTCAGCCAGTGATTAAAGTTAATGACTGGTTAATTGCACGATGACCACTAAATACCCTTTGAACAACCCAATTTAACCACGCGTTAAAAGTTAACCACTGATTAGCTGATTTAACGACTCGTTAAGAGTTAAACACCCTTTCAACAACCGGTCCCAGATCTATAAATCTCATACCATATACATTTACGCACCATATATATTGTCCCATGTGGACTGATCAGGGATACATGATGGTTAGGATTTGGGGAGGGAAAGCTAGTTCAGGGCAACTTAACCCTGACCCTAACCCACTCTGGAGCTAGTGCAAGTCTCACTATACGTGTGGATGATCACAGGCAGACAAGTGTTCGGTGAATATAAGGAAACCATGAAGAACAATGAAGAAATGGTTTATTTACATCGAGGCAAAATGCACACAACCTGGGACACAGCTGAAAAAGCATTTTAACAAAAATGGTAATCTTAGTGAGAATCTCCTTGACATAACATGTATTTGCTTTTTTATATTATACTGATGCTTGCATTCAAATGTAGATCTGATACACATACTTTGTGACTACAATGTACCGAGGTAAACCCATGAACTCGTAAAAACACAAGAATCAAAACTAATTAATATATTGAGATTAAATGTTAATATGATCTATAAATATGTAGCCTGTAGCATTAGTTCTCCTCTTGAAATTCAGATTCTTGGTAAAGTTGTGCGAGATGTGTGTAAGACAGCAACATGTGACTCATGTGTTGATGATGTGCACGAACAGGTTCAATGTGCCGGAAGAAACACTCTTCCAACATCCTGTCGACTGACATCTCCCTGTCTCCCAACGCCACCACCAGGTGACCACACTCATGCTCATCACTCACCCAGCCCTGCACAGTCACCTTAACACACATTGTTGTGTTCCGTTCATTTACTCCAGAGAACGTGAGGACTGCTCTGTCAAACAGTTGATGACACTCAAACTGTGGGGAGAAGTCCGAACTCAGGTATAAAATGTCTGTGCGGTTGTCTTTGGCACAGTTGTCGATGGTGAGTGAGCCCTGGTGAAAGGCCAGTGCGTAAAGGTCATTTCCCTCGCCACCCACCAGGTAGTCTCCTCCGCCTGAAGACACCAGGATGTCATGTCCGTCCGAGCCTTTCAGAAGTCCCGCTTCGAACCCGGACACCAAGACGTCGGAATAGATGGAACCGATCACATTCTCCACATCTTTCAACACATCCCCCTCAGCGTCGGCCTGGCGACACTCTCCACTCAGCAGGTTCACGTAAACGCCCTCCCCCTTCTCATGGTCTCCCTGGTACAGAACTGTGTCCCTTCCTGGACCCCCATCCACGAGGTCAGCCCCTGGTCCAGGGATGAAGAGGTCCCAGCCAGAACCCCCCATCATGGTGTCCTCTCCCACCTCTCCATACAGAGTGTCGTCTCCAAATCCACCCATCAGAAGGTCATTTCCCACACCTCCCATCAAGACGTCATTGCCTTGGCCTCCCTCCAACACATCATTCTTCCAACCACCAATCAGAATGTTCTGCTGATTGTGACCTTGGATGTAATTGGACACGGAGGGACAACCTTGCACTGTGTGAACAGCTGATAGGTTTCCCTGAGCATAAAGGTCCAAGTGGCAGTTGGCCTGTGTTTCTTTCATGTTCACCTTGAATGCTTCCACATGAGGTACGCTGAGGGTGTTGCTTTCATTCCCTGATTGATCTTTCAAACGGAAAAAGACTCCATCAGAGCTCTGGAGGATGAGGTGTTGGTGTTTAGGGCTGGAGTGGTAGTTCAAAAGACAGATGTGGAGTATTTCTCCACCATTAGTGATGTTCACCTTCAGATCTTTACCGACAGTGGTCAGAATCATCTGTCCACCACTGAGGAAATCCATGGCCACCAACATAGTATCATCGTACATGTCTTCTGCAAAGTTATCAATCAGTATGTCATGGCCATACCCAGGCTTGATAATGTAAGTGTCCCTCCCCTCCCCCCCAGACATTAGTGCACCTCCTGTAAAAGGGTCCAGCAAATTATTGTTGTTGTTTCCAATCATGACATCAAAACCAGCGGATCCATAAAGGTTCATCACAGATCCAATATCATTCATGATCATCTGTCGGCCCTGGTAACCACACATTTCCTTGGTTACAGAATGACCATTATAATTGAAACACACTGTTGTGATTGATTGGACAACAACTGACAGTTTCTGCTGTTTAAATTGTGCGGTAAGGGGCCTAGTTTCCTGCTTTCTGTAGTCTACAGTTATTGGTAGCATTAAAGAACCTCCACAGCTAGTGGTGTTGGAACCTAGTTTAAATGTTATTCCATCAGTGGTCTGGAAGTCTAGGTGCTGATACATGTTTGAAATAAACCACTGTTTTAAGACAACACTTTCTGAACCATTTACTAAGAGAATGACATGGTTTCCTTCACAGACACTCATAATGTGCTGATATTGTTCTTTCAGGA
Source organism: Muraenolepis orangiensis (assembly GCA_027704905.1). Classification (NCBI taxonomy): domain Eukaryota; kingdom Metazoa; phylum Chordata; class Actinopteri; order Gadiformes; family Muraenolepididae; genus Muraenolepis; species Muraenolepis orangiensis. The sequence continues at coordinate 4,796,768 of CM051017.1, read as the reverse complement.
ACATGGTGTCCATGGCCATGTCTGGGGAATAGTTGTTGATGGTTTTTAATCCCTGACCTGGGGTGATAACATACCAGTCCTCTCCTCCTCGACCCTCAACAAAATCGTCACCCTTCCCTGGAAATATAGTGTTGCGTCCCTGATTCCCCTTGATGACATCATTAAGGTCTGATCCCCGAACTTCTGTAACACTGTGAAGAGCTTGGTCCTCCTGCAGGTCCACCTCCACACCAAGAGAAGACTTGCTGTAGTCTATGCTTTGACTTCTTATACACTTAGTGAACGGGTCAGTCAGTACACAATCACTCTTGCTATCGGATAGCGTGAATGTGACCAGATCTTTTGTGAGAACTTGCAAGTGTCTGTCTGCCTCTGATCTGAACCAATCTAAAAGAACCACTTCATTAAACGACTGTAGAATGATATGATCCTCATCCACTCTTAATTTGAAGTCATGAAGGTTAGCATCTATTAGGACCAGGTCTGTTGTCTTATCAGTGGAATGATTTTGAATCCACACTTTGGATTTCTCTCTGTTTTTCACCATGTATATGTCTTCGTCCTCTCCACCAATCAAGTGGTCCTCACCTCCACCTCCGTCCATCACATTCTTCTCTCCATTTCCTATTAGGCGATCATCATATGGAGATCCCAGAATGTTTATCACAGCACTGAGGTGTTGCGTAGTCGTGTCCACGGTCACACTGTGATTTTGGGACATCTTGTTGATTCCTCTGGCCACCAACTTAACGGAGGCAATAACAGTTGAAGAGATTATAAACAGCACTCCATCTCTGGACATCATGGTCATATGACGGTATGCCTCCCCTGAAAACCACTGTTGTATGGTCACAGTGTGGCAGTCATGATAAGTGAGTATGACATCGGCTCCAGACTTGGACACGGAAATGTCACTGTAATCAACACTGAACACAAGCGTGTCCATAGACATCGAAGGATCATAGTTGTTGATGGTTGTTTTTCCTCCGCCATCGGGGATAATGTACGTGTCTTTCCCCCCAGATCCCTTCACATAACTCTTTTGAGATCCTAGAAAGAATGTGTCGTCCCCTGGTTCACCATGAAGTCGGTAATAATAGCTTAACATGACTTCAATTGTGTGCTTGTCTTGTGCATTCTGAACAGCAAAGAAACGGTTAGCTTCGCTGTTTCCCTTGTAATGCCCATACCTCGACTCTGATAAAGGTATATAACCTGAAACCACTGTCTCAGAGCCTGCTGGTATGAAAAGTAGCACTTTCTTTTCGTATGTTGTGTGATTTAGCTGATGGGACTCTCCTATGCCAAGAATAATGTCTCTACTGCCAGATGTGTTTACATCCCAGCACTTTTTGTCCACACTTTCATCAGAAGAAACAAAGAAATCCATGCAGAGTTCAGAGAGACCGTTGTTTTTAAGGTCAAAGTGGATCCCTCCACCATTCCACGAAGAGCCCCCGCTACTGAAATTAATGGCCTTGGTTCCATTCTCTCCCGCTGTGACTTTGTAATACTCACGATAATCAGAGATTTGTTCAACAAGTTTATGTCCCTGCTCAATTTCATCATAACGCCAATTATAAAAAAAACTTTCCACGTGAATTAAGAAATTAAAAAAACCCTTTATCGATCCAACTAAAACCGCAGCTAACTTTTCCAGAAGGCCAGCATCAATTGGTAGACTGTTCAGCTCATTCTGAATGCCCATGTAGACATCATCAATGGCTATCCGAATAACTGCTAGCGCCAGGTTTAATGGTGCAAAAAAAAATGGGGCCAATTCTGGTAGAACAGCTTCAATAATGTCCAGCCCCACCATTCCCAGATCAAGTGCCGCATCAATATATCGTAAAGTATCGTTTCGTTTAAAATCTTCCTGCACATTGTAAATTCCGAATCCAATCCCAACAATAGGCAAAACCTGCATTGCAATTTTCATTGGTGAGCTTCTCATGAGTTTGACTACTGATTTAGCAACCCTGCCCTCCAGAGCTTCTGCCTGTTTTCCAATAACTGCCAGTGTCATCCCTGTTACTCCATGCAGTGTCTGTGCTGTTCCTATAACTCCATCCTTGATGTCTCCCCGTTCAAAGGCCTGAACAGCTCCTTTCATCCCCAGCATGAGTCCCAGGGTTCCCACAGCAGTAGAAGCTCGCTCTATGTGTTTACTCCCATGATGGGATGAGTCAGAGCCATGCGTCTCCATGTCATGAACTGCTTCATTCATGCTTTTCAACATCTTCTCATTGTACTGTAGACCGTCTGCAGGCAAGTCAACGTTAAAGTCAATTGGTTCAGCGTTAACATCAGCAGATAGAAGTTGACATTTGAATGTACCATCTTCCATTTTGGCACTGTCTTGTTTAACAAGCAGTCCAGCCAAATCCTCGCCATACTTAGTGTTCAGCTGATCGTGGATCTGTTTAGCAAATGACGCTGCAGCTCTGGAGTAATATGAGGCCAGTTTAAGAGAGATCTCTGATTCTGAAACATGGTGTAAATCTTGCAGTGTTACAGAACCATCATCAGAACCCCCTAAACCTCCAGATGTTGGAGGCCTTTCTGGATTTACAGGTGACTGGTGCTGTTGTTGAATTGTTGTTTTGAATTCAGAGTAACCTTCCAGGAAGGCATCTCTTTGTGACGGATCTACTACGGAGTATTGTTCTGCAACATCAAAGATACGAGAGGCTTGAATATTATTATCGACAGTGCCTGACCATTTTTGGAAATGTTCAGATTCCATTCCAATCACATTTTTAAGGTCCTGTGATAACTGAGACTTTGTTCTTTTCTTCCCTAGTTTTATGGAATTTTCCCATGTGGACGAACCTTTAAACCCACGGCTGTTGGGGTCAATCCAAGAATATTGTCTTGCCATAGGATGATTTTCAAAAAAAATTCCAATCCCCTCTGTTTAACATTATTGTCAGGGTTCTGGAACATATCCAATGCCATGAGGACCAGTGGAAATGTCCGGAAGTTCCTGGCGGACTCTGATATAATTGATGCAGTCAGATAAGAGTTGAACCAGGCCCTTTCAGACAGAGAGGGATGTATTGTGTGTTCTCCAGTAAGAGTACCTTTCAGATACTCAACGTATTTCACTTTCTCGTTCTCCTGCTGCTCGGATGGAAGGTTCTTATAGATGTTTTGTCTCATTTTGTAATAGCTCTCCTGGCCTATTTGAGCCGTTATACAATCCTTGATCTCTTTGATCTTACCAACATCGTTGTTGTCCAGCTTTTTTCCAACCGGATAAACATACAAGTTTTTTTGATCAACCTTGTAAATGAAATCATTTATCATTAAGTAGGACAATTCATTCTCTCCTGTTATTGCATAGTGATGGATTATATTTAGCATATCCTTTCCTGATTTAATGTCATAGTAAGACATTTTCTCAATTTCATTTTTATGTAGCCATCGTACTTTATTTTTCCTCATCTCATAAATGCGGTATTCGCCGTTCACAGCTTTAGTTTTTTGAGGATGATCTTGGATCTTGTGAAACATTCCCCAAGCTAGACCCTGGGCTTCAACGCAAGAATGTTTAACACTGTTTTCTGTTTGTACATCTGAATGAATAAAATCCTGTGGTACTTCAGGCCAGCTCTCTTTCGGTCCAAGGGGATTCCTCTCACTGGTAAAAACGGCCTCTCCGGTGTTTCCTGTCTGCTCCCTGATGATCACATTCATGTTCTGATCTAAGGTGGCCACCACCTTTTTCCTGGCATCTTTATGTCTCCACTCCAGTCCATTAGTGTTGAATTCTACACTATATTTTTCTCCTGTGTGACTGACCTGGACTTCAGTATTTCTCAGGTGTAGCTCTGTCTCAATGTTGGCCTCATGAAGTTCCTTCATCAAGGTTTCTATAAAGTGTTTGTCTGATCCAACATCACAGGCCACTAAACTCAGTGTTTTGATTTGATCCCCATTCCTGTGAGTTTCTCCAATGATTTTAGCCACTTCTTTGGCGTTGTATCCAGAGATACTTGTCCCTCCTTCATTATTTGTACCTCCATGTCCAACCAGTACCAGTCTGCTGTCTGCCGTCAGGGCCTCTGAATCTCCATGGATCAGTTTGGGTTTGAGATGCTCATCAAGGACGTAGACAGAGCTGACGGCTGGGTGTTTCTCGTAGAGGAAACCGGCGGCTTTCCTAACAATAGAGTTGTCTTCCATTAAAAGGATTTGCTGGTGGTCATACTGGGTGGTATGGCCTACTGGTCTCTTTAGAGTGTGGTACTCTGACACTCTGTCCATCTCACCCATCATCTGATACATGTGTTTGTCCCCCTGGCTGGTTTCTAGCACAGCCTTGATACCTTGAAACCTGAAGGCCCTGATGAAGTCATGTTGGAAATCTGTGGTAGTGGTCCCATCAATAGAGAAAACTGTTACTCGCTCCAGCTTTAGTTTCAACAACAGATGAGCAAGTGTGGAGCCAGAGTATCCAGACACAGTACTTCCATCCTCTGACACATTTCCAAATATCTTCACCACAGTGCTGCTGTCAACTTCTGGAAAACCTGAAACATTATGAAGACAGTCTTTGCTGACTATAAGTGAATACCGTGGATCCAGATTGTATTCTTGCTCCACTCTGTCATATGTCAACTGTTGATCATCAGTCATCAGTAGAAGTTTGAGTTGATAGCTGTAGGAGGTCTCTGAAGCAGCTAGGAGCCAATCCTGAATCTTACTTCCTTCAATCTTTTCCAGGAGATCATCCAAGTCCTGAAAGAGAACACACAGAAACACGGATACAACAGGTTACATCATAATTAGTGAAAACATAATCTGAATATTGCCCAAAATGGTCATTGATTTACTCAAACCCATTGGGTGTAATGGCCTACTTTATCAATCCAGATGTATGTTTGGTACGATGTATGTTTGTAAGTTTCTGACTATATTCAGAAAAAAATACTCGCAATGAGTTGACGATTGCTGACATTGTAGTTGCAGAGAGAGGTGTGTGTGAAAAGCAGCCGAACAATAAATACAATTAAGGTGTGCACCAATCTGCGTATAATAAAGAATACTGAACAATGTGTATAGTTAAGTTCACTGTACTATGTGTGAAGAGTAAAGTACACTACAGTGTGTATAGTCAATTTCACTGTACACATACTCACTTCCTTGATTTGAATGACACAGGCTGTAAAATTTGGACATTCGTCGAGCATCCCTGGATAGATCTCCGTCATCCTCCTAAAGACAGATGTTGGTTACCATGGTGATGTAGTTTTAAGAGTAAGATGCAGACCCATCTATAGAGAGGGAGACAGGCCCACCTATAAAGATGGATATTGGCCAACATATACTCAATTAGAGAGGGAGACAGGCCTATCTATACTCTAGTAGAGAGGAAGACAGGCCCACATATAGAGATAGAGACAGGCCTACCTATACTCTAGTAGAGAGGGAGACAGGCCCACCTATAGAGAGAGAGACAGGCCTACCTATACTCTAGTAAAGAGGGAGATAGGCCCACCTATAGAGAGGGAGACAGGTCTACCTATAGTCTATTAGAGAGGGAGATAGGCCTACCTATACTCTAGTAGAGAGGGAGACAGGCCTACCTATACTCTAGTAGAGAGGGAGACAGGCCCACCTATAGAGAGGGAGACAGGCCTACCTATACTCTAGTAGAGAGGGAGACAGGCCTACCTATACTCTAGTAGAGAGGGAGACAGGCCTACCTATACTCTAGTAGAGAGGGAGACAGGCCTACCTATAGAGAGGGAGACAGGCCTACCTATAGAGAGAGAGACAAACCTACCTATACTCTAGTAGAGAGGGAGAGAGGCCTACCTATAGAGAGGGAGACAGGCCTACCTATACCCTAGAAGAGAGGGAGACAGGCCTACCTATAGAGAGAGAGACAAGCCTACCTATACTCTAGCAGAGAGGGAGACAGGCCCACCTATAGAGAGGGAGGCAGGCCTACCTATACTCTAGTGGAGAGGGAGACAGGCCCACCTATAGAGAGGGAGACAGGCCTACCTATACTCTAGTACAGCGGGAGACAGGCCTACCTATACTCTAGTAGAGAGGGAGACAGGCCCACCTATAGAGAGGGAGCCAGGCCTACCTATACTCTAGTGGAGAGGGAGACAGGCCCACCTATAGAGAGGGAGACAGGCCTACCTATAGAGAGAGAGACAAGCCTACCTATACTCTAGTGGAGAGGGAGACAGGCCCACCTATAGAGAGGGAGACAGGCCTACCTATAGAGAGAGAGACAAGCCTACCTATACTCTAGTAGAGAGGGAGACAGGCCCACCTATAGAGAGGGAGACAGGCCTACCTATACTCTAGTAGAGAGGGAGACAGGCCTACCTATACTCTAGTAGAGAGGGAGACTGGTCTACCTATACTCTAGTGGAGAGGGAGACAGGCCTACCTATACCCTAGTGGAGAGGGAGACAGGCCTACCTATACTCTAGTAGAGAGGGAGACAGGCCTACCTATACTCTAGTAGAGAGAGAGAGAGGCCTACCTATAGAGAGGGAGACAGGCCTACCTATACTCTAGTAGAGAGGGAGCCAGGCCTACCTATACTCTAGTAGAGAGGGAGAGAGGCATACCTATAGAGAGGGAGACAGGCCTACCTATAGAGAGAGAGACAAGCCTACCTATACTCTAGTATAGAGGGAGACAGGCCTACCTATACTCTAATAGAGAGGGAGACAGGCCTACCTATACTCTAGTAGAGAGGGAGACAGGCCTACCTATAGAGAGGGAGACAGGTCTACCTATAGAGAGAGAGACAGGTCTACCTATACTCTAGTAGAGAGGGAGACAGGCCTACTTATAGAGAGGGAGACAGGCCTACCTATACTCTAGTGGAGAGGGAAACAGGCCTAGCTATACTCTAGTAGAGAGGGAGACAGGCCTACCTATAGAGCGGGAGACAGGCCTACCTATACTCTAGTAGAGAGGGAAACAGGCCTACCTATAGAGAGTGAGACAGGCCTACCTATACTCTAGTGGAGAGGAAGACAGGCCTACCTATACTCTAGTAGAGAGGGAGACAGGCCTACTTATACTCTAGTAGAGAGGGAGACGGGCCTACCTATACTCTAGTAGAGCGGGAGACAGGCCTACCTATAGAGAGGGAGACAGGCCTACCTATACTCTAGTAGAGAGGGAGACAGGCCTACCTATACTCTAGTAGAGAGGGAGACAGGTCTACCTATACTCTAGTGGAGAGGGAGACAGGCCTACCTATACCCTAGTGGAGAGGGAGACAGGCCTACCTATACTCTAGTAGAGAGGGAGACAGGCCTACCTATACTCTAGTAGAGAGAGAGAGAGGCCTACCTATAGAGTGGGAGACAGGCCTACCTATACTCTAGTAGAGAGGGAGCCAGGCCTACCTATACTCTAGTAGAGAGGGAGAGAGGCCTACCTATAGAGAGGGAGACAGGTCTACCTATAGAGATAGAGACAAGCCTACCTATACTCTAGTATAGAGGGAGACAGGCCTACCTATACTCTAATAGAGAGGGAGACAGGCCTACCTATACTCTAGTAGAGAGGGAGACAGGCCTACCTATAGAGAGGGAGACAGGTCTACCTATAGAGAGAGAGACAGGCCTACCTATACTCTAGTAGAGAGGGAAACAGGCCTAGCTATACTCTAGTAGAGAGGGAGACAGGCCTACCTATAGAGAGGGAGACAGGCCTACCTATACTCTAGTAGAGAGGGAAACAGGCCTACCTATAGAGAGGGAGACAGGCCTACCTATACTCTAGTAGAGAGGGAGACAGGCCTACCTATAGAGAGGGAGACAGGCCTACCTATATCTGTGATTGGTCATGTGGTCCGGTAATCCCTTCAGGTTATGCAACGCAGTGATGTCATAGCTCAGACCTTTCCAATCATCCTCTTCAAGCTCTGTTGATCAACATAATTGGTATTAGAATAGTATGTTTGTGTGTTGTTGTTGTTATTGTATTATTGGATAAGGCGCCCAGACTGAGGAGAGATTGTTAGCACTGCTGCTGCTAAGGCCAGATGGGGTCATTATAATTAGCAAGGCAGGACTTAATACAAGAAACACCAGTGGTACCAGGCGTTAACGGGACATAGATTGGGTGTCATCCGCGTTGCAATAAAAATGTCATGTTTACACATGACGTGAGGGTAGCCAAGGGTTGCATGTACATAGTGAATAAGAGGGGACTCCAAATATACCCCTGAGGGACCCTACAAAAGAGAGAAGCACAAGAAATCAGTTCAGTGGAGAGCATCTTTTTTTGTAAATCTTCGATAAAAAGGGATAAAATGGTTTGAAATTACTTAATACAAAGGGATCTAGAGAGGGCTTCTTTAAAAGAGAGGGTATACAGTGGTAGAGGTTTTAAGGGAGGAAAAATACCAGTAGATAAGATATTATTATATTATTTTCTAGAGTCTAAAATATCTAGACCAAACTTCTGAAAAACAGCTTTTAAAAACCAACTGGGAATGCAGTCTGAAGGGCAGGTGGAGGATTTGGGACATTTACGCATTCCGCTACTTCCTGCATCGTTCATCAAAATCCTTAATTCCCTACTTAACCAAGAACTGTTAGAAACACTGACCAACCCCTCCAGAGTGAGGCCATGCTGTTCACTGCTACAAAATTGTAAAATTAAATTAAATTGAGTTTAGGGGGGGGTCCATAAATTAAAACTAAATTAAAATAAAATAATAATATTGTGACAAGATACAGTAATAATGTTATGTATAATGTAATAATGTAATGTCTTGTCTCTTGGCTGGTGACTTAAAGAGAGGGGCAGATTGATCAGGATTAATCGATTACTGATTAAAAAAAAGCAAACATTGTTGGAAAAATCCTGGGTATAGTGTGGTTTTGTGTTGTCGTAGTAGTAGTAGTAGTAGTAGTAGTAGTAGTAGTAGTAGTAGTAGTACTAGTAGTAGCAGCACTAGTATTATCATAGTGAAACTTTCTCACCAAACTGCTGAGTCAGAGAGAGGAAGAGGAGGAGCCACAGGGCTGCCAACATCTGGCTCCTCCCACCCAGTGTACGGCTCAGCTCACCCATTGCACCAGGACACACGGCCCTAACAAAGAAAGAAACAATATATCAAATAATTATATATATAAATATATACAAATGATATCGGGTACAGAAAAAATTAAATATAGTTGACATGGTTGACTGTAGAATCACCCTCAATTAGATTCATGAACCTGAAAATGTAATGTTATATTATTTAATTTTATTTATTTATTTTATTTATTTTAACTACTTATTTTATCCCGAGGGAAATTAGTTGTCTGCATTTGACCCATCCTAGTGTTAGGAGCAGTGGGCAGCCATTAGTACAGCGCCCGGGGAGCAGCGTAGGGGGTGCCTTGCTCAAGGGCACTACTACTGTAGTAGTAGTAGAACTAAAGTATACAAACAATGGATGGATCCTATTGTGATACAATTCATGACCTGCTGCTGCCATGTAAAGACATTCACCTGTCACTTTTAATTGCTATTTAAATTATTATTCTTAATAATAATATTATTAGTAATAATAATTAATAATAATAATGAACTCATATAAATACATAAAAAAATGTATATATATATATATATATATACATTTTATAAAGTAATAATATAAATCTAAATATAATATAAATACATAATATAAAGTTAAACGTCACTTACGTTGATGAAACTGCGCACACTTTAGATGAACTGTCAAGTGCAGCTGAGGTCTGATTTGATTCTCTACTTTGTGCTGACAGAACTGGTAACTGAAACCAAGCAGAAGTGAAAGTTGTTATTGCATTTAAAGCAGTTGAGTGTAATATTGTGCTGCGTGGACAGACACACGCCGGCCTCCTCACCAACATCCACATGCACTCAGCCTTTCCATTGGGGACACGTGATTGGATGCATTTGTTTTTCAACATACGCTTTGTGTTCTTCTCCCATATTAAAGTCTATGGATGTAGTACAAGAACTCACTACACATGCAGGCCATGTGTAGTGATGCTGCTATTGCTGGTTTAGAAGCAGGTTTTTAAGCAAGTTCAAGATTCAAGATTCAAGATTTTTATTTGCCATATGCAATCAGAACAATGGAATGCGCACTCTCCATGACTATAGACCTGTAGCCCTCACCTCGATTGTCAGCAAATGCTTCGAGAGGTTGGTCAAGGACTTAATTTGCTTCGTGTTACCTGCCACGCTGGACCCATGGCAATTTGCATATCGTCAAAACAGATCCACGGACGACGCAATTGCCATGGCCCTCCACACTGCCCTTTCCCACCTGGAGGGAAAGAACTGTTATGTGCGAATGCTGTTTGTGGACTACAGCTCAGCGTTCAACACGATAGTTCCTGCCAAGCCCGACACCAAGCTTAGAGGTCTAGGCGTGCCCCCATCCACGTGCAGCTGGATACTGGACCTCCTGTCGGACCGCCGCCAGGTGGTGAGGATGGGCAGCACCACCTCAGAGCCACTGACCCTCAACACGGGAGCCCCCCAGGGATGCATGCTGAGCCCTGTCCTCTACTCCCTCTACACCCACGACTGCCAGTGGCATTTTCTCCCGGAGGCCAAGGGAAGCCAGGCTTCCCCTGTTTTTTCGGATTGTAGTTATAATTTTAATACATTTTTTAAATTAAAATAAAAAAAATTCGGTAATTCTCCTTTGCTGTGTGACACAGCAAAGGAGAATTACCGAATTTTTTTTATTTTAATTTAAAAAATGTAGGAAAGACGGTCCGGCAGCAACACACAGCCTGTGTGTTGCTGCCGGACCGTCTCTCCCCCATTCTCATTGAGTATTTTACAAAGAGTGAAACAACAGCGCCCCCTAGATATTATGGTGAAATTGAGGAGGCCAGCCGAATGAGCTTCCCTTGGTGAAAAAAAAAAATGGAGGGATTGTCCCGGATTGACCAATCAGATGAGGCCCACGTCATGTCCCCCTGCCAACCTGTGATTGGTCAGGGCCATGCCAAGGGAGGCCAGAGACGGCTGGCATCCCCCCTCAAGGGAATGGGATCCCTTGATCCCATTGGATCGATTTGAAGGGAATCCCTTGACTCACAATCCAATCAAATCACATCAACATCAGTACGTAGTACTGTAACTGTCATCCTCGCCGTTTGATAGTATTAAGCATTATGGAGGGTGGAGATTTGGCGTACTTAATAAAAAACAACTTTACTAAACTTCCGCTACAGCAGCAACTAAAAATTAAATCAGATGACAGGCCCATGCCCACACTCGAGCTGTGTGCACAGAGGAAAAAGGGAGCGAATCGGACGTTCAATGAGGACAATTATGTCCGCACGGAGTGGCTAACTGGAAGCACTGAACTTCAGCGTCTATTTTGCTGGCCATGTCTTCTTTTTGACAAGGATTCGTGCTCCCTGAACAATCCTTGGGCAACTTCAGGATTCATCGACCTTGCCAACCTGTCACGGGCAATTGAGAGGCACGGTAAATCAAAAAATCACATAGATTGTGCTGTGAAATTGAAGCTTTTTTATTCATTACCGAATCTGCACTGCGCATTGAGCGGCTGGTTATGCATTTGGGGGGGCGGGGGGGGGGATGCTTAAATTAATAAGACGAGAGTTTTGGCTGGAGAGTGCGTGCGGACCTGTCGGTTAGATAACAGGCGTGTGCAAGTCCTGCATCTGTATGATACAACTGTGTAAAATGATACCGGGCGCTGTAATCACTCATCTGGTTACGTTATTGACCCAAAAAAACTGGCTTCCCCTAAAAATTTCCCCACGCCGCGCTACTGACGACTGCATGGCTATGCACAGCTCCAACGTCATCATCAAGTTTGCTGACGACACGACAGTGATGGGCCTGATCGCCGGCGACGATGAGACAGCCTACAGGGAGGAAGTCGGATCGCTGGAGCAGTGGTGCCAGGAGAACAGCCTCACCCTCAACGTCAAGAAGACCAAGGAGCTGATCGTGGACTTCAGGAAGCAGAGGGGAGAGCACAGCCCTATCTCCATCGACGGTGTTGCAGTAGAGAGGGTCAGCAGCTTCAAGTTCCTCGGCGTGCACATCTCCAAGGACATCACATGGTCCACGCACACCACACACGTGGGGAAAAGGGCCCAACAACGGCTGTATTTCCTCAGGTGTCTGAAGAAATTCAGCATGGGCCCCCGCATCCTGAGAACATTCTATAACGGCACCATGGAGAGTGTTCTTACAGGGTGGATCACCGCCTGGTACGGGAACTGCACTGCACTCGAGCGCAGAGCGCTTCAAAGGGTGGTGCGGACGGCCCAGTATATGGTTGGAGGTGAGCTCCCCTCCCTCCTGGATATATACAACCAGCGGTGCGTGGCCAAGGCCAAACGCATCATAAAGACAATGCCCACCCCAGCCACGAACTGTACTCACTGTTACCGTCAGGCGATACCGCAGTATCAAGTGGTATCAAATAGACTCAGAGATAGCTTCCACAGTCAGGCCATCAGGCTGCTGAACAAGGGCGTATAGCATATAACAATGTATATTTTATTACATTGATTTAAATATACATATTGCTCTTTTTCTGTGCCGATATTGCATTTTATTTAAAAAAATATAATTTTATTCTATTCTGTTTTTATTTTATTTTATCTTATTTTTATAACTGCTGTCTGTCGTCGGGTATTCACATAAGATTTTCACTCACTGCTTTATACTTGTGTAAACTGTGAAGTAAAATAAACTTGACTTGACTCCCGCTGTATGAATTTCATACTATTTAACACTATATACTATACTTTGTACTATACTATACAACACTATACTATGACAATACTGTACACTAAATAAAATAACAATAAAAGGAACTATAAAGTGGCTGATGGATGATATATACATACAAAAGCATTAAAAAAGCATTTTGTGTGCCAGTTGATCATGAATACAGTGCAGTAGGGGGGAGAACAGATGGAGCCCAGGGTGTTTGCGGTCCTTTGTGATGGAGATGGCCCTTCTTCCGACATCTGGTCCTACTGATCTTCTCAATGCATGGAAGTGCACGCCCGATGATCTTCTCTGCCGTCCTCAAGACCCTCTGGATGGCTTTCTTGTCCCTTCCAGTGGTGTTACCGTACCACACGGTGACGCCACCCGTCAGGACGCTCTCTACGGTGCCTCGGTAGAAGTTCTCTAGCCACCATTTGTTGGCCTATGCTGCTTCTCCTGTGGCGCTGCAGGGTATAGAGGCAGCGGGGGCTTCTACAGCATGACCTCCGTGTTGCAGGTCCATGCCAGGTCGTCTGAGATCTGTCGTCTAAAACGGAAGCAGCTGACGATTTCCCCCTAAGGTGAACCTTGACGGTAAAGTTAATGGTTATTGGACCTTTCCCTGGCCTTCATCCCCCTCTTGTGGTTGAAACCAGTGAACGCCTGCAAATGTAATAACAGAGAAAGCATATGAGGTATTCGGCAAGTAAAAATGATTTGATTATAATTTTCAAAAAGTGAGCTATAGAGCATCGCTATAGCAGTGCCATGCAACCCATCTAAAGCCAGCTTTTCACCATGAAATGAGTCAGTCAGACAATAGAATACAGCCGTATACTAGTAGGAGGCACAAATACATTTTTGGGCATTTATGTGAGATATACCTACGTTGAATAATGGTATTGTTTTTTCTGTATGCTACTTTTCTATTGTATTTGACAAGCTTCCACTGTATTTGATGAAAAAGAGGTTTCAAAAGGTGACGATGGGAGTAAGCGTCCTGTTGTGATTCCATCGTCACACCACTCCCCTCTCCAGCCACGCTCCTCCTCCTCCCCCTGGTGTCCACCTGGGGTTACTACACCCAGGAGAACACCGTCCCCAGAGGACCGTGGTCACGTCAGCGCACCTGTTCCCTCTTCCCAATCAGGCTCCCTGTTTAGACTCCGCCCCCCTGTCGCTCGTTTCCAGAACTTTCCCGTTGTTCCAACCCGAGGTTCTCTCGCCTGCTGCTCCGTGAAGACCCTGTCGCCATCTCCCGAAGGGTTCCTGCGATCTTCTCCTTGGACGATTTTTCTGTTTGTTCCTTTGTTGGATTTTTCTACTTTTATTTTTACCCCCTGGATGTTTTTTTGTTCGTATTTTGGACTTCGGCCTTCTCCCCTTCTATATATATATATATATATATATATATATATATATATATATATATATATATATATATCATTATATATATCATTATATATATATATATATATCATTATATATCATGATATAAATAGAAAAAAAGAAACAGGGGAAAAAGAAACACGTAAAATAAATGCACACAAAATATACTAATACCTAAAAACTAAATAACAACAAACTAAACTAAACTAAACTAGTATAAACAAAATAAAAAAATAAAAAGATATCTATCTATCTATATATCATGATATCTATCTATATATCATGATATATTTATATAACTATATATATACATACACACAACACCCCCTGTTTGTACACATTGTATTATTACTTCCGTAATTGACTCACACACACACACACACACACACACACACACACACACACACACACACACACACACACACACACACACACACACACACACACACACACACACACACACACACACACACACACACAGCATCGTTATATTCATTGGAGCAATGTCCCAATAAAGACTCCTACGGGTTAGTGGACTCCTTTAGCCTCCGACTCCGTCTGTACCCCGAGGGTTCACTATACTGGTCACTATACTGGTCACTATACTGGTCACTATACAGGTCACTATACTGGTCACTATACAGGTCACTATACGGGTCACTATACTGGTCACTATACTGGTCACTATACAGGTCACTATACTGGTCACTATACAGGTCACTATACGGGTCACTATACTGGTCACTATACTGGTCACTATACAGGTCACTATACAGGTCACTATACTGGTCACTATACAGGTCACTATACGGGTCACTATACTGGTCACTATACTGGTCACTATACAGGTCACTATACTGGTCACTATACAGGTCACTATACAGGTCACTATACTGGTCACTATACAGGTCACTATACGGGTCACTATACTGGTCACTATACTGGTCACTATACTGGTCACTATACTGGTCACTATACGGGTCACTATACTGGTCACTATACAGGTCACTATACTGGTCACTATACTGGTCACTATACTGGTCACTATACTGGTCTAAACTCTGTCACTGTACTGGTTTTAAGGTCACTGTATTATAATAATTATAATTATTATTATTATTATTATAATTATTATTATTATTCTAATGTGTCAGTGTACAGCACAAGTACTGTACAGCGAAATAATTTCTCTGCATTTAACCCATCCTAGTACTAGGAGCAGCGGTCAGCTATTTATACTGCATTCTACCATTTTCTACTCTATTATACTGGTTTCTACTGTATTCTGCAGATTTCTGCCATAATCGACATGTTTGACCTTTTGTTTTTTTTATTTGCACAACGTGGGTTCTTGAAACAGTTTGTGTTGCAATATTCTTAGTTTGTTATTCCACTTCCACATAAAACGGAACACGTTTATACAACTATGACTTTCATTCTGAGTCATGTTATTTACCGTTGTTATGTTATTTGTCTAGAATCTGCTCCAGGGTTGTGTTTATACTGTCTAGGCTCTGGTTCAGGATCAGCTGTGTTTATGCTAGAAGAGTCAGGTGTCACGATCCGGGCCAACTTTTCCCGCTCCTAGTCCTGGTTTTCCGCGGGCTTCCTGGATCCGCGATGTCACGACTCCGTTCCGAATTACCGCTCCGTGTTTTCCCTGTCAGCCGTGTTCATACTGGACCTGGACTCACCTGCTGTATATATATGTGTATATATATGTATATATATATATATGTGTATATATATACATACGTATATATATATAAATATATAAATATATATATGTGTATATATATACATACGTATATATATATAAATATATATATAAATATATATATACGTATATATATCATCACGCTTTTGCCATGAACCAAAACATTTTTTAAACATTTTTGTAAAAAAAAAAACATGTACATATCATTTATGTCACTTTGCTGCTCTTTTTTTGGTTTATTTTATTGTATATAATTTATTTGTATGGTGTTTTTAAGATTCATACTGCAGGAGGGAATGGGGAGTAAGCGTTCCTAAAATGGCAAATCAAATATCTTGTATCTAACAGACGCGTTGACCTGCTCTGACAGATGTGACCCATTGGTGAGTGGCTCTGCCCCGTCACTGTGTGTGTGTGTGTGTGTGTGTGTGTGTGTGTGTGTGTGTGTGTGTGTGTGTGTGTGTGTGTGTGTGTGTGTGTGTGTGTGTGAAAAGTCATACTGAGTGTTATAACATTGCTTGGTTCTGTAAGGCCCACTGGTATTGTTTATTTATTTAGAATTCAATGAACTAGCAACGCCGTGCTGTCCTATAGCAGCTACTAGCTACTAGGCTACCGCAGTGAACGGTCCTGACCTACACCTACACCCAGGCATGACATCAGGTGTGTTCATACAATAATCTGGTTCAGGTGTGTTTATACTGTCTAGGATCTGGTTCAGGATCAGCTGTTTATATTAGGGCTGTCAAAGTTAAAGCATGATGAATAATCGAGACTTTAACACGCACTATTTCTTTAACTCAGTGATCACGATCCGGTTAACGCTCCTCCCGCGCTTTAAACTGGTTTTGAGTAAATGTCGCTAAGTGTGTAAGAGCTCTCCTACTTAAACCGGTGAAGCTTCTTCCCGGGTGACTGCTCCTTCACAGGACGCCATCACGTCAAGGTTTAATCAGCAGGGCCCCAGGACCTTCTCTTGTTCAAACTACATCAGATTAACCTAATCAGTAGTTAGGTCTTAATCAGTCGTTACATTTCCTAATTAGTCGTTAGTTAAACATTCGTTAACTGTGGTTTGTTCAAAGGGTGATTAGGCAAGTGTTTAACTAATCACTAGTTAAGCAGTCGTTAAACAGTGATTAAGTACTTTTACCCATAATTCTTGAAACAACTTCTACTCTAACCAACTCTAAAGATGGAACGCTAATGCTAGTTAGCAGAAAGAGAAAAACTATATTTTTCCTTAGAAGTTAATCTGTTAACAGAGTTGGTAGAGGAGAGCAGGTGTCATGAACCAAACTCAAGGTACAGACAAAACAAGGGAGACCACACAAGTACTTGAGGATTTTTAAAGAAAAGTAATTTAATTATGCTATTAAACTATTTACCAACAACGGGAATTAAAGAATGAATGGATCAGTAATATCAGTAATGTAGTGAGTGCATGGATGAGTCAGTGTGTGGTGCGTGTAAGTGATAATCTGAGAAACAAATGAACCAAAACAAAATGTCATGACCAGCTTGGAGGAGAGAGACCAACAATGGAGAAGCCAGTCCTTTTATACCAGTGTGCCTCTTCCTCCTGACACACCTGATTAGGGTGTGTCTGATTGACAGGCTGTGGATGACAGACAGGTTAAATGAGATATTCAGGTATATCCCTGAGTTAACCTGTAGGAGAGGGATGGGGTTGTCACACAGGGAAACACTAAATAGCATTTTTTTATTAAGATTATATATATTTATTATCTATTAATTATTAGATTTATATGTTGTATATATGTTAATTGTTGTCTTTCTTGATTGTATGTTCTCTGGCGTCTTGGATGTTGATTCATGTTGTGGAGTGTTGTGTTTAATCAGACTATGGACTACGACTTTTAGGTTGACTGTTTATTGTACACACTGCCATGGCGTCAACAACAACAACAACTGTGTCCGGTTCACACACCCCAAAACTCCCGGTCACACCGGATGTAATGCATACATAACATTTACCCCCCCCACAAGGAACCCAATTAACTTTTAACTCTAGATGAACTGGGTAGACTGCCAGTCACCAGCATAGCCATGTGGATTATTCTGCCACGCAACAGACTATGCTCTGAACATTTCCCCTGAGAGTCACTAGCTCACAATATAGTCCTCCAAGTATCTTGGTCTGACCCGGACACGGGCCGGACGAGCTTCAGGACGAACCACTGGCTCAGCCTGCTCAGGTGGGAACCCGGCTAGACCCTGCAACTGCTAATCAGGGAAAGCAAAGTCCCCGTCCTCCCCGGGCCCAGGGTCCACGATGGGGGGCGGTGCCACCTTCCGAAGCCGGCTTGCGTGCCACCGTGATCCGTCGGCCAGACGAAAGGTGGCTGGCCCCAGTTCAGCGGTGACCTTCATCGGCACCGTCCAGAAGGATAGCAGCTTGTGGTCCCGGTTAGGATGGTGAATCCTGACCCAGTCCCCCACTGTGAAGGGAGGCGCTCTCACCCTCCATCCCTTGTCGAAACGCTGCTTCATGCGACGCTGAGCCTCTGCGACCCTGACACTCTGGCAGGGTGCTGCTGCTGGCGTGATGGCCGCCGGGGCCCGTAGCCGATCCAAAGGGAGCTGCAGCTCAAGGCCCATCATCAAGAGGGCTGGGGAGCTGCCGGTAGTTGAATGCGGCGTCGCCCTGTAGTGAAGCAGGGTGCGGAACAGCGTGGCTGAAAACGGAAGACCATCTGCCAGGTGTGCTCTGACCCCATTCTTTAGGGTTTGGTTGAACCTTTCAACCCCCCCATTTGCTTGCGGGTGGTAGAAAGCTGTACGGATGTGTTTGATCCCCCTCTCCTCCACAAAGGTGGCAAACTCAGCTGAGACAAACTGTGGGCCGTTATCTGTAGTGATGGCGATAGGACTGCCCCACCGAGCAAACAGAGGCGAGAAAGTCTGTGACCACCCGAGCCGTTACAGACCCCGTGGCGACCACCTCTGGCCATTTCGAATGGAGGTCGTAGGCCACCAGGAGGAAGCGTTGGTGGTGCGGGACGCCATGGAGCTCCCCACAGATGTCCAGCTGGATGTGCTCCCAAGGCGCGCGCGGCCACTGCAAGGGCTGCAGGGGCGGTGGGGGTGGCGGGCCAGTTTTGCCAATGAGCAGGTAGGCCGTGCACTCCTTCACCATTGTCTCTATATCTCGATCTATGCCCGGCCACCACACCAAATCCCTGCAGCGCTGTTTCACCTTTACGATACCCAGGTAGCCCTCGTGCACCATAGCCAAAACGCGTGCCCTGAGGTCGATGGGGACGAACGTGCGGAGGCCCCAGGCCACGCAGATACCGTTTCAGCAGGTCAGCTCGTCCTTGACCCGATGAAAAGACGCCAGCTCCTCTGGGACCTTCGCAGGCCATCCCTCCTGGATGTAAGTGCGGAGCCGGGAGAGCATGGGGTCCTCCTCCGATGCGAGCCGAAGGTCCTCCAGGGAAACCGCGGTCTGGAGCGGGGCGAGGAGCATGAGTATGAGCTCTGACTCTGTTGTGTCCGGGCCCGCACCGGGCGCTGAGGCAGGGGTGGCACGGGAGAGCAGGTCAACCACCACATTCGGTGGTCAGTACGCAGCGTAAAATGTCGCCCATACACGTACATGTGCCACCGCTCGCACGCCCAGGCGCAGGCCAGCGCCTCCCGCACCGAGTATTTCTGTTCGGCTGAGTTGAGGAACCAAGAGGCAAACGCCACCAGGCGTTCCGTGCCCCCTTGGATCTGGGACAGCACCGCCCCTATTGCCGTATTGGACGCGTCACAGGTCACGAACGTGGGGCTCGCCTCGCCAGGTCAAAGAATGCGAGCACCGGTGTTGAGGTGAGCTGCGTCTTGAGCTGGCGAATAGCGGCAGAGCAGGCCGGGGTCCACTCCCAGACCGCGTCCTGTTTCAGGAGCTTGCGTAGTGGGGAGGTGGTCGAAGAGTACTGGGGAAGGAAACGCAGGTAGTAGGCCGTCATCCCCAGAAACTAAGAGATCTGAGCTGGGCAGGACGGCTCAGGCAGGCGCAGTACCGACTCTACGTTTGAGTGTAGCAGGCTGAGGCCGTCAGCGGTCAGGCGGAACCCTACAAACTCGATGGCTGGAACGGCGAAGGTGCACTTTTCCCCATTTAGCGTGAGGTTGTGACTGGCGAGGACGTCCAGCACCCTCGCCAGGCGTTCGTCATGAACGGCCGGTGTTGCACCATGAACCACTATGTCGTCCAGGAAAACGACTACGCCCGGGATGCCGGCGAAGATGGTGGTCATGATTTTTTGAAAACAGCTGGGGGCCGAGCTGAGGCCGAAGGGCATGCGAGTATAGCGAAACACTCCGACATGTACCTGAATCACCGGATGTACCTCAGGCTTGAGGAGGGGCTGGTGGTCAAAGGCGGTGAGGCAGCCCAAACCACTGAACAGAGCAGGCCAGCGCTGTTGCCACGGCGAGCCAACAGACAAGATGGCGGCCTCAGAATTGTCCACCAGGGTGAAACCCAGCTCACAAAACAAATCAAAACCCATGAGGTTGACCCCCTGGCGAGACACTTGAAAGGTGAATGCAGGGAGAGCCTTAGTCCCGTAACGCACAGCAAAGGTGATCGTGCCCGCCATTCCTATTTTAGAGTGTCCATACCCGTACAGATCCTCGACGTTGGCGGTGAGTGTTCGGAGCGGAAAGAGCCGCCGGACCGTGGAAACATTCAGGAGCGACTTGGAGGCCCCCGTATCCAGCAGCAGTGGGAGGCAGACCCCATCCAGCTCCACTGTGCAGTACTTTAGCGGTCGGGAGGTGGCGGCCACTGAGTGGATGGTCGTCGGTGTCACGGGCGTACACGGTGTGGATCCAAAAGCACGAATGCAGACAGTGATAAAGTAAAAAGAGTCTTTACTGAAAAAAGCAAGGTCCAACACAAAAGTCACTCGATGATTGTAAAGCTTAAAGGCAAAATAATGAATCACCAAAAACCTGACGGTGGCATGACGTGGAACCTGAACGCTGAAGAACTCAGCATAACACAACGAGACAATCTGGCAACGAGACAGTGATTGCCTGGACCTATTTATGCCAGGAGACATCACCAGGTGCAAACAATAATGACATAACCAGGTGCAAACAATAATGACATAACCAATCACAGGGGGCGGGAGGAAGACTGACTATAGAAATAAAACCCTGGAACTAAACTAAACATCATACATGAATAAACAAACTTTTCAGCATAGTTGGCGACGCACAACAGTACCCCCCCCTCTAGGGACGACTCCTGACGGCCCAGGAGCTTCTGGATGTCTCCTATAAAAATCCTCAATAAGTGCCTGCCCGGTGATGAAACGGGACGGAATCCACGAACGTTCCTCGGGGCCATATCCTTCCCAGTCCACCAAGAATTGCCGACCTCGACCCCGTCTCCTGACGGCCAAAAGACGCTTGACTGCATACACCGGGCCACCATCAATGACCTGGGGGGGACGAGGGGGCTTGGATGGTGGAACTAAGGAACTGTCCAATACCGGCTTAATCCGGCTGACGTGGAAGGTCGGATGGACCCGCAGTGACCTGGGTAGACGAAGACGGACAGAAACAGGATTTATGACCTTGGTAATGGGAAATGGACCCACAAACCTTGGAGCGAGCTTTCTTGACATGACATGGATAGGCAAGTCTCTTGTGGATAGCCACACCCTCTGCCCCGGTCTGTAGGTTGGTGCCGTCCGCCGGCGTCGATCAGCCACCCTCTTCATCCGGATTGAACTCTTCAGGAGGACCCGACGAGCGGCAGCCCAAATACGGTGGCATCTCTTAACGAGAGCGTGAGCAGACGGGACCACCACTTCCTTCTCGGACTCCGGAAACAAGGGTGGTTGATAGCCATAGACGCAGTGAAAAGGAGACAGACCGGTAGCAGAGGTAGGCAAGGAATTGTGTGCATACTAACCCATGTCAAGTGCTCACTCCAGGCCGCGGGGTTCTGTGAGACTAGGCACCACGGGCAAGTCTCCAGCTCCTGATTCATCCACTCTGTCTGCCCGTTGGACTGGGGATGGTATCCTGAAGTGAGGCTGACGGACGCTCCCAGGATGGTGCAGAATTCCTTCCAGAACCTGGAGCTGAACTGTGGATCCCGGTCCGACACAATGGCTCTGGGTATTCCATGAATTCAAACAACATGGTCTAGCAGTACTTGAACCGTCTCTTTAGCAGAAGGCAATTTCTGCAGAGCAATAAAATGTACCATCTTTGAAAATCGGTCCACCACCGTGAGAACGGTGGTGTTACCTTTAGATGGGGGCAGACCCGTGACAAAGTCCATGGATATGTCGGGCCACGGTCTGCTTGGGATGGGCAGGGGCTGCAGAAGAACCATCTGTGGCTTGGACGAAGTCTTATTCCTGGCACATACTGTACATGCCACCACGTACTCCGTTATATCTTTCACTAACGACGGCCACCAAAACCTCTGCCGAACAGTGAATACGGTTCGTTTGACCCCCGGATGACAGGTGAGTAGTGAGGTGTGAGCCCAGTGAATGACTTGTGACCGCATGGATATAGGTACGAACAGCCTATCCGATGGGCAGCCACTTGGCTTTGGGCTCTCCCCACTGGCACGCTTCACCTGGGCTTCTATAGGCCAAGTCACCGCTCCAACCACACGGTTAAGTGGAAGGATTGGCTCTGGATCTTTGGCCATGGGTTCTGGGTCGTGGAGGCGTGAGAGAACGTCAGGCTTGCCGTTCTTTGAGCCAGGTCTGAAAGACAAGGTAAAGTTAAAGCGGTTGAAAAAAAGTGCCCACCGGGCCTGTCGTGAATTCAACCTTTTGGCTTTGCGGATGTACTCTAAATTTTTGTGATCTGTCCAGACCAAGAACGGGGCCAAAAGTTCCCTGTTACCGACATCGTAATTCCTTTCTACAGGAGACAATTTTCGAGAAAGAAAGGCACATGGATGCATCTTGTTATCCTTGACAGCTCGTTGTGAGAGGATGGCCCCTACTCCATCATTTGAGGCGTCCACCTCCACAACAAACTGCCTGGATGGATCAGGAACAGTTAGTATAGGAGCTTCACCTTTAGCTCCTCAAAAGCCTCCTCGGCCTTGGGATTCCACACAAAGGGAACGCCCGGCGAGGTCAGTGCATGTAATGGTGCAGCAATGGAGCTAAAATTCCTCACAAAACGTCTGTAAAAATTAGCAAAACCGAGAAATTGCTGTACCTTCTTTCTGCTATTGGGAGTCGCCCAATCTGCAACTGCACTGACCTTCGCCGGGTCCATCAGGATTTGTCCTGGAGAGATGATGAACCCCAGGAACGAGACTGTGGAAGCATGAAAGTCACACTTTTCTGCCTTTCCAAAGGTTGATTCTCCAGTAGGCGTTGCAATACCTGATGTACATGTTGGATGTGTGTCTGCTCATCTGGAGAAAAAATAAGGATGTCATCAAGATAAACAAACACAGAAATGTTCAAAAACTCTCCGAGTACATCGTTTATCAGCGACTGAAAAACGGCCGGGGCATTTGTGAGACCGAAAGGCATCACACGGTACTCGTAATGCCCTGTCGGAGTGTTAAGTCCAGTCTTCCACTCATCCCCCTCCCTTATTCTAACCAAATGGTAAGCATTACCCAAGTCTAGTTTAGTGAAAACTTTAGCCTCTTGTAACAGGTCAAAAGCAGAGAGTCCATGAGAGGGAGGGGGTACCGGTTCTTGATTGTGATGTGGTTGAGTGGACTGTAATCTATGCAGGGGCGAAGAGATCCATCCTTCTTCCCCACAAAAAGGATGGAGGTCGAATGAGTCCTGCCTCGAGTGAAGAGGTGATGTACTTCCTCATGGCCTCCTTTTCCGGAACAGAGAGGGAATACAGTCGACCCTTTGGAATTGTGGATCCTGAAACCAAGTCTATGGCACAATCATATTGACGATGAGGTGACGAGGTTGCCCTAGACTTACTAAATACCTCCTTGAGGTCATGATAGCAAGTCGGGACCTTCTATAAGTCTGGGTAGTCAGAAAGAGAATCATGAGGTGACTTCGGACAGTTAGTATCGGTAACTATTTCAGTAGATAGTTTCCTCACTATGACCTCTTTCTTGTCACACTTCAGCTTGCATTCCTCTCCCCACCCCTTATCGCCAGTTGATAACTGGATTATGTTTCACCAGCCAGGGAAACCCCAGAATTAAAGGGTGTTGCACAGACTCCATGACATTAAAAATGATCTCCTCCTCATGATTGTCATTGATACACATCTTAACAGCTTCTGTGCAATGAGTGACTGTGAAAAGTAGGCGCCCATCTAGTGCATTTGCCTTTACAGGAGAGGATAACAGGATCAGGGTCAGGTTCAATTTAAGCGCTAGTTCCTTTTCAATGAGAAGAAGAGGGCCTTCAGAGATGGGGATAGGGAGCAGATGAGGCGGGTTCAGAGGGAGCTGAAGGAGAGGATCCAGCAGGGCAAAGACAACTACAGGAGGAAGCTGGAGCACAAACTTCAGCAGAACAACCTGAAGGATGTGTGGAGTGGCATGAGGAGCATCACTGGCTACAAACAACCTGGTAGCCAGACAATAGGGGGGGTCCTGATCGGGCCAACGAGTTGAATTTGTTTTTCAATAGATTCAATGAGTGGGCTCCGGTCTACCCCCCCTCCCCCAGCCCCTCTACAACCATTCCCCTCCAGCCCCCCAGCCCTGCTGTCCCCCCTCCCCCACCGTCCCTCTCCAGCATCAACATACCTGTTCTCTCTCCCCCACCACCACTACCTCACCCCTCCCCATCAACACAACAGTGACTCTTCCAGCCCCCACACACGGCACACATACCTTCACAGCTGAGCAGGTGAGGAAAGTGCTGTGCAGGCTCCATCCAGGCAAGGCTGCAGGTCCTGACGGCGTCAGCCCGAGGGTCCTCAAAACATGTGCTGCCCAGCTGAGT
Organism: Muraenolepis orangiensis; assembly: GCA_027704905.1. Taxonomy (NCBI): domain Eukaryota; kingdom Metazoa; phylum Chordata; class Actinopteri; order Gadiformes; family Muraenolepididae; genus Muraenolepis; species Muraenolepis orangiensis. The sequence goes on along the minus strand of CM051017.1, from coordinate 4,771,967 downwards.
GGAGTCCTGCAGTACATCTTCAACCTGAGCATGAGACTGGAGAGGGTCCCTGTGCTGTGGAAGACATCCTGCCTGGTGCCGGTTCCGAAGAAGGCACGTCCCAGCACCTCAAACGACTACAGACCGGTGGCGCTGACGTCCCACGTGGCGAAATCCTTTGAGAGGCTGGTCCTGACGCTTCTTCGGCCCCTGGTCAGATCATCGCTGGACCCTCTTCAGTTTGCCTACCAGCCGAAACTGGGAGTGGAGGACGCCATCATCTTCCTGCTCCATCGTGCCTACGCCCACTTGGACAGACCCGGGAGCACTGTGAGAATCATGTTTTTCGACTTCTCCAGTGCGTTCAACACCATCCGGCCTGCCCTGCTGGGAAGTAAGCTGACAGCGATGAAGGTGGACTCTTCCCTGGTGTCCTGGATTACTGACTATTTGACGGGTCGTCCACAGTTTGTCAGACTGCAGGACTGTGTGTCTGACACTGTGGTCAGCAGCACTGGTGCTCCACAGGGAACTGTTCTTTCCCCATTCCTGTTCACCCTGTACACCTCAGACTTCCAATACAACTGTGTCCTGCCATCTGCAGAAGTTCTCGGACGACTCTGCAGTTGTTGGTTGTGTCAGCGAGGGAAACGATGAGGAGTACAGGGGCGTCGTGGACTCCTTCGTTGAGTGGTGTGAGCTGAACCATATGCAGCTCAACACTGACAAGACGAAGGAGATGGTGGTGGACTTCCGCAGGAGGAAATCCACACCCACACCCATTTCCATCAAGGGTGTGTCCGCTGAAGCTGTCCAGGAATATAAATACCTGGGAGTTCATCTGGACAACAAACTGGTCTGGGCCAAGAACTCTGAGGCGGTTTACAAGAAGGGCCAGAGCCGTCTTTACTTCCTGCGGAGGCTCCGGTCCTTCAACGTTTGCAACAAGATGCTGAATGTGTTCTACCAGTCGGTGGTAGCCAGTGCCATCTTCTCCGGAGTCGTGTGCTGGGGAAGCAGGTTGAGATCAGCAGACGCCAACAAGATCAGCAGGATTGTCAGGAAGGCTGGCGCTGTCCTGGGGGTCCAGCTGGACTCCTTGTTGGTGGTGTCTGAGAGAAGGATGCTGCGCAAGCTGCGTAGTATCCTTGACAACAACTCTCACCCTCTCCATCAGGTGCTGACCTCATATAGAAGCACCTTTAGCAACAGACTCATTCCACCCAGGTGCACCACAGAACGCCATAGGAAGTCCTTTCTTCCTGTGGCCATTAGACTCTATAATTCCTCTACCTCGGGTCGTGAGAGGGACAGTGGAGACTCTGTGACCTGAGGCCAACGTACTTATTTTTATTTTTTATTTTTGGTCAACGCACTGTAATCATCTCATTGTACTTTGCACTGTAAATTCTATTTCAAATCCGAATTCACTTTTCACTTTTTCACTTTTCACATGTCACTTTTTCAGTTGTTATTTATTAATATATTATTACTGCCAATTTGCACTATACGTATTGTTGTGTATTGTATATACCTACGTATTACTGTTATAATACTGTAAATTATCTTCATTTATCAATACATTTAGACTTCATTTAGAATTATTTGAACTATTTTTGTTTATAATAGTTTTATTTTAGTTAGTTGTTTTGTTTTTTAGCTTAGGTATTAGTATTCTTGTGTGTGCATTTATTCCCCCTGTGTCAACTGTTGCACCTTAATTTCCCTCGGGATTAATAAAGTTTTCTGAATCTGAATCTGAATTATCTAAAAAAAACTTTCATCAGCCCCAGATGCTACTAGCGCCCCCTGTTCTACAACCTGATTGCCCACACATAGTCTCACCTTAGCCAGAGTGTGTAATGGGAAGTTAAAAAAGTCACTGGCTCACCTGGGACCTCCCTTTCACCGGTGAGCCCGGTCTTTTACTGGACAAGTCATCTGTTGATGCCCCTGTTGCCCGCAGAAAAAACAACTCCCGTCCAGCAGGCGGCGATGACGTTCCTCTGAAGACACTTTGGTCCTTCCAACCTGCATGGGTTCCTCCGGAGCAACAGAGGGCGCTGTGGTGCTTTGTGCCGGCGATCGCCATGACAGAGTTTTCCAGACGGGGGGGAAGACAGACGAGCTCCTACCGGCACCTCCGGATGGACCTGCAACCTGCTTTCTCTCACTCTCCCCGTCTATCATTCGCAGGTCTATTTTGATAGCTAATACTATCATTGACTATAGGTCTGTGGGAAGGTCTAGAGGCATCAGCTGGTCCTTGATGGCTTCTGACAATCCGTTCCTTAACGTGTCCCGAAGAGACGCGTCATTCCAGTCACAGTCTATTGCCATCGTGCGAAATTCAATTGCATAATCTGCTACCCTACGCTGACGTTGTTTGATTCTCCCTAGCGTCTGAGCTGCTTCCCTAGCTGGCGCGACCTGATCAAAAACTCTCTTAAAAGCTTGAATAAACAATAAAGTAGATTGGCATGTTAAAGAGTTTCTTTCCCATTCAGCAGTAGCCCATGGTCAGGTGGGAGATAATGAATGCTATCCTGGCAAAGTCTGTGCTATAAACATAAGGCATCAATTTGAAATGTAAATCACACTGAATGAGAAACGGTCTACAGTCACCAGAGTCTCCAGAAAACTTCTCCGGAGAGGCCAGACGAGGCGTAGCATGAGCTCCCTGAGCTGGGTCCGCTGGTGAAGCCGCTGGCTGTGAAGCTGCAGGCGGTCTGTGTCCAGCCTCCCTATCGGCGACCATACGTTGATATGACTCTGCCATGGGTCCGATATGGGTGTCGAGTGTAGCCTGGAGAGCCTGCTGTTGGTCCGTGAGTCCTCTCAAGATCTGCTGCAAGACTGCAAACTGCTCCTCGTGATGGTGCAGGCGTGCACCCTGTGCGCGTAAGGCTGCGGTCACTGTCTGGATCGGCTGGGTCCATGTTCTGGCCAGATTGTACTGTCACGGGCGTACACGGTGTGGATCCAAAAGCACGAATGCAGACACAGTGATAAAGTAAAAAGAGTCTTTACTGAAAAAAGCAAGGTCCAACACAAAAAGTCACTCGATGATTGTAAAGCTTAAAGGCAAAAATAATGAATCACCAAAAACCTGACGGTGGCATGACGTGGAACCTGAACGCTGAAGATCTCAGCATGACAACGAGACAGTGATTGCCTGGACCTATTTATGCCAGGAGACATCACCAGGTACAAACAATAATGACATAACCAGGTGCAAACAATAATGACATAACCAATCACAGGGGGCGGGAGGAAGACTGACTATAGAAATAAAACCCTGGAACTAAACTAGACATCATGGCCGTCGTCACGATTCTCAGTTTTGGTGCGTAAAACAAAGCTCTTCCGGCAACAACAACGCGGTCTTTGGTAGGTTAGGGTCAGGCTGTGAGTGGAGAACTTTGTGAGGGTATCGGCCGACGGCCTGTATAGGTCCGGTATACGGTATGCTTGAGAGTTCTCTGCCATGGCGGGTAGGAAGGGAGATGAGAGTGATAGTATGGACGGCATAGAGCAAGATAATCAAAACTGGCGGTTGAGGAAAAAGTTTAAAGGTGCGTCTGCGGTAGAAGGGGGGAGTGACAAGGAGAAATGTTCTTTTGTGGTTGTGAGATTTGAAGATGGTGGCATTAAAAATATGGATCCAATGAAACTGACGAACATACTTAAGAATCAGGTTGGGGTGATAAAGAATGCCAGAGTGTTGGATGATGGTAATTTGTTGATTGGATGTATGTCTGAGGATCAGGTTGCGAAGGCTGGAAGGTTGCAAAGTATTGGGAAAGCAAAGGTTGTGAAAGTGGTAAGAGTTGGCAGTGAAGGGAGTAAAGGAGTGATATATGGAATTCCTGTGGCAGTACAGATGAGTGAATTGGTTAAGAATTTAAAAGAAAAATGTGGGGACGTTCAGAGTGCAACGCGATTGACTAGGGGAGTTGAGAAAAAGGAGACGGAGTCGATTTTGATTCATTTCAGTACCAGAGAAATTCCCACGGAGCTTTATTTGGGTTACATGAGATATCGAGTGAGGGATTTCATACATAAGCCGTTGAGATGTTTTAAATGTCAGAAATTCGGTCATGCTGCTAAGGTGTGTAAAGGAGTGCAAACATGTGCAAAATGTGGGGGAGCTCATGAATATGGAAAATGTGGTGAGGGAACGAACCCAAAGTGTTGTAATTGTGGAGGGGCGCACAGTGCAGCGTACTGGGGATGCGCAGTTATGAAAAGGGAAACTGAAATCCATAATGTGAAGTTGAAGGATAAAGTGTCTTATGCAGAAGCTGTGAAAAGAGTAGACCAAACTGGAAATGTTGGAAGAAATTTAAGAGACTTGCCTGTCGTTAGAGACAGGGAGGCGGGGAGTGTAGCGGTTAGGCCTACTATGAAGGAATATGGCTGGAGAGAGAAAATGGACCTGGTAACATTTATTGCAGGGGTGATAAATGCGACAGCAGAGGTAAAGTCGAAAACTGACAGGATCCAAATTATTACAAAGGCAGCGGTTCAACATCTGGGTATGGTGGGATTAAAGTGGGAGGAGGTTAGGGATGGGCTCTGTGTGATACCGCCAAGCCAGGAGAGTGTAGAGTGTAGGGTTCTGCCTATATGATCATTTTACAATGGAATGCAAGGAGTCTGCTTACGAATGGCCAAGAGTTTAAAAAGTTTGTGGAAGATATGACAGTGAAACCAGAGGTAATATGTATTCAGGAAACTTGGCTTCAACCTAGGTTTGATTTTGTTTTGTTTGATTATATAATTGTTAGGAGGGATAGGGTGGGGGGAATTGGAGGGGGATGTGCTACCTTTATAAGACAGGGGATGCCATATAGGGTGTTGGGGCTTGGGCAGGTGCAGGAATATGTGGTGGTGGAAGTATGGGTGGATTCCAGGAGAATAGTTGTTATAAATTATTATAACCCCTGCAAACGGTTAGCTCTTGCTGAGCTGGAGGAAGTTGAAGGACAGGATAGAGGGAATGTGGTATGGACTGGGGACTTTAATGCTCATAGTACATTGTGGGGTGGAAATAGCACTGATAGTAATGGTCAGGTGATTGAGGATTTGCTGAGTGAAAGGAACTTAATTTGTTTAAATGATGGTAGGGGCACAAGGTATGATGTTAGAACAGGGCATGAATCAGTGCTAGATCTCACTCTCTCATCAACTGGGTTGGCCCCAAGGTGTGAATGGGAAGTTCATGGAGACAATATAGGGAGTGATCATTATCCTGTTATTTGTAATGTGGATATTGATGTCAGCTTTAGGCCGGGAGGGAGGACTGGGAGGTGGGTCTTTGAAAAGGCGGATTGGGAGAGGTTTAGGGAATTTAGTGACCTGTTTCTTAGGTCTGTTTCAAGAACAGATAGTGTGGAGGGGCTTGAGTTTGAGCTGCGGCAAAGGATTCATATGGCCGCGATGGAGGCAATTCCAAAAAGCTCAGGGAAGATGGTTAGAAAGGCAGTCCCTTGGTGGAATGAGGAGTGTGAGAAGGCTGTGGAAGCCAGGAAAAGAGCTTTTAGACAGCTGAGACGAACACATAATTTTCAACATCTCATTGAATATAAGCAGTCACATGCTGTAGTCAGGAGGGTCATTAGACAAAGGAAGAGATCTTACTGGAGAGATTACTGTAGTACTATAGGTAATAGTGTGGATATTGTCGAAGTGTGGGGTATGATCAAGAAAATGGAGGGTAATAGGAGAGGGTGGGACTATCCAATTTTTTCAGATGGTGACCTTCTGGCTGTGTCTGACATGGAGAAGGCAGAAATGATGGTGAAGACTTTGAGCAAGATACATAGCTCTGATAATCTATCAGAGGAGGAAAGGAGAGGAAGGGAGGAGACAATGGCGATATTTGGCGAGGTTATTCAAAGGAAGGAGAAATTGGAGGACAAATATAATGTGCCTTTTACGATGTTGGAGCTTAAGAATGCGTTGGAGAGGTGTAGGAATTCAGCCCCTGGCCAGGACGAAATCTGTTATAGAATGCTAGCACATCTGAGTGATGAGGGTTTGCTGTTAATCTTAAATCTGTATAATAGGGTGTGGGAGGAGGGGCGCATTCCTACAGGATGGAAAGAGGCGGTTATTGTGCCTATCAAAAAACCAGGGAAGGATGCTAGTAACCCTGTCAATTACCGTCCAATAGCTTTGACCTCACAGATGGGTAAGCTGATGGAAAGACTGGTCAATGGAAGGCTAATGCATTTTGTTGAGGAAAAAGGATTGCTGTCAAGATATCAGAGTGGGTTCAGGAAGGGACGAAACACAATTGACTCTGTGCTGTGTCTTGAGAATGAAATCAGGAAAGCTCAAATACATAAAGAAACGACTGTGGCTGTGTTTCTAGATGTTGAAAAGGCATATGATATGCTTTGGGTGGAGGGCCTTTTGATTAAGATGCATTTGTTAGGTATTGGGGGGAACATGTTTAACTGGGTAATGGACTTCTTGAGTAACCGGAGCATTCAGGTTAAGATAGGGAAGGACATTTCAAGACGTTGCGTAGTGGAAAATGGAACTCCGCAAGGAAGCGTGGTCAGCCCCCTGCTATTCAATATTATGATTAATGATATTTTTTCTAATGTGCAGCCTGACATTGGACAGTCCCTCTTTGCTGATGATGGTAGTTTGTGGAAAAGGGGGAAAAATATGAAGCATACTTTGAAGAGAGTCCAGGAAGCTCTGACCGTTGTGGAGGAATGGGGAAGGAAATGGGGTTTTAGATTTTCAGTGGGGAAGACGAAGGCAATGTTTTTTACGAGGAAGAAGATATGTGATAGTCTGAAACTGCAACTTTACAACTGTCCTGTGGAGAGAGTGGCCTGTTTTAAATTCCTGGGTGTGTCCTTCGACACTAGACTTACGTGGAGAGTCCATGTCTCCAGTGTAGTGAATAAATGTAAAGCCGTTCTGAACTTGATGAGATGTCTTGCTGGGAAGGATTGGGGTGCTGATTTGGCCTCTTTAAAGCAGATCTATATATACTTGATCAGAGCGAGAATTGAGTATGGATGTTTAGTGTATGCCTCTGCAGCGGCAACTGTGCTAGCCAAGCTGGATGTGGTTCAAGCGACTGCCTTGAGATTATGTACTGGAGCTATGCGGTCTTCTCCTGTTTGCTCTTTGCAAGTGGTGACGGGGGAAATGCCTCTTAGTGTGAGGAGAAAGCAGTTACAGGCTAACTATTGGGTGAATCTGATGGGACAACGACCTGATCATCCTGTTAGAAATGTTATTGAACCTAGCTGGGAGAGTGAGGTGACAAATCAGGCGAGTTTTGGGTGGACTGGAGAATCTGTGGCGCGAGACCTAAATGTTTTCCACCAAACCTTTTGTGCAGCAGTGATGTGGCCGGTGATTCCTGTGTGGCAGCTTGAGGTTCCAGAGATTGACTTAACGCTGCTTGAAATTAAGGAGAAAGATCCTGAAGCAGAATTAGTGTATAGTTTTCACTGCCATGTAGAGGGTAGATATAGAGATTGTGTTTTAATATTTACGGATGGGTCGAAGGATCAGGAGTCAGGGGTCACTGGAGCAGCCTTTTTTGTTCAGGGTATGAATGTGCAGGTCTTAAAAAGAACATCTGATTCATTGCATGTGTTTACAGTAGAGTTATATGCCATTCTGATGGCTGTGCAGTGGACGGATCAACTGCAGGATAGAAAGGTTTTAATATGTAGTGACTCTGTGTCTGCTGTCAAGAGTCTTGGGAAGGGGATGTCCAAGGGGAGGCAGGACCTTGTGTATGAAATTCTATTGGCACTCAACAATGTTGGTAGACATGGGGTGAAGGTATCCTTTTTATGGGTACCTGCACATGTGGGGATCAGAGGGAATGAAAAGGTTGATGCGTTGGCCAAGGCGGCGACTGGAAGGGAAGCCATAGATAATCATCTGTGTCTGTCAAAATCAGAAGGAAAGAGTATTGTGTGGCAGAATTCTCTTGTTAAATGGCAACAGCTTTGGGAGCAAGATAGAAAGGGCAGGCATCTCTTTTCCATTGTTAGTAGGGTTACTGATTCAGACACTGTTTGCCGTAGTGGTAAACGTAAGGAAGAGGTTATTATGGTGAGATTGAGAATAGGCCATACATGCCTGAACAGCACACTGTTTCTCCTAGGAAAACACCAGGATGGACTATGTTCTTGTCAGCAGAGGGAGACAGTTGAACATGTTGTGTTATTTTGCTGCAAGTATGTATCCAGTAGGCAGGAACTGCTCAGGCGCCTAAAGGAGTGTGGACTGAAGGAAGTGTCCTTAAAAAGTGTGCTGGATGTGGGGGCAAGTGTAAAGGGAAAACGCCACTTTTTCAAGTTTTTATCTGAAACTGGATTATACGGAAGGATATAGTGGGTAGAGCATTAGTCCAGTAGGAGGCAGCAATGCAACTTTTTGGATGCCAGCTGCCGAAAAACCAAATAGAAGAAGAAGAACTAGACATCATACATGAATAAACAGAAACTTTTCAGCATAGTTGGCGACGCACAACAGTCGGCGTGTGCGGCCCAGGCGTAAGTGGAGGTGGGCTGTCGGTTGAGGGAACAGAGCGACAGACCCGTGAAAAATGGTTCTGCCAGCCACATCGTTGACACCTCTGTCCCTTGGCAGGGCAGTTTGGAGCTCGACTCTGGTGCGATGATGAGCCACAATTACCACAGGCCCAGTGTGCTGCCGTACCCTGGCGTGCTGCAAAGTTCACAATCCAAAATCTGTTCAAAATCCACTGTCCCTCGCTGCCCAGCGTGTGTATCAGCAGGGCTTTCTTCCGTTCGTCGTTAGCATCAGCTAGCCCCGCGGCTACTATGAACGTTTCGAAGGACTCAAGCCAGCGAACCCACGGGATGGGCGGTTCGCCCGGCAGTGCGAGGAACGGGGAGAGAGGTGAGAGGAGATAATCCTCGTCGCCGATGTTGTTTAATCAGACTATGGACTACGACTTTTAGGTTGACTGTTTATTGTACACACTGCCATGGCGTCAACAACAACAACTGTGTCCGGTTCACACACCCCAAAACTCCCGGTCACACCGGATGTAATGCATACATAACATGGAGCAGCAAAAACTAAAACAAAAGCTAAACAAGAATAACTTGTAATGTCTTAATCATAGTTGAATACACCTTCAGCCAGTGATTAAAGTTAATGACTGGTTAATTGCATGTTGACCACTAAATACCCTTTGAACAACCCGATTTAACCACACGTTAAAAGTTAACCGCTGATTAGCTGATTTAACGACTCGTTAAGAGTTAAACACCCTTTGAACAACCGGTCCCAGATCTATAAATCTCATACCATATACATTTACACACCATATATATTGTCCCATGTGGACTGATCTGGGATACATGATGGTTAGGATTTGGGGAGGGAAAGCTAGTTCAGGGCAACTTAACCCTGACCCTAACCAACTCTGGAGCTAGTGCAAGTCTCACTATACGTGTGGATGATCACAGGCAGACAAGTGTTCGACAAGTGTTCGGTGAATATAAGGAAACCAATGAAGAAATGGTTTATTTAGATCGAGTCAAAATGCACACAACCTGGGACACAGCTGTTTATAATGAAAAAGCATTTAAACATAAACATAAACATAAACACCATAGCTGTGAGTAAGATAGCAACAGGTGACTCATGTTTTGATGTGCACAAACAGGTTCAATGTGCCGGAAGAGACACTCTTCCAACATCCTGTCGACTGACATCTCCCTGTCTCCCAACACCACCACCAGGTGACCACACTCATGCTCATCACTCACCCAGCCCTGCACAGTCACCTTAACACACATTGTTGTCTTCCGTTCATTTACTCTAGAGAACATGAGGACTGCTCTGTCAAACAGTTGATGACACTCAAACTGTGGGGAGAAGTCCGAACTCAGGTATAAAATGTCTGTGCGGTTGTCTTTGGCACAGTTGTCGATGGTGAGTGAGCCCTGGTGAAAAGCCAGTATGTAAAGGTCATTTCCCTCGCCACCCACCAGGTAGTCTCCTCCGCCTGAAGACACCAGGATGTCATGTCCGTCCGAGCCTTTCAGAAGTCCCGCTTCGAACCCGGACACCAAGACGTCGGAATAGATGGAACCGATCACATTCTCCACATCTTTCAACACATCCCCCTCAGCGTCGGCCTGGCGACACTCTCCACTCAGCAGGTTCACGTAAACGCCCTCCCCCTTCTCATGGTCTCCCTGGTACAGAACCGTGTCCCTTCCTGGACCCCCATCCACGAGGTCAGCCCCTGGTCCAGGGATGAAGAGGTCCCAGCCAGAACCCCCCATCATGGTGTCCTCTCCCACCTCTCCATACAGAGTGTCGTCTCCAAATCCACCCATCAGAAGGTCATTTCCCACACCTCCCATCAAGACGTCATTGCCTTGGCCTCCCTCCAACACATCATTCTTCCAACCACCAATCAGAATGTTCTGCTGATTGTGACCTTGGATGTAATTGGACACGGAGGGACAACCTTGCACTGTGTGAACAGCTGATAGGTTTCCCTGAGCATAAAGGTCCAAGTGGCAGTTGGCCTGTGTTTCTTTCATGTTAACCTTGAATGCTTCCACATGAGGTACGCTGAGGGTGTTGCTTTCATTCCCTGATTGATCTCTCAAACGGAAAAAGACTCCATCAGAGCTCTGGAGGATGAGGTGTTGGTGTTTAGGGCTGGAGTGGTAGTTCAAAAGACAGATGTGGAGTATTTCTCCACCATTAGTGATGTTCACCTTCAGATCTTTACCGACAGTGGTCAGAATCATCTGTCCACCACTGAGGAAATCCATGGCCACCAACATAGTATCATCGTACATGTCTTCTGCAAAGTTATCAATCAGTATGTCATGGCCATACCCAGGCTTGATAATGTAAGTGTCCCTCCCCTCCCCCCCAGACATTAGTGCACCTCCTGTAAAAGGGTCCAGCAAATTATTGTTGTTGTTTCCAATCATGACATCAAAACCAGCAGATCCATAAAGGTTCATCACAGATCCAACATTATTCATGATCATCTGTCGGCCCTGGTAACCACACATTTCCTTGGTTACAGAATGACCATTATAATTGAAACACACTGTTGTGATTGGTTGGACAACAACTGACAGTTTCTGCTGTTTTAATTGTGCGGTAAGGGGCCTAGTTTCCTGCTTTCTGTAGTCTACAGTTATTGGTAGCATTAAAGAACCTTCACAGCTAGTGGTGTTGGAACCTAGTTTAAATGTTATTCCATCAGTGGTCTGGAAGTCTAGGTGCTGATACAGGTTTGAAATAAACCACTGTTTTAAGACAACACTTTCTGAACCATTTACTAAGAGAATGACATGGTTTCCTTCACAGACACTCATAATGTGCTGATATTGTTCTTTCAGGAACATGGTGTCCATGGCCATGTCTGGGGAATAGTTGTTGATGGTTTTTAATCCCTGACCTGGGGTGATAACATACCAGTCCTCTCCTCCTCGACCCTCAACAAAATCGTCACCCTTCCCTGGAAATATAGTGTTGCGTCCCTGATTCCCCTTGATGACATCATTAAGGTCTGATCCCCAAACTTCTGTAACACTGTGAAGAGCTTGGTCCTCCTGCAGGTCCACCTTCACACCAAGAGAAGACTTGCTGTAGTCTATGCTTTGACTTCTTATACACTTAATGAACGGGTCAGTCAGTACACAATCCCTCTTGCTATCGGATAGTGTGAATGTGACCAGATCTTTTGTGAGAACTTGCAAGTGTCTGTCTGCCTCTGATCTGAACCAATCTAAAAGAACCACTTCATTAAACGACTGTAGAATGATATGATCCTCATCCACTCTTAATTTGAAGTCATGAAGGTTTGCATCTATTATGACCAGGTCTGTTGCGTTATCAGTGGAATTATTTTGAATCCACACTTTGGATTTCTCTCTGTTTTTCACCATGTATATGTCTTCGTCCTCTCCACCAATCAAGTGGTCCTCACCTCCACCTCCGTCCATCACATTCTTCTCTCTATTTCCTATTAGGCGATCATCATATGGAGATCCCAGAATGTTTATCACAGCACTGAGGTGTTGCGTAGTCGTGTCCACGGTCACACTGTGATTTTGGGACATCTTGTTGATTCCTCTGGGTACCAACTTAACGGAGGCAATAACAGTTGAAGAGATTATAAACAGCACTCCATCTCTGGACATCATAGTCATATGACGGTATGCCTCCCCTGAAAACCACTGTTGTATGGTCACAGTGTGGCAGTCATGATAAGTGAGTAGGACATCGGCTCCAGACTTGGACACGGAAATGTCACTGTAATCAACACTGAACACAAGCGTGTCCATAGACATCGAAGGATCATAGTTGTTGATGGTTGTTTTTCCTCCGCCATCGGGGATAATGTACGTGTCTTTCCCCCAGATCCCTTCACATAACTCTTTTGAGATCCTAGAAAGAATGTGTCGTCCCCTGGTTCACCATGAAGTTCGTAATAATAGCTTAACATGACTTCAATTGTGTGCTTGTCTTGTGCTTTCTGAACAGCAAAGAAACGGTTATCTTCGCTGTTTCCCGTGTAATGCCCATACCTCGACTCTGATAAAGGTATATAACCTGAAACCACTGGCACAGAGCCTGCTGGTATGAAAAGTAGCACTTTATTTTCGTATGTTGTGTGTTCTAGCTGATGGGACTCTCCTATGCCAAGAATAATGTCTCTACTGCCAGATGTGTTTACATCCCAGCACTTTTTGTCCACACTTTCATCAGAAGAAACAAAGAAATCCATGCAGAGTTCAGAGAGACCGTTGTTTTTAAGGTCAAAGTGGATCCCTCCACCATTCCACGAAGAGCCCCCGCTACTGAAATCAATGGCCTTGGTTCCATCCTCTTCCGCTGTGACCTTGTAATACTCACGATAATCAGAGATTTGTTCAACAAGTTTATGTCCCTGCTCAATTTCATCATAACGCCAATCATAAAAAAAACTTGCCACGTGAATTGCTAAATGAAAAAGACCCTTTATCGATCCAACTAAAACCGCAGCGAACTTTTCCAGAAGGCTAGCATCATTTGGTAGACTGTTCAGCTCATTCTGAATGCCCATGTAGACATCATCAATGGCTATCCGAATAACTGCTAGCGCCACGTTTAATGGTGCTATTAATGGGGCCAATTCTGGTAGAACAGCTTCAATAATGTCCAGCCCCACCATTGCCACATCAAGTGTCGCATCAATATATCCTAAAGTATCCTTTCGTTTCAAATCTTCCTCCACATTGTAAATTCCGAATCCAATCCCAACAATAGGCAAAACCTGCACTACACGCTTCATTGGTGAGCTTCTCATGAGTTTGACTGCTGATGTAGCTACCCTGCCCTCCAGAGCTTCTGCCTGTTTTCCAATAACTGCCAGTGTCATCCCTGTTACTCCATGCAGTGTCTGTGCTGTTCCTATAACTCCATCCTTGATGTCTCCCCCTTCAAAGGCCTGAACAGCTCCTTTCATCCCCAGCATGAGTCCCAGGGTTCCCACAGCAGTAGAAGCTCGCTCTATGTGTTTACTCCCATGATGGGATGAGTCTGAGCCATGCGTCTCCATGTCATGAAGTGCTTCATTCATGCTTTTCAACATCTTCTCATTGTACTGTAGACCGTCTGCAGGCAAGTCAACGTTAAAGTCAATTGGTTCAGCGTTAACATCTGCAGATAGAAGTTGACATGTGAATGTACCATCTTCCATTTTGGCACTGTCTTGTTTAACATGCAGTCCAGCCAAATCCTCGCCATACTTAGTGTTCAGCTGATCGTGGATGTGTTTAGCAAATGACGCTGCAGCTCTGGAGTAATAGGAGGCCAGTTTAAGAGAGATCTCTGATTCTGAAACATGGTGTAAATCTTGCAGTGTTACAGAACCATCATCAGAACCCCCTAAACCTCCAGATGTTGGAGGCCTTTCTGGATTTACAGGTGACTGGTGCTGTTGTTGAATTGTTGTTTTGAATTCAGAGTAACCTTCCAGGAAGGCATCTCTTTGTGACGGATCTACTACGGAGTATTTTTCTGCAACATCAAAGATACGAGAGGCTTGAATATTATCAACCGTGCCTGACCATTTTTGGAAATGTTCAGATTCCTGTCCAATCAGATTTCTAAGGTCTCGTTCTAACTTTGTTCTTCTGTTGCTTTGTAGTTTTCTGGAATTTTCCCATGTGGACGAACCTTTAAACCCACAGTTGTTGGGGTCAATCCAAGAACCTCCTCTTGCCATAGGATGATTTTCAAAAAAAAAATCCAATCCCCTCTGTTTAACATTATTGTCAGGGTTCTGGGACATATCCAATGCCATGAGGACCAGTGGAAATGTCCGGAAGTTCCTGGCGGACTCGGATATAATTGATGCAGTGAGATAAGAGTTGAACCAGGCCCTTTCAGACAGAGAGGGATGTATTGTGTGTTCTCCAGTAAGAGTACCTTTCAGATACTCAACGTATTTCACTTTTACGTTCTCCTGCTGCTCGAGTGGAAGGTTCTTATACATTTTTTGTCTCATATCGCCATATTTCTCCTTGCCTATTTGAGCCGTTATACAATCCTCGATCTCTTTGATCTTACCAACATCGTTGTTGTCCAGCTTTTTTCCAACCGGATAAACATACAAGGAATGTTGATCAACCTTGTAAATGAAATCATTTATCATTAAGTAGGACAATTCATTCTCTCCTGTTTTTGCATAGTGATGGATTATATTTAGCATATCCTTTCCTGATTTAATGTCATAGTAAGACATTTTCTCAATTTCTTCTTTATCTAGCCAATGCACTTTCTCATTCCTTATCTCATAAATGTGGTAGTCGCCGTTCACAGCTTTAGTTTTTTGAGGATGATCTTGGATCTTGTGAAACATTCCCCAAGTGTAAGCTTGGAGTTCAACACAAGAATGTTTAACACTGTTTTCTGTTTGTACATCTGAATGAATAAAATCCTGTGGTACTTCAGGCCAGCTCTCTTTCAGTCCAAGGGAATTCCTCTCACTGGTAAAAACGGCCTCTCCGGTGTTTCCTGTCTGCTCCCTGATGATCACATTCATGTTCTGATCTAAGGTGGCCACCACCATTTTCCTGGCATCTTTATGTCTCCACTCCAGTCCATTAGTGTTGAATTCTACACTATATTTTTCTCCTGTGTGACTGACCTGGACTTCAGTATTTCTCAGGTGTAGCTCTGTCTCAATGTTGGCCTCATGAAGTTCCTTCATCAAGGTTTCTATAAAGTGTTTGTCTGATCCAAGATCACAGGCCACCAAACTCAGTGTTTTGATTTGATCCCCATTCCTGGGGGTTTCACCAATGATTTTAGCCACTTCTTTGGCGTTGTATCCAGAGATACTTGTCCCTCCTTCACTATTTGTACCTCCATGTCCAACCAGTACCAGTATGCTGTCTGCCGTCAGGGGCTCTGAATCTCCATGGATCAGTTTGGGTTTGTGATGCTCATCAAGGACGTAGACAGAACTGACGGCTGGGTGTTTCTCGTAGAGGAAACTGGCGGCTTTGCTAACAATAGGGTTGTCTTCCATTAGAAGGATATTCTGGTGGTCATACTGGGTGGTATGGTCTACCGGTCTCTTTAGAGTGTGGTACTCTGACACTCTGTCCATCTCACCCATCATCTGATACATGTGTTTGTCCCCCTGGCTGGTTTCTAGCACAGCCTTGATACCTTGAAACCTGAAGGCCCTGATGAAGTCATGTTGGAAATCTGTGGTAGTGGTCCCATCAATAGCGATAACTGTTGCTCGCTCCAGCTTTAGTTTCAACAACAGATGAGCAAGTGTGGAGCCAGAGTATCCAGACACAGTACTTCCATCCTCTGACACATTTCCAAATATCTTCACCACAGTGCTGCTGTCAACTTCTGGAAAACCTGAAACGTTATGAAGACCATCTTTGCTGACTATAAGTGAATACCGTGGATCCAGATTGTATTCTTGCTGCACTCTGTCATATGTCAACTGTTGATCATCAGTCATCAGTAGAAGTTTGAGTTGATAGCTGTAGGAGGTCTCTGAAGCAGCTAGGAGCCAATCCTGAACCTTGCTTCCTTCAATTTTTTCCAGGAGCTCATCCAAGTCCTGAAAGAGAACACACAGAAACACGGATACAACATACGGTTACATCATAATTAGTGAAAAGATAATCTGAATATTGCCCAAAATGGTCATTGATTTACTGAAACCCATTGGGTGTAATGGCTTACTTTATCAATCCAGATGTATGTTTGGTACGATGTAAAGTTTCTGACTATATTCAGAACAAAATACTCGCAATGAGTTGACGATTGCTGACATTGTAGTTGCAGAGAGAGGTGTGTGAAAAGCAGCCTAACAATAAATACAATTAAGGTGTGCACCAATCTGCGTATAATAAAGATTACTGAACAATGTGTATAGTTAAGTTCACTATACTATGTGTGTAGAGTAAAGTACACTACAGTGTTGTCACTTTCACTGTACACATACTCACTTCCTTGATTTGAATGACACAGGCTGTAAAATCTGGACATTCGTCGAGCAACCCTGGATAGATCTCCGTCATCCCCCTAAAGACAGATGTTGGTTACCATGGTGATGTAATTTTAAGAGTAAGATGCAGACCCACCTATAGAGAGGGAGACAGGCCCAACTATAGTCTATTAGAGAGGGAGACAGGCCTACCTATAGTCTATTAGAGAGGGAGACAGGCCTACCTATACTCTAGTAGAGAGGGAGACAGGCCCACCTATAGAGAGGGAGACAGGTTACCTATAGTCTATTAGAGAGGGAGACAGGCCTACCTATACTCTAGTAGAGAGGGAGACAGGCCCACCTATAGAGAGGGAGACAGGCCTACCTATACTCTAGTAGAGAGGGAGAGAGGCCTACCTATACTCTAGTAGAGAGGGAGAGAGGCCTACCTATACTCTAGTAGAGAGGGAGACAGGCCCACCTATAGAGAGGGAGCCAGGCCTACCTATACTCTAGTGGAGAGGGAGACAGGCCCACATATAGAGAGAGAGACAGGCCTACCTATACTCTTGTGGAGAGGAAGACAGGCCCAGCTATAGAGAGGGAGACAGGCCTACATATTCTCTAGTGGAGAAGAAGACAGGCCTACCTATACTATAGTAGAGAGGGAGACAGGCCTACCTATACTCTTTTAGAGAGGGAGACAGGTCTACCTATACTCTAGTAGAGAGGGAGACAGGCCTACCTATAGTCTAGTAGAGAGGGAGACAGGCCTACCTATACTCTAGTAGAGAGGGAGACAGGCCTACCTATAGTCTAGTAGAGAGGGAGACAGGCCTACCTATACTCTAGTAGAGAGGGAGACAGGCCCACCTATAGACAGGGAGGCAGGCCTACCTATACTCTAGTAGAGAGGGAGACAGGCCCACCTATACTCTAGTAGAGAGGGAGAGAGGCCTACCTATAGAGAGGGAGACAGGCCTACCTATAGAGAGAGAGACAGGCCTACCTAGACTACAGTAGAGAGGGAGACAGGCCCACCTATAGAGAGGGAGACAGGTCTACCTATACTCTAGTGGAGAGGGAGACAGGCCCAGCTATAGAGAGGGAGACAGGCCTACATATTCTCTAGTGGAGAGGAAGACAGGCCTACCTATACTCTAGTAGAGAGGGAGACATGCCTACCTATACTCTAGTAGAGAGGGAGACAGGCCTACCTATACTCTAGTAGAGAGGGAGGCAGTTCTACCTATACTCTAGTAGAGAGGGAGACAGGCCTACCTATACTCTAGTAGAGAGGGAGACAGGCCCACCTATACTCTAGTAGAGTGTGAGACAGGCCTACCTATAGAGAGAGAGACAGGCCTACATATTCTATAGTAGAGAGGGAGACAGGCCCACCTATAGAGAGGGAGACAGGTCTACCTATACTCTAGTGGAGAGGGAGACAGGCCCAGCTATAGAGAGGGAGACAGGCCTACATATTCTCTAGTGGAGAGGAAGACAGGCCTACCTATACTAGTAGAGAGGGAGACAGGCCTACCTATACTCTAGTAGAGAGGGAGACAGGCCCACCTATACTCTAGTAGAGAGGGAGACAGGCCTACCTATACCCTAGTAGAGGGAGACAGGCCTACCTATACCCTAGTAGAGAGGGAGACAGGCCCACCTATACTCTAGTAGAGAGGGAGACAGGCCCACCTATACTCTAGTAGAGAGGGAGAGAGGTCTACCTATAGAGAGGGAGACAGGCCTACCTATAGAGAGAGAGACAGGCCTACCTATACTCTAGTAGAGAGGGAGACAGGCCCAGCTATAGAGAGGGAGACAGGCCTACATATTCTCTAGTGGAGACGAAGACAGGCCTACCTATACTATAGTAGAGAGGGAGACAGGCCTACCTATACTCTTTTAGAGAGGGAGACAGGCCTACCTATACTCTAGTAGAGAGGGAGACAGGCCTACCTATAGTCTAGTAGAGAGGGAGACAGGCCTACCTATAGAGAGGGAGACAGGCCTACCTATACTCTAGTAGAGAGGGAGACAGGCCTACCTATAGTCTAGTAGAGAGGGAGACAGGCCTACCTATACTCTAGTAGAGAGGGAGACAGGCCCACCTATAGACAGGGAGGCAGGCCTACCTATACTCTAGTAGAGAGGGAGACAGGCCCACCTATACTCTAGTAGAGAGGGAGAGAGGCCTACCTATAGAGAGGGAGACAGGCCTACCTATACTCTAGTGGAGAGGGAGACAGGCCCAGCTATAGAGAGGGAGACAGGCCTACATATTCTCTAGTGGAGAGGAAGACAGGCCTACCTATACTCTAGTAGAGAGGGAGACAGGCCTACTTATACTCTGGTAGAGAGTGAGACATGCCTACCTATAGAGAGAGAGACAGGCCTACCTATTCTATAGTAGAGAGGGAGACAGGCCCACCTATAGAGAGGGAGACAGGTCTACCTATACTCTAGTGGAGAGGGAGACAGGCCCAGCTATAGAGAGGGAGACAGGCCTACATATTCTCTAGTGGAGAGGAAGACAGGCCTACCTATACTCTAGTAGAGAGGGAGACAGGCCTACCTATACTCTAGTAGAGAGGGAGACAGGCCCACCTATACTCTAGTAGAGAGGGAGACAGGCCTACCTATACCCTAGTAGAGAGGGAGAGAGGCCTACCTATACCCTAGTAGAGAGGGAGAGAGGCCTACCTATACTCTAGTAGAGAGGGAGACAGGCCTACCTATACCCTAGTAGAGAGGGAGACATATCTATACTCTAGTAGAGAGGGAGACAGGCCTACCTATACTCTAGTAGAGATGGAGACAGCCCTACCTATAGAGAGGGAGACAGGCCTACCTATAGAGAGGGAGACAGGCCCACCTATACTCTAGTAGAGAGAGAGACAGGCCTACCTATACTCTAGTAGAGAGGGAGACAGGCCTACCTATACTCTAATAGAGAGAGAGACAGGCCTACCTATACTCTAGTAGAGAGGGAGACAGGCCCACCTATACTCTAGTAGAGAGAGAGACAGGCCTACCTATACTCTAGTAGAGAGGGAGACAGGCCTACCTATACTCCAATAGAGAGAGAGACAGGCCTACCTATAGAGAGGGAGACAGGCCTACCTATAGAGAGGGAGACAGGCCTACCTATAGAGAGGGAGACAGGCCTACCTATATCCGTAATGGTTCATGTAGTCCGGTAGTCCCTTCAGGTTAAGCAACGCAGTGATGTCATAGCTCAGACCTTTCCAATCATCCTCTTCAAGCTCTGTTGATCAACAGAATTGGTATTAGAATAGTATGTTTGTGTGTTGTTTTTGTAATTGTATTATTGGATAAGGCACCCAGACTGAGGAGAGATTGTTAGCACTGCTAGTGCTAGGGCCAGATGGGGTCATTATAATTAGCAAGGCAGGACTTAATACAAGAAACACCAGTGGTACCAGGCGTTAACGGGACATAGATTGGGTGTCATCCGCGTTGCAATAAAAATGTCATGTTTACACATGACGTGAGGGTAGCCAAGGGTTGCATGTACATAGTGAATAAGAGGGGACTCCAAATATACCCCTGAGGGACCCTACAAAAGAGAGAAGCACAAGAAATCAGTTCAGTGGAGAGCATCTTTTTGTGAATCTTCAATAAAAATCTGAGCTTAAAGATGGGTTTGAAATTACTTAATACAAAGGGATCTAGAGAGGGCTTCTTTAAAATAGAGGGTATACAGTGGCAGAGGTTTTAACGGAGGAAAAATACCAGTAGACAAGATATTATATTATTTCGAGTCTAAAATATCTAGACCAAACTTCTGAAAAACTGCTTTTAAAAACCAACTGGGAATGCAGTCTGAAGGGCAGGTGGAGGATTTGGAACATGGGCCGGAGTCAACATCAAGCTCTCTGAATTTAGTGTTAAAGTATTCAGGGATTATGTTCCTGTTAAGGGATCAGTTAAGAAAAATAGGTGTTCCTTGCTTCTTTGATTGTATACTGATAAGTGAACAATATATATTTTAGATAAGAGCGATAGAGAGTTTCTCCTTTTCCTATTTACGCATTCCACTACTTCCTGCATCTTTAAAATATTTAAAATCCTTAATTCCCTCCTTCACCATGGCAGAGGAGAAAGTTTCAACTCAAGCTACCGATTATGCAAATATTTGTGCAAGAACTGAAACACTGACAAACATGGGTGAGGCCATGCTGTTCACTTGAAACACAAAATGTTCACTTGAAACACAAAAAAAAGTTAACATTGTTGGTAAAATCCTGGGTATAGTGTGGTTTTGTGTTGTTGTAGTACTAGTAGTAGTAGTACTACTACTACTATCATATCATAGTGAAACTTTCTCACCAAACTGCTGAGTCAGAGAGAGGAAGAGGAGGAGCCACAGGGCTGCCAACATCTGGCTCCTCCCACCCAGTGTACGGCTCAGCTCACCCATTGCACCAGGACACACGGCCCTAACAAAGAAAGAAACAATATATCAAATAATTATATATATAAATCTATACAAATATCAGGTACAGAAATTTTTTTATATAGTTCACATGGTTGACTGTAGAATCACCCTCCATTAGATTCATGAATGTTGTGGTGGAAACCTCCGTGAATAACCGTGAGTGTTTTGGCACTGGCACAATAGAGGTGGTTTTAAAGCACGCTGGGACAACTGCCTGAGCTAGTGACATGTAGGTAAGGACCTCAGTCAGCTGCTAAGCGCAGTTCCTGAGCACCTGACCGGGGATGCCATCAGGACCAGCTGCCTTGTGCGCATTTATTCTGCTCAGTGCCACACGCACGTCTGTGGGGGAGAGGGTGAGGGGTTGGTGGTCAGCAGGGAGAGTAGCCCTGTTGGCCTGGTCGTGGTTATCCCGGACGAAGCTGGCATAAAACTGACTGAGCTCTTCAGGGAGGGATGAGTCAGTGGTTGGGGGATGAGTCAGTGGTTGGGGGGGAGTTGTTGGAGGGTTTGTAGTCCGTAATGGCCTGGATGCCCTGCCACATGCGTCGGGGATCAGAGTTGTTGAAGTGGTCTTCAACCCTAAGCTTGTTAGAAACTGCAAGTTGAACCCTCCTGTCCACAGGGGGGCACTAAGCAGGTCCTTGGTTCCTTGCTCCCTCACAGCCTATAAATAGAGGCCTAGTTGAGGCCTTCATCCTCGGTCTCCAAACACGACCACGTGTAGTGTTGAGTAGCTGTTTGCCATGGGTCTTGATTTCGTCAATGTAAGTTATCCTATTTGTATCTTTGATTACTTAAATGTGTAAATGATATAAGTTGAATTGAATGTTTAAGCATTATGCTGTAAATGGTTTGTTTTTCACCTTTTTAACCAGCAAGAATCTGAACAGGAATCATTTGAAATAAACAGAACTTGTTTTCCGGTGGTTTTGTGTGGCTCCAGTCATAACATTCATATTCAACCCTTGTGGTTGAGCTTGGCCAGCTTGATGCCCTTGTTCAGGTTAGCCCTGGCTGAACAGTAGGCCTGTGCGTCGCCAGACTTAAAAGCAGCGTCACATGCCTTTAGGAGTAGGCGGACCTCTGTACATCCACGGCTTGTAGTTGGGGAATGTTGTGATCTGTTTGAGGGTGGTGACAGTGTCAATGCTGGAGTTGATATAATCCTGTCGCGGCCGGGTGTAGGTGGGAACCAAAAGCAGGAAGAACAGAACGCCAGATGGACAGTTTGTGATATTTATTTTAAATACCACACAGACCGGGGCAGGCAGAGACATAGTCGGGGACAAGCAGGTGATCAGGAACCGGGCTGGGTAGACAAACCAGGCAGGGACAGGCAGAGGTGTAGTCAGGGACAGGCGGTGGATCGGGAACCAGGCAGGGACAGGCGTAGTCGGGGACAGGTGGTGGATCGGGAACCAGGCAGGGGACAGGCAGAGGCGTAGTCGGGGACAAGCAGGTGATCAGGGACAGGCAGAGGCGTAGGCAGGGACAGGCAGAGGCGTAGTCAGGGACAGGCGGTAATCGGGGACAGGCAGTGGATCAGGAATCGGAATCAGAACACTGGAATGTCTGCATAATCCGGCGAAATCTGGCCACGTGTGAGTGTGCGGGGTAGGCTTAAATAGGGACGTTAACTGTGATGCGCTGCAGCTGGCGGTGAGACTTAACAAGGGGGCGTGGCTATCCGGTAGTGGGAGCGAGGAGACAGGAATGTGGAACGTGATTAGGGGGCGTGGCTATACGAGAGAGCAGGGACGTGCACAGACATTTTCGGGGCAGGAGAAAAGTGAGAAAAAGGGCACTTCCCATAATCATTTATAAAATGATGAAGCTACTGTTTAAGGCAGGACATTACAGGCAAAAAGATCTGGTCTATTTTACTTCCATGTTTTCTTTCACTCTAATCACAGGGGTGTCCAAAGTACGGCCCGCGATCCATTGTGTATTGGTCCGCAGCAAATTCTAAAAATAGAATGGAATGTGGCACACACATGAAACTGGCGCTTGACTGTATTGTAGTTCTTAGTTTGACCAGTAGGTGGAGCTACTCACTACCTGCAGTCCTAAAGCAGCTTCGCCACTAAAACGAATTAATCCCGCGACACGGGAAAGCTTTCTCAGACGGTGACTTCGTTAAACAGTGCCTCACTAAAGTCGCTGTAATAATGTGCCCGAAAATCAGCATGTACATTTTTATTAAAAACGTTAGCTGATGTGTTAACAACCGCAATAAATTATTTGCATAACTAGCTTAAATAAAGCCTACCCTTCCCCTTGTCCTCTTATGTGTCCCTCTTCATACAGGGCTGTGGATGGGGTCCCTCTTCATACAGGGCTGTGGATGGGGTCCCTCTTCATACAGGGCTGTGGATGGGGTCCCTCTTCATACAGGGCTGTGGATGGGGTCCCTCTTCATACAGGGCTGTGGATGGGGTCCCTCTTTATATAGGGCTGTGGATGGGGTCCCTCTTCATACAGGGCTGTGGATGGGGTCTCTCTTCATACAGGGCTGTGGATGGGGTCTCTCTTCATACAGGGCTGTGGATGGGGTCCCTCTTCATACAGGGCTGTGGATGGGGTCCCTCTTCATACAGGGCTGTGGATGGGGTCTCTCTTCATACAGGGCTGTGGATGGGGTCCCTCTTCATACAGGGCTGTGGATGGGGTCTCTCTTCATACAGGGCTGTGGATGGGGTCCCTCAGGGCTGTGGATGGGGTCCCTCTTCATACAGGGCTGTGGATGGGGTCCCCATTCTGACCATGAAGCAATCTGAGGCTGCTGTTTGGAGAATGAGCTGCCAACCCTTTTTGTAAAAATAAAAAAATAAACATTTTCTTTAATTATATTACATTATCAAGCATAATTTGATTTATTTTATAAATGTAACTACATTTGATTGATTTTATTTAGAAATCGATAAATGAAAACCCATACATGGCAAGATGTGATGTAGGCTGTTATTTTCTTTAGGTATATTATATTATCAAGCATAATTTACCTACATTTGATTGATTTATTTGTATTACTGTTAATACACTAGAGGTGAGGCGATATACCTTAACTTTAGTGAGTGTCCCAACCTTTCGCATATTTTTCTGTATGTGGCCCTCAGTGAAAAAGGTTTGGACACCCCTGCTCTAATGGAAAGAAAACTTCCAAAATTTCCCAAAAACATTTCAAGGGAAAATACTGACTTGACGTAAGTAACTATCTGGGGAAGTTGTGAGGTGATATGTTTTGTCTTTTCACCTGCAATGCCTTGGTAAATGCATGCAAATTAGCACATTTTACATAGGCCTAGTTAACGCCTAATTTGCATATCAATGTGGCGATTGTGATGATGTTATTAGATTACTGTATTCACCTGTAGTGTGTCCCCTCTAGTACAGTACATTAGCCTGTATGCTCATGATAAATTGCCTTAGCTAAACTTTGGCTATGCACAGCTCCAACGTCATCATCAAGTTTGCTGACGACACGACAGTGATGGGCCTGATCGCCCGCGACGATGAGACAGCCTACAGGGAGGAGGTCGGATCGCTGGAGCAGTGGTGCCAGGAGAACAGCCTCGCCCTCAACGTCAAGAAGACCAAGGAGCTGATCGTGGACTGCAGCACAGGTGGGATGTGCTGCTACCTGTCTGAAGGGACTGTAAGGTGGGAGGTGCTGCTACCTGTCTGAAGGGACTGTAAGGTGGAGGTGCTGCTACCTGTCTGGAGGGACTGTAAGGTGGGAGGTGCTGCTACCTGTCTGAAGGGAATGTAAGGTGGGATGTGCTGCTACCTGTCTGAAGGGACTGTAAGGTGGGATGTGCTGCTACCTGTCTGAAGGGAATGTAAGGTGGGATGTGCTGCTACCTGTCTGAAGGGACTGTAAGGTGGGAGGTGCTGCTACCTGTCTGAAGGGACTGTAAGGTGGGATGTGCTGCTACCTGTCTGAAGGGACTGTAAGGTGGGATGTGCTGCTACCTGTCTGAAGGGAATGTAAGGTGGGAGGTGCTGCTACCTGTCTGAAGGGACTGTAAGGTGGGAGGTGCTGCTACCTGTCTGAAGGGAATGTAAGGTGGGATGTGCTGCTACCTGTCTGAAGGGAATGTAAGGTGGGATGTGCTGCTACCTGTCTGAAGGGACTGTAAGGTGGGATGTGCTGCTACCTGTCTGAAGGGAATGTAAGGTGGGAGGTGCTGCTACCTGTCTGAAGGGAATATAAGGTGGGATGTGCTGCTACCTGTCTGAAGGGACTGTAAGGTGGGATGTGCTGCTACCTGTCTGAAGGGAATGTAAGGTGGGAGGTGCTGCTACCTGTCTGAAGGGAATGTAAGGTGGGATGTGCTGCTACCTGTCTGAAGGGACTGTAAGGTGGGAGGTGCTGCTACCTGTCTGAAGGGAATGTAAGGTGGGATGTGCTGCTACCTGTCTGAAGGGAATGTAAGGTGGGAAAAAAATATCTTTTATTCAATCAATATATTTTTTGGAAAGGGAAACTGCGCAAACAGGAGTACATATATATTAATTAATTAAAAATTAAAAAAAGAATTACAAATTTTAAAAGCATCCCTTAAAAAGGGCACTTTCTCTGGAGGAAGAAAAAGGGCAGGGGCTCAAGCCCCCTTTGATGTGTGTGTGCCTGGTGGCGTGTATTGACGAGTGGCGTGTATTGACGAGTGGCGTGTATTGACGAGTGGCGTGTATTGACGAGTGGCGTGTATTGATGAGTGGCGTGTATTGATGAGTGGCGTGTATTGATGAGTGGCGTGTATTGATGAGTGGCGTGTATTGATGAGTGGCGTGTCAATGAGCTAATCTCACGTATATACGACTTCTCGTAAACGTATCCGCTATACGGACCTCCCATGCAGTGCCTCTCTCACTCAGTTTCTCATACTCTGTACTCCTTTCTTTCACACTGGGTCGGAAAACCCAGCACTTCACAGAAAACATTAACACACGTCTGCGCTTATCCAGGTTTCTTCTAAACCTTGTTTGAAAACGCTCAAAAGTTCAAAACAAACTCCAAACGGCACAGAACAAACTAATGCGAATAGTTTTAAAAGTGCATCCACGTACCCACTTGGAACAAGCACATTTTAACGCTTTAAACTGGCTGTCGGTCGAAGAACGCACCTTATATACTAAGATGCTGCTAACTTTTAAAATAGTCAAAAACTCTGTGCCAAAATACCTAAAGAACTACTTCGCACTTGTGGGCGAGAGCCACCACCATTTTACAAGAGGTAGTTCAACCGATTTCATCACTATTTGTTTTAAAACCTTCATGGCCAAAAATACTTTGATTTATAGTGCAGCCGTCCAGTGGAATGTGTTGTCCACTCAACTGAAACAGAGCACTTCCTTGAACATATTCAAGGTGGCTTTAAAAAAATGGCTACAAAATATAGCTCAGTTTAAGTTTTAGTCACATCCATGCGTTGTTTTTGTTTTTAGATTGTAATCTTTATTTCTAATTTAATAATTTTTAATCATGTGAAAACTAGGTGGATTGTTTGTCAGTGGACTGCCCTGCTGCTGCTATTGCTTTTGTCTTTGCTGCTACTGCTCTTATTGGTTTGATCTTTGTTGTGTAGTATGTTCTGTTAATGAGTCATTTTAGTATTTATTTTGGTCTAGTACGTTTTATGTCTGTTTATTTTCGGACCACAATGGAAATAAGCCCTCGGGCTTTATTGTGTTTTTATCCTCGGTGATATTTTGTTGTCTTCTATGTATTTCTATGTACTGTATATGTTGTCTTCTATATTTTGGAAGCGCTTATGGTGCTTTTTCTATTATCACCAAATAAAATCAATCAATCAATAACATACACTATATGCTATCCCGCTACAATGACGTATGACATTTTCCTTTTACAGATGGCTAATAAGTATTCACGCAGATTCTTACCGTATAGAAGGATCGTTGACCTCTTTAACCCCGGATAAAGAGGAACCCGGCGGCTCCAACCGTCAA
The DNA here is from genome assembly GCA_027704905.1 of Muraenolepis orangiensis. Lineage (NCBI taxonomy): Eukaryota > Metazoa > Chordata > Actinopteri > Gadiformes > Muraenolepididae > Muraenolepis > Muraenolepis orangiensis. The sequence goes on along the minus strand of CM051017.1, from coordinate 4,745,043 downwards.
CTCTTCCTCAACTCTTCCTCGTGAGGCCCGAGGCGACGAGCGACGATCCCACTTCTGACACGTTTGTGGTGGAAATCTCTGTGAATAAGCATGCGGATTGTCAACTAATAACTAATAATGAAGTAATTGCAATAGACAAGTAGAAAATACAGAAGCCCTGGATCCTATGAGCTGAGGCTAGAGAAGTCCAATGCAATGTGGACGCATTACCTATTCATCCCTTCTTAGAAGGTGTGGGGGCGGAAACTGGATGGGTGAATGGTTCTCAAGTCAAGTCAAGGCAAGTTTATTGGCACTTCACAGTTTAAGTATAAAGCAGTGGTGTGAAAATCTTATGTGCAATACCCGACGACAGACAGCAGTTATAAAAATAAGATAAAAATAGAATAAGAATAGAATAAAGTAAAAAAAATAAAAATAAAAATGCAATTTATAAAATGCAATATATCGGCACAGAAAAGACCAATATGTATATATAAATCAATATAATAAAATATATATTGTTATATGTTATACGCCCTTGTTCAGCAGCCTGATGGCCTGACTGTGGAAGCTGTCTCTGAGTCTATTTGATACCACTTGATACTGCGGTATCGCCTGCCTGACGGTAACAGTGAGTACAGTTCGTGGCTGGGGTGGGCATTGTAATTATGATACGTTTGGCCTTGGCCACGCACCGCCTGTTGTATATATCCAGGAGGGAGGGGAGCTCACCTCCAACGATATACTGGGCCGTCCGCACCGCCCTTTGAACACTCTCCATGGTGCCGGTATAGAATGTTCTCAGGATGCGGGGGCCCATGCTGAATTTCCTCAGACGCCTGAGGAAATACAGGCATTGTTGGGCCCTTTTCACCACGTGTGTGGTGTGCGTGGACCATGTGAGGTCCTCGGAGATGTGCACGCCGAGGAACTTGAAGCTGCTGACCCTCTCAACTGCAACACCGTCGATGGAGATAGGGCTGTGCTCTCCTCTCTGCTTCCTGAAGTCCACCATCAACATTTCAACACCATCCAGGAAGACATCGTCAACCAGATAAACAGGATGAGAACAACTGGCAAATTGGTGTTCATCCAGTGAGGGTCAGAGGCCAGATTTAGGGTGAGCCAGGACCAACCTCTCGAAGCACTTCATTAGATTAGATTAGATTAGATTAGATTAGATTCAAATGTATTGTCATTGTACAGCACAAGTACAGTACAGCGAAAATAATTTAGCATCTAACCAGAGTGCAAATGTTGCAGTAAAGTGCATGGTAATATAATATAATTGACAGTTTAAATGTACAGGTTAAAAGACTGTTAAAAGACTTATACCTAGACTATAGTCTAGGTATAAATGTGATATGAGCATAATAATAGGTATATGTATATGCAGGTAAGTGATAAGTTAACGTAGTGATCAGGGGTATGCTATTATTGAAGCAGGATACAAATATATAGATCTAAATGTATATACAAGTGAGCATATATAAATGTATGGTAAATATAAATGTATATATATATATACAGGAGTATGAGCAGTTCTATCAACAGATTTAAATATATATGGCAGGTACAGTGAACAGGTATCTTAGTAATAAATATGTAAACTATAGAGCCCAGGGGGTTTGCGGTCCTTTGTGATGGAGATGGCCTTCTTCCGACATCTGGTCCTACAGATCTTCTCCATGCATGGAAGTGCACACCCGATGATCTTCTCTGCGTCCAGACCCTCTGATGCTTCTGTCCCTTCCAGTGGTGTTACCGTACCACACGGTGACGCCACCCGTCAGGACGCTCTCTACGGTGCCTCGGTAGAACTTCTCTAGCCACCATTTGTTGGCCTATGCTGCTTCTCCTGTGGCGCTGCAGGGTATAGAGGCAGCGGGGGGCTTCTACAGCATGACCTCCGTGTTGCAGGTCCATGCCAGGTCGTCTGAGATCTGTTGTCTAAAACGGAAGCAGCTGAAGATTTCCCCCTAAGGTCAACCTTGATGGTAAAGTTTATGGTTCATGGTTGTGTTCTACTGGTCTAAACTCTGTCGCTGTACTGGTTTTAAGGTCACTATTATAATAATAATAATAATAATAATTCTTCAAATTTGTCAGTGTACAGCACAAGCACTGTACAGCGAAATCATTTCTATACATTTAACAACCCATCAACCCATAATCAACATGTTTGACCTTTTGTTTTTTTTATTTGCACAACGTTCTTCAAACTGAACACGTTTTATGGGTTTCATTCTGAGTCATGTTATTCAGTCAAGTCAAGTTTATGTCCTCCTCCTTCTCCTCCTCCTCTCTTCCTCCCTGCCCCCTTTCTCTTCTTCTTCTATTATATTCAGAGACACAAAGGACAAGGGCAGAGAAAGTCCCAAAGTATTACGGGAACACTACATCGGAAAAGGTAGACCCCGGATTGTCACCTTGTACATAACGAGACGAGACTGTAACTGAAGACATTATCCAAGCTGAGCAGATCATTACGGCACTCAGGAGCGCGGGCGAAGCACCGAGTGAGGGACTAATGATGGCGATGGTCATGCGGGGATTACCGGAGAAGTACAAGCCGTTCACATTCATGGTGACACAGAGTTGACGTTGGGACAGTTCAAGGCGAAGTTGAGGAACTTCGAGGCCTCAGAAGATTCAGCCCCAGCCACAGACGAGACGGGCGAGAGGGTGCTGACGGCCCAAGCGGGGCCAAAGAGAAAGCCCGCCAAGCGAGTCATCCGTGACGGAGACGGAGAACGCAACGGGCTGGTGTGTTGGCGATGCGGAGAGAAGGGCCACCGAAAAGACGAATGCACAAAGAAAGTTTGGTGTAATTTCTGTAAAAGCCAGGGGCACACGGACAAAGCGTGCACGAAGATAGACCGCGGTGGTGGCGCTCGGTGCACCCACGTGCAAGATGGCGGCGACCATGAAGCAAGGCGTGGACAAGATGACGGCGGCCATGAAGCAAGGCGTGGACAAGATGGCGGCGACCGTAAAGCAAGGCGTGGACAAGATGGCGCCCGAGCAGCTGCGGGAGGGGAAGACTACACCCTCAGAGCACAAACGGAAGACACCAGCCTACCGAGACAACAGCTACAGACCCAGAAAAGGACTGATCGTCGACACGGGAGCATCGTCTCACATCATCAGCAAATTCAAGAACTTCGACAGCACCTTCAAGCCGGAGAGACACAGCATGGAATTGGCGGACGGGAAGCGCACCTTCGGGGTGGCGCAAGGCAGGGGAGAGGCACAGGTATGTCTGATAGACAGCGAGGGACGACGGTGTAAAGTGACTCTAAAGAACGCCCTTTACATCCCATCGTACCCCCAAGATATCCTCTCCGTGAAGTCTGCTACCACTCAAGGCGCCAAGGTGTTCTTTGACGAAGGTAAAGATGTACTAGTGTTACCGGATGGTACAAGGTTTGACATTTATGTATGTAAGAGGATGTACTATCTGCAAACCGAGTGTGATGCTGATGATGTGTGTCATGTCAGCCATGATATTCAAACATGGCATGAGATTATGGGTCACTGCAATTATGAGGATGTTTTAAAGCTGCAGGATGTAACCGTAGGCATGCATATTAAGGGTACAAAGTATAAACCTGACAAAGAATGTGCAGTATGCATAGAGGGAAAGTTCACCCAAACGAGGAACAGAGATCCGACCGATAAAGTGAAGACACCACTCGAGTTGGTGAACACCGATTTGGCTGGTCCAGTAAATAATGAGTCCATAGATGGTTTCAAGTATATGCACTCATTCACAGATGTGTGCACAGTGTTTGTTTATTTTCTGAAAGCTAAAAGCGATGCAGTTCTAGCCACTGAGAAGTATGTGTCAGATGTAGCCCCTTATGGGACTGTAAAATGCATCAGGTCAGATAACGGGACCGAGTTCACTAGCAAGGAGTTTCAAACACTACTGAGAATGAACAAGATTAGGCACGAGACGTCTTGTCCTTATTCGCCTCACCAGAACGGGACAGCTGAAAGAGAAGGGCGCACTCTTTTCGAAATGGCCAGATGTATGTTCATAGACAGTGATCTACCTAAGAGCCTTTGGCACTATGCCATTCAGGAAGCAGCCCATACCAGAAACCGGTGTTTTAATAAGCACACGGGCACTACGCCATATTCAGCACTCACAGGGAAAAAGTGCAAATTTGGCTAGGATGCATAAGTTTGGGTCAGTGTGCTATGCGTACCAGCAGGACAGGGGAAAACTGGACTCTAGATGTGAGAAAGGACGCTTTGTAGGACATGACAAGGGCAGTCCCGCCTACCTAGTTTACTACCCCGACAAAGGGAAGGTGCAGAAGCACAGACTGGTCAAGTTTGTCACCAAGACAACTTGTGATAGCGGGACTCAGAGGGAAGAGGGCGGGGATAGATTATGGGGATATGTTCTCACCAACAGCCAACCTGACAAGTAAGGAGTGTTGATGCAAAAGGCAGCCCAGGAAGATTTGATTTTACATCAGATGGATGTGAAGACGGCCTATCTGCATGCTCCCATCGATCGAGACATTTACATGGAACAACCTGAGGGTTATGGAAAAGAGGGAGAAAAGCTAGTGTGTAAGCTAGAGAAGTCAATTTACGGCCTGAAGCAGTCAGGGCGAAATTGGAATGAGATGCTGCATAAATGTTTGACAGATGACAATTTCACCCAGAACCCGGCAGACCACTGCGTCTACTCAAAATAATCTACGGAGGGGAAAGTGATAATTGCTATTTGGGTCGATGATCTTATCATCAGCCAACAATACCAAGAGTCTAGAGAAAGTGAAAAACATGCTCTCTACCAAATTTAAGATGAAGGATTTGGGGAGGATAAAGCATTTTCTGGGCATGGATTTCAGCCAGTCTGACAGCTGTGTTAAAGTGTCACAAGAGAGATATGTTGAGAAGATACTGGAACGTTTTGACATGCAGGAGTGTAGGGTTAGAGAAACACCATGTGACCAAAAGTTAGACGACACTGAAGATGCGCCTAAATGGCAGATGTGAAGAAGTACAGAGAGGCTGTCGGCAGTCTTATCTACTTGACAACCTGTACACGTCCAGATCTTTGTTTTGTGGTAAGCAAGTTATCACAGCATTTTGCTGAACCTACAGATGAGCATTGGGTTACAGTTAAACATGTTTTGCGTTATCTCAGGGGGACTGCAGACAAGCAGCTCTGTTTTAGAAAGGACAGCGAGAAACTAGGCCTACAGGCATATAGTGACGCAGACTGGGCTGCAGACACAAGCGATAGACGCAGTCCAACAGGGTATTGTGTGAGCATGAGTAAGGACAGCTCACTAGTCTCTTGGAAAACCAAGAAACAGCCCACAGTAGCACTTTCTACATGGCTCTAGCTCTAACTATACAGGAGTGTATTCATTTGGAGCAGCTATTGGGGGGTATGGATGCCTATGTGTACAAGAAAACCATTGTTAACGAGGACAACCAGGGGACAATAGCACTAGTTAAAAACCCTGTGTGTAGGCAGAGATGTAAACACGTGGATATTAAATACCACTTTATCAGGTCTACCATAAGGGAGGAAAGGATGTCATTGGTTTATTGTCCCACAGACGAAATGGTTGCAGATGTGATGACCAAGCCTGTCACCAAACTGAAGCTGAGGAAATTTGCAGGGGTCATGTTTGGTGTGTAATAATGTGTTGAAGTCCACATATATATATATAATATATATACATATACATATATATCTATATCTATATCTCTATATATATACATATACATATACATATACATACATATATATATACATATATATTGAGATTTTTAAAGAAAAGTAATTTAATTATGCTATTAAACTATTTACCAACAACGTGAATTAAAGAATGAATGGATCAGTAATATCAGTAATGTAGTGAGTGCATGGATGAGTCAGTGTGTGGTGCGTGTAAGTGATCATCTGAAAAACAAATGAAAAACCAAATGAACCAAAACAAAATGTCATGACCAGCTTGGAGGAGAGAGACCAACAATGGAGAAGCCAGTCCTTTTATACCGGTGTGCCTCTTCCTCCTGACACACCTGATTAGGGTGTCTGATTGACAGGCTGTGGATGACAGACAGGTTAAATGAGATATTCAGGTATATCCCTGAGTTAACCTGTAGGAGAGGGATGGGGTTGTCACACAGTATAGTGACAATGTCTTGCCTTCTGGATGTGTTGTTCATCCTGATGTGTCTTACCTTGGTGCTAGCCCTGATGCCAAGGTATATGATCCCACTGCAAACCCCCCTTTGGCTTAGCTGGAGTGAAATGTCCAAATGTCGACAGTACAGCGGAGGTGACGCATGTTAAGTTTGTTGGTGGTAAAAAAAACAAGTATTTTTGGCAAGTGCACGGCCAGTTGGCCATAACTGGTTTACCATGGTGTGATTTCATTACATCGACAAAAAATGACCTGACGGTAGAGAATTTGGCTTGATGAATCCCTAGTTACTGAAATGAAGGCTAAACTAGATCTGTTTTATTTTAACACATACATGGAAACATACCTCCTGAAATTCAAATAAATGTAGCCAAGTGTGATGGTACATTGTTACGTTCCTGTACGTTTTGCTGCTGTCCTGTCTGTGTCCTTGTCTCGTTTGGCTCCCTCAGGTGGCCGAAAGGGATGGGTGTGGTGCCTTGTGGTTCCTCCCCCCCAGAAAACTAGCAATCATCCACCACCTGTGTCCACTTATCAATTATCCCTCTGCCATGTGGTGTCCTATAAAATGTCTCAGTTATTTTGTCAAGGGAGGAAGGAGAGAGGTAGAGGTACTTTGTGTTGAGCATTTATTTGTTCCTGTTTTTGTTTCCGGCCTTTGCAACCCTTTTTAGAGTAGTGTAGGATTCCTTTTGTTTGTGTTTTTGTTCACCAGCCTGGGAGAAGGGCTAGGTAAGAAACCCTGGGGTCTACACTGCATCACATAGTAGTTTTTTTTGTCTAAACACACTAGAGCGCCCTTCTCCCTGTTCCCAAACCTTCTGTCTAGCTGTCCATAGCTAATTGTTAGTTTGTTTTGCCTCTCCTGTCCTCGTAGAGTTTTTGGTTTAGTCTGTATGTTGCTCCTGTTTGTGATTGCCTGTTGCCCCTTTTTCCTTTGTTGGTGAAAATAGTTAATTAAACTATTTAATGCCTGCTTAACACTGCTTTCTGTTTGAGTCTTTAGTTTTGGGTGCCCCACACCAGGGTTTACCCCAAACCCCATACATTGTTTACACTTGCCCACTGTGTTTAGGTAGGCTGTTGCGACTCCCCCTGTACCCTAGAAGAACATTTTTTTTTATTGAATAGGCCTGCTAAAACCACACAAACACACACACTTGTGGATGGAATAAATGTACTTATTTGTATAACATTGTAATATATATTTAATCTACTGTTATAAGAACAAGTCATTTGTAAAGTACTGTATTTTTCTCATTCAATGTTTCCCACTCGGACATCACCCTTCACATCTAAAGGGCCTTGACAGTTAGACATTAAACAACAAGTTGCCCATAGCTGATTGACAGAGCCTGAAAGGGTCAAAGGAATGGTTGTCTCAGATATGATATTTTACCCTTCGGATGGCCCTCTCCACCAAAATCCTTAGTCGGGCGATGTTCCGGGTTTTTTCAGTGTCCTCTCTGCTGAACCTGGTGTCTCTTTTGAATGGGGGGGATTACAAGGGTTGCCCCAACTTCAGACAGCATCTGGTCAATGACAAAGCCTTTGTCAGCCATGTACGCATCTCCAGGCTCAAGTAGGCGGAGGATCCCTGACTGTTGTGTCATTTCTCTGTCTGATATTGAACCAGTGAACAGCTTTGAAATAAAGGTAATTACACCGCACGGGGCAATGCCAATCAGACCTTTGAAGGTGTTGGTGTTCTTATAGGTGGAGAAAGTTTCAGACTGGAGGGTGAGTGATGATGGTGCCTCATCTGATCTCTGTGCAGTCTAAAATCACTCGCACATTTGGACAGTAACTAGCAAACTTTTGTGGCATTGTTGCTTGAACCTGTCAAGCAACCTTGTCATCCAAATTGGCACTGACCCCAAAACAATGTAAAGATAATTAGCCCATGTAATTATCACTCTGCTCACTGTAGTGGTACTGATGCCAAAGATGTCAGCAATCACTTTCTCTTTCATGCCAACGGCAACTCGACAGCAGTAGAGAAATTCATCCACAAGTGCTAGCCTCCTGTTAGGGCTCGGTTTATCTAGTGCCATCACTTGTCCTCAAGACTCTGCTCCAATACACCAGTCTGGAAGCTGAGGGGGCGGAGGATTCCCAAAAAGACCAAAATACTTTCTCTGACGGAAACCGGGTGTAGAATCGGAATTCCTCGTCAGTCGCACATAACCTGTTGATGTTCAGTGTACAGGAAATGTCCCTCAGTTGACTTTCTAAACTCATGCATTTAGCTTCCAGTTGCCTGATGGTTTCGGCAGCAGCAGCCTCCACTACACCAGCGGAGTTGTGGGCGTAGTAGCTGTGGTCTGAGGCGGGTTCTCGGTCGTCTTCGGCTGGCTGTTGTTCATGCTCTTCCTCCACAGTTGAGTCGCTAGCACAAGCCTGAAGCTTCTCACTTACTCCAAGGCGAGCATTAACGCGATCGAAAACTGACTGGCGAAGAGGCTAATTCTCCCCCCAGCCATTCCAGGGAAACCGGCTCGGTGACACACCGGTTTGTAGCCTATTCCGCCCACTTTTCGAGACGTATATGCTCTCTCCTCAAAGTGCAAACTGCAGACATACGCGCTACCCCTGAGAACATGAAACCAGGGACCTTCATCCTCCTTATCAGCCTCACACAAGACTTGCGGAGGAGTTTGTCTTTCAGTAAATGGTGTAAACTGAGGTAGGGCTGTCTCTGGCCGTGTTCCATTTCAAGAGTCTGCAGCCTTAAGGCTGCATTTGAAGGCTGCATACGTCACAGCCGCCGCGACAAGGCTGTCCCATTCCGTAGGCTCCTTCAAATGCAGCCTTCAAATGCAGCCTAAATTTCCCGAATTTGAAGTGTGCATCGATGCACACTTCTGCAGCCTTCGGTGCCAGAATATCCCAGAATGCATTTCGCACCAACCGAACAGAATTGTGGGCCGTGTTCAATTTCAGGACAGAATTTGAGCCCGGCTAAAAGCAGTTTTAGATATCGCTGTAGCAGTGTAATTCAGTCACTTTATTAAGTTTTATTATTTTATTACGCGACAATATACCTATTTAGATTATACATATTTTGTCAGTTTATCCAAATAAAGCCTGTTTAGAAATATGCTACGGCGATTTCGGAGATGACGGGAGCCGCATATGGGAAGCGCTGGCGCGGGCCAGCTGGTCTCCCAGGCCGCCAGTGTGTGTGTGTGTGTGTGTATATATATATATGTGTGTATATATCTATATCTATATATCTATATCTATATACCTATATCTCTCTATATCTATATCTATATCTCTCTATATCTATATATATATATATATATATATCTATATCACAATAAAGATTGGTTAATATTGGTGAAGTTATAATTCCTATTAATATATATATATATATATCTATATATATATATATATATTAATAGGAATTATAACTTCACCAATATTAACCAATCTTGATTTACCCATGGTTCTCTCTTAGCCGAAATAACATCAAACGTCGACGCCGGCGGTGAAACTCCAGCTCCTTAAGTTCATTAGTTAAAAAGAATACTGAATACAAATCATCCATTTTTAACACGCAATTGATTTTCCTCGGATTATTAAACTCTCAAAAAGACGCTTCTAGTTGGACTATCTCCGCGGCTCTGGTCAGCGCGCGACGACGGTGGGCGTGGAGCTTCGTGACGCAGCTGGTGACGCATTCAGGAAGTACTCCGTAGGCTAGACCGTCCCATTTAACAAGTTTTTGAAGCAGCCTTCGAAGCAGCCTTAAGACTGCAGCCTTCGGATGCAGCCGAAGGCTGCAGCCTTAAGGCTGCAGACTCTGGAATGGAACACGGCCTCTGTTTAGACGTTGAGCAGCCGGTTCACTACAATAACCGAGAGGAGGGGAGGCGGCCGTAGTTTGTCACGTATCTGGGGTAACTACCGGAAGTAAGAGTACACTGCTCTGCGATTTTTAAGGCTCCGGAAGCAGGAAGTGTGATATAGGCTTATCAGTTCCATTTACATGGTGAACACTACATGCAGTATGTTCCATCTTTGTCGCATGGCGCCGACGCGAGTGGCTGCCTTTCCAGTAGCTCCGTCTTTGTAGTGTTCGTGTTAACTCGTATTTTTCTTTTAACTTTGCTAACTTTTTAAAACTTTTTCTATTGCACTTTGTGTGAATCCCTTTCTATCCTATGGATATGGCTGTTCAAGAAGTTAAAGGAAACCTTGTTGATTCAAGGGAACAGCTGATCTCGCTTCAACAATGGGGCGTGCAGGCAATGTTTACCTTCTACCGGCGGAGCTGAGGAGAGTCTATCGGGGCTGCAGAGCAGGCGCTAAGCTCAAGGCTAGGCGTATTGCTAAGCTCAAGGCTAGGCGTATTGCTAAGCTCAAGGCTAGGCGTATTGCTAAGCGGTGGCGATTCAAGCCCTCTATTCCGTCGGTAGTGATGGGAAACGTGAACTCCATAACCAACAAAACAGATGAGCTGGCTGCCCTGGTGAGGAATCAGAAGACGTACAGGGAGTGCAGCCTAATGTGTTTCACGGAGACGTGGCTAACCGGCAACACCCCGGACGCTAATGTGGATGTACCTGGTTTCACTACGGTGAGAGCGACAGGGATGCTAAGCTCAGTGGCAAGCACAAGGGTGGGGGACTTGCACTCTTCATTAACATCAGATGGTGCAACCCAGGACATGTAACTGTGAAGGAGACGATCTGCAGTCGGGATATCGAGCTGTTGGCGGTGAGTCTCCGACCTTATTACATGCCAAGGGAGTTCTCGCACGCCATCTTTGTCTGTGTTTACATCCCGCCACGGGCGCATGGGGAGACGGCGTGTGACGTCATCCACTCCACTACCGCGAGACTTCAGACACAACACCCTGAAGCCTTCATGGCTATCTCTGGAGACTTCAATCATGTCACACTGGACTCTACTCTCCCTGCTTTTCATCAGTTTGTGGATTGCCCCACCAGGAAAAACAGGACAATAGACCTCCTATATGCCAACGTGAGGGAAGCTTATAGTGCCAGCCCTCTGCCACCTTTAGGCAAGTCTGATCACAACCTGGTCCTCCTTCAGCCCAGATACAAGCCAGCTGTACAAAGACAACTCTCAACGACACGCTCCTTCAGGAAATGGTCTCCTGAGGCAGAGGAAGCTCTGAGAGATTGCTTTGAGACCACTGACTGGAGTGTGCTGCAAGAGTCACATGGAGATGACATTGAGGGTGTCACTCACTGCACCACTGACTACCTCAACTTTTGCATGGACGTTGTTGTTCCTATGAGAACTGTACGCTGCTTTCCGAACAATAAGCCCTGGATCACCAGCGATGTCAAGGGCCTTCTCAACCAGAAAAAGAGGGCATTCAGAGATGGTGACCGGGCTGAGCTGAGGCGCGTTCAGGGGGAACTCAAGGTTGGGCTGAGAGAGGCAAAGGAGTCCTACAGAAGGAAGGTGGAGCAGAAGTTGCAAGAGAACAACATGAGGGAGGTCTGGGATGGCATGAAAACCATCACAGGCTGTAAGAGGAAACACAGCAGTGCAGCAGATGGGGATGTGGTGAGAGCCAACCAGCTCAACCACTTTTACAACAGATTCGACAGCCCTGTCGTTGTCACCTCCACACCTCCCCCCATCTAGTGCTGCTGTCTGCCTCACCCCCTCAACCTCATCTTCTCCATCTTGCCCAGTTCTCACCTCACTACCTGCTACAGATTCACCCATCCCCCAGGCAGCCACCACAGACACAGCCCCCCCCCCCCCACCCATCATCACTGCAGATCAAGTCAGAGGAGAGCTGAGGAGGCTTCGCCCCAGCAAGGCAGCCGGGCCGGACAAGGTGTGCCCGAGAATGCTCAAAGCCTGTGCTGTCCAGCTGGGGGAACCCCTCCAACACATCTTTAACTTGAGCTTGCACGTGGGAAGGGTCCCTCTATTATGGAAGACATCATGCCTCATCCCAGTTCCCAAGAAGGCACACCCCAGTGAGCTTAATGACTTCAGACCAGTTGCCCTAACATCACACATCTCAAAGACTCTAGAGCGCCTGCTGCTGAAGATTCTGAGACCCCAGGTCTGCCACGCACTGGATCCCCTGCAGTTTGCTTACCAGGAGAAGGTGGGGGTGGACGATGCTGTCCTCTATCTGTCACACAGGGCTTACTCTCACTTGGACAAAGGGAGCGGTGCTGTGAGGATCATGTTTTTTGATTTCTCCAGCGCCTTCAACACTATCCAGCCCCTCCTACTGAGAGACAAGCTGACAGAGATGGGGGTAGACTCACACCTGGTGACCTGGGTCAAAGACTATCTCACGGGGAGGCCCCAGTATGTCAGGCTGACAGGCTGCTCCTCTGAGACTGTGATCAGCAGCACTGGTGCGCCACAGGGGACTGTGCTCTCTCCTGTCTTGTTCACCCTGTATACCTCTGACTTTAAGTACAATTCTGAGTCATGCCACATGCAGAAGTTCTCGGATGACACTGCAATTGTGGGGTATATTAGGAATGGACAGGAGGGGGAGTACAGGAGCCTGATAGAGGACTTTGTAGGGTGGTGCGGGTCAAACCACCTACAGCTGAACACCTCCAAGACCAAAGAGATGGTGGTAGACTTTCGGAGGTCCAGGCCCCACATGCAACCAGTCTCCATCAAGGGAGTTGATGTGGAGGTGGTCAGCACCTATAAGTACCTGGGGCTGCAGCTGGACAATAAACTGGACTGGTCAGCTAACACCGACACACTGTACAAGAAGGGGCAGAGTCGACTTTATTTCCTTAGGAGGCTGGGGTCCTTCAACATCTGCAGGAAACTGCTACTGATGTTTTACCAGTCTGTTGTTGCCAGTGTCCTCTTCTACGCTGTGGTGTGCTGGGGAGGCAGCATTAAGAAGAGGGACGCCACGCGGCTGGACAGGCTGGTGAGGAGAGCTGGCTCTGTGGTTGGCACAGAGCTGGATCACCTTATGTCAGTAGCAGAGAAAAGGACCCTCCGCAAACTGATGTCCATCATGGACAACGCACGTCATCCCCTACACAGCACGGTCATGAAGCAGAGGAGTGTGTTCAGTGGTAGACTACTATCCCAACAGTGCTCCACAGAGAGACTGAGGAAGTTGTTTGTTCCCCGGGCCATACGACTATTCAACTCTTCCCAGAGTGGACGGGGGGAGACTGACTTTTGGGCATGGGGCCTCCTTTTGTTTACACACACCTGCTCTGTGACCCCAAAACTACCTTTATGTGCACTACTTACACTTATTGTATTCTGTATTTTATTGGTATTTATTACAATAGGTATTAGTATAATTTTTCTTTTAATACAGTATATTTTCCACTTCTTGTTTATTGTAATTTTATAATTCTAATTGTGTTTTAGATAAGTCCCTTCGTTTTTAAAGTTTTTATAACTGAATAAGTGTTTGTTTGCTATTTGTATAAGCTGCTGGAAGACTAAATTTCCCTCTGGATTAATAAAGTATCTTTCTATCTACAGTTCTGTTTTATACAATAGGCCTACACGTTGTCTCAATGTGGATATGGGGGTAATATCATGGACAGTTGAGGGAGGATTCGAATTCTTAGGGTATCGCTGTCATCACGCCGTTTCCAGCATGCTGCTGTTTATACCTCCGTTGTCCAGAAGGGGGCACCATGATCAACTGACTCACAGCGCCTCACAATGTGCTGGTCTCAGTTACATTTACTTTACATTAGATTGATTTAACACACTTTTGTCCAAAGCGACTTACAATAAGCCCCATCAATATAAGTATACATATAATAATTTCCTCCCTTACAAGCCTCTAAGAGCCGAACCAGCTCAGTTGGACAGTACCGTGTCAAGACTGATTTAATCAGACACAAATAAGAAGAAGAGCTACAAACATGTTAACGATAATATTTACTTAATGATGCACGGGTTGGAAAACCCGACCTGGGGGGGGGGGGGGGGACGTTCCAGGTGAAAATTCCTGCCTGGAAGTTTCACAACAAACCCCTAAGCCACGCAAATACATCATCGATACAAATCGTTAAACTGGAATTTGAAGCCCGTCTCCTCCTTCATTCCGTTCTGACCAATAGGGCCACCCGTGAAGTGAAGTGAAAAAAGGGTGTTTGTGTTGCAACTATGATGTGTTGAACTCTGTTTCAAGTAGCAGGTTAGCAGGGCTGAACTATGACTAAAACATACCAGTCTAAAACTCTTCTTATTCTTCTTCAGGGCTGAACTTGGAGAAACAATGTCTTCAAACTGGAACTGCAGGTGATGAGCTCACACAATAGGGGGCCAATTTTCTTCTCAAAGTGCATTTAATCTTTGTTTGTTTTTGGCAGTTATTCTGTGACGCATGAAAGGTTGGACAAGACACAAATATTCCGCAGACACAATGGATAATCGACTCAATCAGTTGGAGGAATAGTTTAATTTAGATGACAGTGGAGATGGCCGGGAGGTGGAGTTTCCTCTGCCTATATTGAGTGTTTTCCTTGGCATTTGTTGTAGTTGAGAATGTCCATCTGTACCAGCAGCCTGCAGCAGCTCTAGACACATGCCTGGAACACACTGCACAGAGGTAAGACCATTTGACCTCCTGGGATCAGAAAACCAGGTAGTCTCTCTCTCTCTCTCTCTCTCTCTCTCTCTCTCTCTCTCTCTCTCTCTCTCTCTCTCTCTCTCTCTCTCTCTCTCTCTCTCTCTCTCTCTCTCTGATATGCTATATGATGATTTTACATTTTGTTCTCACAGGACTCTCCAAGAAACGCCAGCTCCCTTTCTGTCATTCAGCCACTCAGTACTCTGTTGACTGTAGGTACAGAGGGAAACACATCCATGTTTAATACCCTTAACCCCCCTGCAGACAAAGTCAAACCATGTCTTGTACTTTTCTACATTCTGAGTTCTTCGGACCTCCACACACTTTTACAATGAAGGAATTCCCTCTCAGCAGGAGCTCCAGCCCTTGATGGCCAACCCCGTGGTAGCGCCCCGAGAGAAGCACTCCCAGCCGGGCGGGCGGGACAGCAAGGGGGCGTCCGCCTGTACCGCCGTCCTGAAGAGAGCGTTCGCCCGCTTCATCAAAGTGATCTCCTATTTCACAGGAGATATGAACGCCTTCGCCAAGTGGATGGAAAGTAAGACGATCCATCAACACACACCAATAAAATGAGGGAGAGACTTCCGGCAGGAGGATGTCCGCCTGTGTGGCATGCTTCAGGTCTTGCTGTTTTTGTAGGACAGTTCATCGGGCTGCAGCTGCTGGACTGGGTCCTGCGGGGAGCGGCCCAGGTCATGTTCGTCAACAACCCGCTGAGCGGCCTCGTCATCTTCGGGGGCCTCGTTGTGCAGAGCTACTGGTTGGCCCTGAACGGCTTCGTGGGCACGCTGTTCGCCACCCTGTCGGCCCTCCTACTGCGACAGAGCAGGTTTGAGATCTATGTTCTTCTTCTGTAGTCTGTCTGTCTGTCTGTCTGTCTGTTAGCAAGATAACTCAAAAAGTGATCTACAGAATTGGACACAACTAATTCTTGCTGGGTATTGTATCCTGTTTGAAGGGGTGCGATCGCGGCGGGGCTGTACGGCTACAACGGGATCCTGGTGGGTCTGCTGATGGCCGTGTTCTCCGCAGCGGGAGACTGGTACTGGTGGCTCCTGCTGCCCAACGCCTTCATGTCCGCCATGTGGTGAGTGCTCCCAGGGGTCAGGACTCTTTATAGTGTGTCGTTGTGTTGGCCCTGAAAAGGCGCTGAGTAAACCTGTGGGCGCTCTGTTCCTCAGCCCGGTGGTGTCCAGTGCCCTGGCGTCCATCAACAGCCGCTGGGACCTGCCCGTGTTCACCCTGCCCTTCAACATCCTGGTGTGTCTCCACATGGTGGCCACTGGCCACTTCAACAACTACTTCCCCCAGGTCCTCATCCAGCCACGCACCGAGCGCCCCAACATCACCTGGGAGGAGATAGACCTAGCAAAGGTCAGCCTCCCGTCTCTCTCGGCCTCTCTCTCACCTCCAGTCCCTCGGTCTCTCTCTTTCTCTCTCTCTGCCTCTCTTTTTACTGCCTGTCCCTCGGTCTCTCTCTCTCTGCCTCTCTTTTTCCTGCCTGTCTCTCTCTCTCTCTGCCTCTCTTTTTACTGCCTGTCCCTCAGTCTCTCTCTCTCTGCCTCTCTTTTTCCTGCCTGTCTCTCTCTCTCTCTGCCTCTCTTTTTCCTGCCTGTCTCTCTCTCTCTCTGCCTCTCTTTTTCCTGCCTGTTCCTCTGTCTCTCTCTCTCTGCCTCTCTTTTTACTGCCTGTCCCTCGGTCTCTCTCTCTCTGCCTCTCTTTTTCCTGCCTGTCCCTCAGTCTCTCTCTCTCTGCCTCTCTCTCCCCTGCATTGCAGCATTGCAGCATTGCAGAAGAGAGCCCTATATTCACACAGAGCATTCCACTTGACTTGACTCTATCTCCGAGCCAAGTGTCCTGAGGGGGGGGTGTGTGTGTGTGTGTGTGTGTGTGTGTGTGTGTGTGTGTGTGTGTGTGTGTGTGTGTGTGTGTGTGTGTGTGTGTGTGTGTGTGTGTGTGTGTGTGTGTGTGTGTGTGTGTGTGTGTGTGTGTGTGTGTGTGTGTGTGTGTGTGTGTGTGTTTCCAGGTGGCTTGAGGGCTGTAAGAACCAGTTCTACTATTCCAGGTTTTTTTTGGGGGGGGGGTCTTCTGCAGGTGCGACAAACTAAATGATAATGTGCTACTAATGGAAGTCTAAATGCGGATGCCTTTTTGTGTGTGCAGCTGTTCATGTCTGTGCCGGTGGGCGTGGGCCAGGTCTACGGGTGTGAGAACCCCTGGACAGGAGGGATGTTCATCGTCTCCCTGTTCCTCTCCTCTCCCATCACTTGTGCCCACGCTGTGCTGGGCTCAGCCGTCGGGATGGTCTCAGGTAAGAGTCTGGGATACATTTCACAGTAATCCAAGTATGATGTATTTAAAAACAAAAACCTAATTCACAAGCAGTCAGTATGTCCGGAAGACGAGGCCGATCCATCAGTGAGGGTCCTCGTTGTGTAACTCTCAATGTGGTCTGGATGGCGGCAGGGACAGTTTGGTAGTGATCAAGTGCAAATGTGTTTGGTTTTTTTTCCAGGTCTGGCGCTGGCCGCTCCATTTGAAGATATCTACTTCGGCCTGTGGGGATACAACTGTGTGTTGGCCTGCATCGCAATTGGAGGAATGTTCTACGCTCTCACATGGCAGGTGCACCTGCTCGCCATCTCCTGTGGTGAGTCATCAGCCTCACAGACAATTTTGAAATTTGACAACCTGTGCCCCAGAGACAACCCGTGACCTACGAACCCGCCATTCCAAGTGACTAATTAACTGTTGTTTGTCTCTGCTCTGCCCTTAGCCCTCTTCTGCGCATATCTTGGCGCGGCCATTGCCAACATCATGGCCAACGTGAGTACAAAGCAGGTCTTACGCCGGGTGTTTCTCTCCCCCCTCCCCCCCGACAGGCCTGGTGACGCCTGTCTTGTGTTCACAGTTCGGCCTCCCCGCCTGCACCTGGCCCTTCTGCCTCTCCGCCCTCACCTTCCTCCTCCTCACCACTGAGGCAGCCAGGATCTTCAAGCTGCCTTTGGCCAAGGTCACCTATCCCGAGAAGAACCTCTGCTACTACTGGAAGCTGAGGAAGGAAGAGAAGGCCCAAAAGGAGGTGCAGAAGAAGGCCGATGAGCAGCAGGATGAAAAGAAAGTCTTGAGAATCCAGATAGAAAATAGGGAGGATGACAATACGCTAAACGCAGAGCGGGGCCACGTGCACATTGAAGAAGAGGTGATGGAACCGGGAAGCCAGGAAACGGCGATGAACACGGATCCTGTGAATGTCCACATGCCAGCCGTTTAAGGTTTAGTGTTTAATGAGAGCCATCAACATGGAACTGGCTACGTTGTTCAGTGCTAAATAGGTTTTGTAAGATCTATTGTTCTGAATGTAAAATACCTGAACTGACGTGTGTGTGTGTGTGTGTGTGTGTGTGTGTGTGTGTGTGTGTGTGTGTGTGTGTGTGTGTGTGTGTGTGTGTGTGTGTGTGTGTGTGTGTGTGTGTGTGTGTGTGTGTGTGTGTGTGTGTGTGTGTGTGTGTGTGTGTGTGTGTGTGTGTGTGCACCGAATCTTATGTACTTTTTAGCACCTTTTTTATTAAATTATTTTTTGTTACATAATTCCCCCCCTCTTGTGTTTTCTTTCATACTATCTTCAGAAAGTTGAACGCTATAATGATCTTTAAAGAGGTGGATTTGACATGCCGGCCTCCACACTAAACTGCAGTTGAACAAAAATATGTTTTGACATAAATATATAGACCTGAAGAAGGAACATGTGAGAGGAATCAAGAGCGATGGAGATACGTAATACGACGGCTGGTAGAAGAGGAGCAGAGAGGGATGGAGGGAGCAGAGAGGGATAGCGAAGGGAGGGATGGAGGGAGCAGAGCGGGATAGAGGAGGGAGCAGAGAGGGATAGAGAAGGGAGGGAGCAGAGCGGGATAGAGGGAGCAGAGAGGGATAGAGAAGGGAGGGAGCAGAGAGGGATAGAGGAGGGAGCAGAGAGGGATAGAGAAGGGAGGGATGGAGGGAGCAGAAAGGGATAGAGGAGGGAGGGATGGAGGGAGCAGAGTGGGATAGAGGAGGGAGCAGAGAGGGATAGAGAAGGGAGGGATGGAGGGAGCAGAGAGGGATAGAGGGAGCAGAGAGGGATGGAGGGAGCAGAGAGGGATGGAGGGAGCAGAGAGGGATAGAGAAGGGAGGGATGGAGGGAACAGAGAGGGATAGAGGAGGGAGCAGAGAGAGATGGAGGGAGCAGAGAGGGATAGAGGAGGGAGCAGAGAGGGATGGAGGGAGCAGAGAGGGATAGAGGAGGGAGCAGAGCATTTAAAACCTTTTGGAAACGGGTTTCGAACTGGATCGAGGCCAGACTGAACTTGTGAGATTACAGGGCTAGAAGGATGGTCTAGAACCTTCTAGATCAGGATGGTGGTCTCACAGGGCTAAGGTGGAACCTTCTAGATCAGGATGGTGGTCTCACGGGGCTAAGGAGGAACCTTCTAGAAAAGGATGGTTGTCCCAAGGGGCTAGGGGAAACCATGTAAACTGATACAATGCTATCTAGCAAGATTAAAGCCAGTGTAAGCAATATTTACATAGCAATACATAGCACACATAGCTCTATACTCAGCCGTCACTGATATAGCAGCAGAAGATAACGTTTCTGGTTCAATGGGGAGAGAGAACTCTCCAATCAGGAGAGGCGGTCCTCAGCAGGATTTACTTGAAAACTAAAAGCTGTCCACCCTGGTGAAGACCAGACGGTTTTTGGTTCCCAATATGTGAACCGAAAGTGATATGGCATCAGGCTTTTGATCTCTTGTGTAGTATGACGTCTGCAATTTGCAATCTATAGATTTGATAGTGGGCAGATTGTTAATAGTGCACCTGAGAAGGTTTAAGACCCATCATACATTCAGAGCTTTTAGAAGGTGTGGAGTAAAAAAGATGATTGTGAAATAAAACAATTTGACAGGTCTGAAATAAATTGTTTATTTCTGTGTAAGGTGGAACGTTTGGTTTCAACTTCTAACAGGCTTGTGAGCCGATAGGGTACCCACGTTAGGGTACCCACGTTAGGGTACCCACGTTAGGGTACCCACGTTAGGGTACCCACGTTAGGGTACCCACGTTAGGGTACCCACGTTAGGGTACCCACGTTGGGATCACTGTGTTGTCAGGGATCCGGAGTTTTGTTGCCAGGTAGCGGGAAAAGTTTGACGTCCAGCTGTCATGGAGAATTTAATAACAATCCTTTTATAACAAAGTGATTGATGAGTGATATGTACATGTGTTGAATTGTGCAAAAAGCATTTTAAAGTTCTAGTAGTGCAGCAGCATTATGAATACAGTGCAGAACTGTAATGAATATGAGTCCAGAAAGTCCAGCAAAGTATGACAGTGTAATGTTAATGACATCTTATGATAGTAGCAGCGCTCCTAGTGTTAGGACCCATCCAGACTAATGTGCCAGAGAACCCAGAAGAAGAGACACGGGACAACCTAAACAACGGAAAATGTCTTTACTGAAAAATATCCACAAACTCAAAAAACACAACAAGGTAGGATAGGTTACGTGGTGTGGTCGACGCGGGGAGATGGTCCAGAGGGTGGATCGCGGAGAGGGTCCTTGGAGCGGGGGAGGGGGGGGGGGGGAGGGGGCATAAGGTTCTCAGTAAGGTACGCAATGGACAAGCACCAACATCAGTCTTCGACAGCCTTAAGTAGGGTAGGTACTTTTTTTATTAATATTAATACTTTTTATTTTTACTCTATTTTTGATTGTACTCATTACATATGGACAGTAAAGGACCTTGAACCTTGAACCTAACAAGAGGAGTCAGCTGCCCCCTCTCATCATCAGGTCTGATCCTTCATTCTGTTCCCGGATCAGATCCTCCGAGCCAAGTGGTGAGGTGTCCCTGAGCCCACCTCACCCTTACTGCTCCTGGCCAGCTGGCTGTTGACTCACAAGGTCCACACCACCGGCTTGTAGGACTGTGTGTACAGACATGTGTATGAATGTGGAAATGAATGTGTGTGAGAATGTGTGGAACCTTTTGTAAAGCTCAGTGGCCAGAAGTTAGAAAAGCACTTTAGAAATGGTAAAATTTCCATTTACTTTTTAATGTTACATTTTCACAGAAAGATATTCACACACACACACACACACACAGACAGAACAAAAAAGCACCATGCTGATCTCATCAGTTACATAACTTGGAATTAGCGGTCTCCTCCTGGGAGCGACGTCACATCCTTCTGAGATGACTTGATAATGGAGAAGGATGGGGCTCATGAGCCCTTGGTCCTCCTGGCATGAAGCACAAAGTTGGTGTCTAGTGACCCTCAACCACCAAACACCATAACATCACTATCTACATAGCTATCATAACCCTCAGGTTAACCCTCAGGCTAAGGGGTTCTCCACATGCTATGATGACAATAGAGAAGAAAGGAGTGTGAGCTAAATAACTATGTATCAGGTTAGAGTTGGAGAGTGTCTTTAAATACTTTGATGTTTCGTAACATTTAATTTCGTCATACAGCAATTATTATTTTCTTACAAACGCTGTTTCATGTCAAAGGAGTCTTGACGTCAGCAGCCTTCAGTCAAATTGCTTGAACTCTTCTCCAGGTAGGCGTGTCTGCACACCCGATGATGTCCGCACGAGGTTGGTGATAACATCAAGTTATGATAAAAAAGTTACAACAATGATTGATTTGGTGCCAGCATCTGTTCAGCCATGTTGGCTGCGATGGGTCTTGATCACATGATCAAGCCGGTGGGGTCGTCGGGGAGCAGGTGGGGTCCTCCTCGGGGAGCAGGTGGGGGTCCTCCTCGGGGAGCAGGTGGGGGTCCTCCTCGGGGAGCAGGTGGGGGTCCTCCTCGGGAGCTAGGAACCGGAGACACAGGGAGCTAGCTTGTATCCACAAAAAAATATCCACAAACTCAAAAAACACAAGGTAGGATAGGTTTCGTGGTGTGGTCGATGCGGGGAGATGGTCCAGAGGGTGGATCGCGGAGAGGGTCCTTGGAGCGGGGGGGCCATAAGGTTCTCAGTAAGGTACGCAATGGTCAAGCACCAACATCAGTCTTCGACAGCCTTAAGTAGGGTAGATCCCAGGTGTTCATTGGCCTCAGCCGGCCTGATTATGATAGGAAACACCTGGGATCACTTAGAGCGCAGGGGCACACCCGCACACACCTAGCAGTTCAGAAGGTCACTGCCTGTGGATACAAACTGTCCTTGAATTAAGTCTGTTCTATGTCCAATTGTTTTAAACAATACAGACAATACAACATTCCGTCCCAAAGCTTTGGCTGCAGCCTTCGTGCTGTGGATCCTCTCTCATCAGCGATGCCCTGCGACTGAGCCTGGTCTCTGGAACAACCAGAAGGCCGTCCATAAGCTTCCCATTCTGTTTATCCATTTTACAAACTGAGACCTTTTACAGATATCATGTTTCCCCCTCTCAAAAAAAAGAAGAAGAATATATATTTAATTTTCCATTCAACTTAAGAGTTCTGTTGCAAAGCAAAGAGTAAAGATGATATGCAGCCTCTATCAAACTGCTTGGTTGGACATTTTCTCAATCTGAATGAAGACAAGACTGAGGTTATTATATTTGGACGATCTGACCCATCGAAGGACTCAGCTGGTACACTTTATCATGGCCCCTTTATCTTGGACTGCACCTCTTTGTATGTGGGTGTGTAGATCAGTCCTGCCTCCGTTGTCTGAGCTAGACCACTCAACGTCATTTCAACTGGGCCCATCTTATTTTAATGTTGATCACTTGTTTTGACTTTATTTTGTCTGTTCAGCACTTTGGTCAATCTATCAGCTTGCATATTCTAAAACAACTGGATTGACGAGGTCTTCGTCCAATCTGCTGGCACGTTCACTATGGAGTCAGATCAGTCTCAGTATGAATGAATAGTCACTATGGAGTCAGATCAGTCTCAGTATGAATGAATAGTCACTATGAGTCAGATCAGTCTCAGTATGAATGAATAGTCACTATGGAGTCAGATCAGTCTCAGTATGAATGAATAGTCACTATGAGTCAGATCAGTCTCAGTATGAATGAATAGTCACTATGGAGTCAGATCAGTCTCAGTATGAATGAATAGTCACTATGAGTCAGATCAGTCTCAGTATGAATGAATAGTCACTATGGAGTCAGATCAGTCTCAGTATGAATGAATAGTCACTATGGAGTCAGATCAGTCTCAGTATGAATGAATAGTCACTATGGAGTCAGATCAGTCTCAGTATGAATGAATAGTCACTATGAGTCAGATCAGTCTCAGTATGAATGAATAGTCACTATGGAGTCAGATCAGTCTCAGTATGAATGAATAGTCACTATGGAGTCAGATCAGTCTCAGTATGAATGAATAGTCACTATGGAGTCAGATCAGTCTCAGTATGAATGAATAGTCACTATGGAGTCAGATCAGTCTCAGTATGAATGAATAGTCACTCATGGATGTCAGAGTCAGATCGGGCAAGTGAAGCAGGTCGGCCACGTAAGCAGGGGCCTTACATGTGTATGGATGTGTATATGTCTGTGTGCGTGCATCTGTGTATGAATGGGTGAATTTGAGGAATTTAATGTAAAACTCAGACTGGCTAGAGGTTAGAAAAGCGCTTTAAAAATTCAGTCCATTTACTTGATCTCATCAGTTACATAACTGACAATCTGACATTGTCTTGGAATTAGTCTCTTCTCCTGGGAGCGACGTCACATCCTTCTGAGATGACTTGATAATGGAGAAGGATGGGGCTCATGAGCCCTTGGTCCTCCTGGCATGAAGCACAATGTTGGTGTCTAGTGACCCTCAACCACCAAACACCATATACATAACATCACTATCTACATAGCTATCATAACCCTCAGGTTAACCCTCAGGCTAAGGGGTTCTCCACATGCTATGATGACAATAGAGAAGAAAAGAGTGTGAGCTAAATGACTATGAATCAGGTTAGAGTTGGAGAGTCTCCAGTTATAAATACTTCTACATTTTGTAACATTTTATTTCATCATACAGCAATTATTATTTTCTTACAAACGCTGTTTCATGTCAAAGGAGTCTTGACGTCAGCAGCCTTCAGTCAAATTGCTTGAACTCACTGAAAGGTGACTCTTCTCCAGGTAGGCGTGTCTGCACACCCGATGATGTCCTCACGAGGTTGGTGATAACATCAAGTTATGATAAAAAAGTGACAACAATGATTGATTTGGTGCCAGCATCTGTTCAGCCATGTTGGCTGCGATGGGTCTTGATCACATGATCCTCCATCATGGAGTCCTATGACCAGCTAACGATTTGTAATCGCTGATCTGAGAACTTCCTAATCGGACGGGATTTCATGCCATTGGTTGCTTGAGGAGAGCAGACGTGTCTCTACGACGATGTGTCTGCACTTTCTTAGTATCTGTTAGCGTGACTTATTCCTTGACATATCACCTTATAAGTGCAGTGTTCTGCCCTTCAATGTTCTGTATTCATGATGCTGCTACCACTCACTCAGACACTTTGTATTGTTCTTTATTAATATTAATACTTTTTATTTTTACTCTATTTTTGATTGTACTCATTACATATGGACAGTAAAGGACCTTGAACCTTGAACCTAACAAGAGGAGTCAGCTGCCCCCTCTCATCATCAGGTCTGATCCTTCATTCTGTTCCCGGATCAGATCCTCCGAGCCAAGTGGTGAGGTGTCCCTGAGCCCACCTCACCCTTACTGCTCCTGGCCAGCTGGCTGTTGACTCACAAGGTCCACACCACCGGCTTGTAGGACTGTGTGTACAGACATGTGTATGCATTTTTGTATGGATGTGTGTATGAATGTGGAAATTAATGTGTGTGTGAATGTGAGGAACCTTTTGTAAAGCTCAGAGTGGCCAGAAGTTAGAAAAGCGCTTTAGAAATGCAGTCAAATTTCCATTTACTTTTTAATGTTACATTTTCACAGAATCACTGAAAGATATTCACTCATTTACTGAGAGAGAGCGAGAGAAAGAGAGAGAGCGAGAGAGAGAGCAAAAAGCACCATGCTAATCTCATCTTACATAACTTGGAATTAGCGGTCTCCTTCTCCTGGGAGCGACGTCACATCCTTCTGAGATGACTTGATAATGGAGAAGGATGGGGCTCATGAGCCCTTGGTCCTCCTGGCATGAAGCACAAAGTTGATGTCTAGTCAACCACCAAACACCATATACATAACATCACTATCTACATAGCTATCATAACCCTCAGGTTAACCCTCAGGCTAAGGGGTTCTCCACATGCTATGATGACAATAGAGAAGAAAGTGTGAGCTAAATGACTATGAATCAGGTTAGAGTTGGAGTGTCTTTAAATACTTTGATGTTTCGTAACATTTAATTTCTTCATACAGCAATTATTATTTTCTTACAAACGCTGTTTCATGTCAAAGGAGTCTTGACGTCAGCAGCCTTCAGTCAAATTGCTTGAACTCACTGAAAGGTGACTCTTCTCCAGGTAGGCGTGTCTGCACACCCGATGATGTCCTCACATCACATATGTAAAGTGTACTTAGACACCTTGTATTGTTCTTTATTGATATTATTCCTTATATTATTCACATTTTATTTTTACTAATTATTATTATTACGTATAGTTTTACTTCCACTGTCATTGTTGTGAAGAAGTCATACTGCGGGAGTGAATGGGGAATAAGCGTTCCATTGGCTACACCTATAGTCGCGCATCACTTGCACTGACGTGGGCCCCGTCCACATTCCCCATGGCACCGTGCATATAAGGTTTGTAAGAAGCTTGGCATGCTTCCGATCTCACAGCGAGATGGAAACACTCGATTGGGGTCGCACCACCTATCACATGAAGCCGAACCGTTCCCGTTGTGTGTGGTGTGTTCTGAGACATTGTCAAATGAAGCTTTAACGCCATCAAAGACATGGGCAGTACGTGACCAAACCACTTGTATTTTTTGAGGACAAGCTTCTGGAATATCAAAGCAAGACAAAGGTTATCGAGTATATGGGCAGCAAGAACACGAAGGCAGTGGAAGCATCCTATCACGTCTCCCAACTCATAGCCAAGGCGGGTAAACCGCTCACCATCGGACAGAATTTAATTCTTCCCGCAGCAAGTGGGGGTGATGTTGGGAGAGAAGGCAATTCAGCCTATTAACCTCATCTCATCGTCGGATAACACCGTCAAACGCATGTCAATTAATGACATGGCAGATAATGTGTCAGAACAGCTGATACACAGCATTAGAGAGAGCCGTGTGTTTGATGAATCAACAGACATTGCAAATCTGTCCAACCTGCTTGCTTATGTGCGTTATGAGAACAACGGCGAGATCAAAGAGGAGCTTTTATTTTGTAGATCTCTGCTCACACGCTCAACTGCTGAGGCCATGTTTGACATTCTGAACACTTTCATTGTTTCCAAAGGGATTGATTGGTCCAAATGTGTCGGAGTGAGCACTGATGGAGCTGGTGGAGTTGTCAGGCGTGTGAAAGCGGTGGCTCCACACGGAGCCTCTGTCCAGCAGTATACACCGTGAAGCTCTGGCTACAAAGAAAATGCCCCCAGATCTAGACTGTTTTAGATGAGGCGGTCAAAGCAGTCAACTTCATCAAGAGCCGTCCCCTGCAAACACGTCTATTTACAGTGTTATGTGGAGAGATGAACATCATGTGGGCAGTGAACATCACCAGCTGCTGTTACACACTGAAGTGCGGTGGCTCTCTCGCGGGAAGCTACTGACGCGCCTGTTTGAGTGACGTGATGAGGTACTAACACGCCTGTTTGAGTGACGTGATGAGGTACTGACGCGCCTGTTTGAGTGACGTGATGAGGTACTAACGCGCCTGTTTGAGTGACGTGATGAGGTACTGACACGCCTGTTTGAGTGACGTGATGAGGTACTGACGCGCCTGTTTGAGTGACGTGATGAGGTACTGACGCGCCTGTTTGAGTGACGTGATGAGGTACTGACGCGCCTGTTTGAGTGACGTGATGAGGTACTGACGCGCCTGTTTGAGTGACGTGATGAGGTCGTGTTTTTTCTTGGCACAAAGTTTGAACTCGCACATCGCTTCAGTGATTTTGAGTGGTTGTCTAAATTGGGTTACCTGGCCGATATTTTCAGCCACTTAAATGGACTTAACCTCAGTCTCCAAGGAACAGCGGTGAACATGTTCAATGTCCAGAATAAAGTCGAAGCAACCATAAAACAACTGGAGCTGTGGGCAAAGCGAGTTGACCAGTCAAACTCTGACTCATTTGAAAACCCGTCAGATTTTCTGACAAAGGAAGAGATTCAGCTTCCCATCACCATGACCACCGCTGTCAAAGAGCACCTGCAAAGTTTGAAGACACAGCTGCGCAACCACTTCCCCATCCCAGATGTGCAGCGCAGTTGGATGGAAAACCCATTGGCCACAGTGACGAGGCCCTCGCAGCCCTGAGCGCAAAAGAGCGAGATCGTTTTGTGGATCTCTCTTCCGACACCGCGCTGAAACTGGTCTTCTCACAGAAGCACCTGACAAACTTCTGGCTTCATGTTGCTTCAGAGTATCCTGATCTGTCCAACAGAGCTGTGAGATTTCTGATGCCTTTCCCGACGACGTACCTCTGTGAGACTGGATTTTCTGCGCTCGTGGCATTAAAAACGACATACAGAAATAAACTGAATGTTGAGCCAGATCTTCGACTGAGACTGAGACCGTCATCCATTGTGCCAGACATTAAGCATTTGGTGGCCGCTATGCAACATCAGCCGTCTCATTAGGTGAGCTAACATATTGTGGCCTATTGTATATGTGTTTATATCGTTTTATAAAAAGCCATAAAAAAGAGTGCAATGTTTTAATTTTGTTGCAACTATTGCTTTTTTCTTGTATTTAAGTTTCATCTGGCTCGGTTGAATTCATTTAATGCACTTGTTTTGGCATGTTTTGATATGTGGGTTTTGGTTGGATTGCTCCATTGTTGAATGATACCCTTATTTAATTTGTAATTAATTATTCATTAATTAGCCTATTGCAGACAGCCCCACACTTTAATTTCTGATTTCCGTGTGGACAGCTCCTTAAAACTCTGCCGTACTGCTGCATGTTTCATACTGCTGCATGTTTCATACTGCTGCATGTTTCGTACTGCTGCATGTTTCATACTGCTGCATGTTTCATACTGCTGCATGTTTCATACTGCTGCATGTTTCATACTGCTGCATGTTTCATACTGCTGCATGTTTCATACTGCTGCATGTTTCATACTGCTGCATGTTTCATACTGCTGCATGTTTCATACTGCTACATGTTTCATACTGCTGCATGTTTCATACTGCTGCATGTTTCATACTGCTGCATGTTTCATACTGCTGCATGTTTCATACTGCTGCATGTTTCATACTGCTGCATGTTTCATACTGCTGCATGTTTCATACTGCTGCATGTTTCATACTGCTGCATGTTTCATACTGCTGCATGTTTCATACTGCTGCATGTTTCATACTGCTGCATGTTTCATACTGCTGCATGTTTCATACTGCTACATGTTTCATACTGCTGCATGTTTCATACTGCTACATGTTTCATACTGCTGCATGTTTCATACTGCTACATGTTTCATACTGCTGCATGTTTCATACTGCTGCATGTTTCATACTGCTGCATGTTTCATACTGCTGCATGTTTCATACTGCTGCATGTTTCATACTGCTGCATGTTTCATACTGCTGCATGTTTCTCTGCATTCAGTCCGTTTGATCGTTATCATTCTAATAAAAAGCGCTCTGAGAACATATGATTTGGCCTCTGTGTTGTTATATTATTATATTATTGTATTGTTATATTATTATATTATTGTATTGTTATATTATTATATTATTGTATTGTTATATTATTATATTATTGTGTTGTTATATTATTATATTATTGTATTGTTATATTATTATATTATTGTATTGTTATATTATTATATTATTGTATTGTTATATTATTATATTATTGTATTGTTATATTATTGTATTGTTATGGGATCGGATGTGGGCCGCAAACTTTTTTGAGATTTTCAAGTGGGCCCCGAGTTGGAAAAGGTTGGGAACCACTGCTGCAGAGTGTTCATTCACTAGTTGAACCACATCGTCTTGACCGACTTTTGGAAGGTTATGCAGCGATGTTGTCCAGCGATAACTGGACCATGGTGAATGCCAAGGTGAATGCATTAATCGGAACTTGGTTAAGTTGCTTTACATTAATAGCTCTCAGCATTGTCTCAGTTGTATATTCTAGCAAGTGTATATCCTTAACACGCTCTTATCACAGCTACTTAAGCAGGTGACCTGGAAGTACCAAATTGTGTAATTCCTCTTGTTAATATGAATGCTTGTGAACTGCTCTATTTTTATGTTTGCGTACCTCAGTGTTATGCTATTGTCTGCTTCAACAAATGTACTCCTTGTAAGTCGCTTTGGATAAAAGCGTCTGCCAAATGTCCTAAATGTAAATTAAATGTAAACTTGGGATGTACTGCTTCCGCGATTTTTAACGGGTACTTCCTTTCAACTGCGCCGTGATATAGGCCTATACTCACACATACTGTACAGGAATGAATTTCAGGTCATTCACTTACACATTGGCGTCAACCATGTCAATATTCCACTTTTCCCATTTCCTATTGAATGCGTTCTCTTGGATTCTCAAAACATATGTCAACTTTTCCATGACAAAAAGATCTTGAACTGAAGTCTAAAGGGAGGGTGGACCCCTGAAGTCTAAAGGGAGGGTGGACCCCTGAAGTCTAAAGGGAGGGTGGACCCCTGAAGTCTAAAGGGAGGGTGGACCACTGAAGTCTAAAGGGAGGGTGGACCACTGAAGTCTAAAGGGAGGGTGGACCACTGAAGTCTAAAGGGAGGGTGGACCCCTGAAGTCTAAAGGGAGGGTGGACCACTGAAGTCTAAAGGGAGGGTGGACCACTGAAGTCTAAAGGGAGGGTGGACCACTGAAGTCTAAAGGGAGGGTGGACCACTGAAGTCTAAAGGGAGGGTGGACCACTGAAGTCTAAAGGGAGGGTGGACCACTGAATCTAAAGGGAGGGTGGACCCCTGAAGTCTAAAGGGAGGGTGGACCACTGAAGTCTAAAGGGAGGGTGGACCACTGAATCTAAAGGGAGGGTGGACCACTGAAGTCTAAAGGGAGGGTGGACCCCTGAAGTCTAAAGGGAGGGTGGACCACTGAAGTCTAAAGGGAGGGTGGACCACTGAAGTCTAAAGGGAGGGTGGACCCCTGAAGTCTAAAGGGAGGGTGGACCCCTGAAGTCTAAAGGGAGGGTGGACCCCTGAAGTCTAAAGGGAGGGTGGACCACCTTTCTACATCCTTTCGGATATTGTCATCAATTTAGTTGTAATTGGCTTCAAACAGGTTGGAAAATGTTTTGGTTATAGTTACACCAAGGTATATCAATGTTTTGGAATTCCTTATTACGTTATATGCATGTCTAATTTGTTGGGATGGATGGGGAATAATTAAATGAGAGAATTTTAGTTTTTAGATTTATCAGGTTTGGGAAACATACATCTGGTTTCTCAAGAAAAACTATAACATCATCTGCAAAAAGCTCAATGCTATGGTCCTCCCCCCCTATATTGACACCTTGCAGATCTTCACTCTGCCTAATTGCTTGCGCCAATGGTTCAACATATAAAGCAAAGAGAGTAGGAGAGAGACAGCAACCCTGTCTCAAACCTCTCTCCAACTGAATCCTATTGGACAGACTCCCATTTACTTTGATCCTAGCTGTAGGTTCACGATAGATAGACTTAATACACCGAATTGCATTTTCATTTAAACCAAATCTCCTTAAAAGACCAACTGACACTGTCAAACACTTTTTTAAATTGTTTTATCCAGACTAATAAGAACCATACTCGTGCCCTTTTTATGTGCACAATATACTCTACAATATGGAGAGTCTTTCTGATGTTGTCTTGTGTTTGGTGTCCCCTAAAGAATCCAGTTTGATCTTCATGAATAAGATATGGTATAAAAGTCTCAAATCTTTTACATATGATTGGGGTAAATAGCTTGTAGTCCACATTTAAAAGAGAAATTGGCCTATCATTTTTACAGTGGTCTTTGTCTTTGCCTGGAAATACTTGCTTCCCTCCAAGATGGGGGAGCCCTGCCTTCTTTAAGAGTCCAATTAAAACTAGCCAGAAGCAGAGGTGTTGGCTCCTTCGTGAACGTTTGATCGAACTCTGATGGGAACCCATGGCTGCCCGGTGATTTACTGCTCTTTAGCCTACTGATTGCAGCTACCAGCTCTTCAACTGTAAATTGCGATGTAATGGTGTCATTCTGTATCGCACCTATAAGCGGCAAATCAAGCAAATTAAGAAAGTTTCTTATTGTGTTTTCATCAGCTAATGGCGGACTAGAGTAGAGTGTCTTATAGTACTCTTCAAATATTATTTCTATCTCATCTGGCTCATACAGTAGTTGACTAGTTTGAGCTCTAATACACCTAAGGGTGGATCACCGCCTGGTACAGGAACTGCACCGCACTCGAGCGCAGAGTGCTTCAAAGGCATATTATATATACATTATATAGGCATCATATAGGCCTATTGAATGTGTTTTTTTTTTTACTTGGCCACAAGTAATGCTACAGCATAGGATGCCCCCATTGCTTTGCTCGACACACTTGCCACTTTCTTTAATGTAGTCTGACATGACTTGAATTCGGACAGTTTTCGTTTGAAAAGGTCCTCCTTTTTGTCCTTTTACTGACATTCCCGCAGTTCTGCGGGAACTGTACTGTCCTGTTGCCCCTACTGTTCCGCGGCATTCGGTTCGTGGGAAGTTAGCAAGAAAGACATTCGCCACATTCGTTACACATCACCGCACCAGTACAGGTGGGTGTGTGTGTGCTCTACACACACAGCCTCTAAACATTTGAATACGTTTTTAAAAGATGGGGTTTTTTTGGGGTTTTTTGTAGTAGTGGTAGTAGTAGAATATAGATGGGGATATATACACATATAGGAACATTACAACCACTTTAAACTGTTGTCTAAACACTTTAATACGTTTTTAAAATATTGTTTTGTTTAGTAGTAGTGGTAGTAGTAGTAGTACATTCCATGGTTGGGCTGAGGCCTGCTCTGCTCTGCTGTGCTGCTGTAGCTGAGGACTGCTTCCACCTGCTCTGCTGTGCTAGCTGAGGCCTGGTTCCACCTGCCCTGCTGCTAGCTACCTGCTAACTAACCAACCAGTTAGCTTGCTGGACTACAGACTGCTAAGCTCCGGATAACCACGAACAATCGATATTATATACTGATACCAAGGACTGTTGACCTCTGGGTGAGTGCTGCTTCCTACCTTCACTGGACTAACAATGGCTAATCCCAAACTGTACTGCTTTTTCCTTGCGTTATTCGTCGCCTCCCTACCCCCTCCTGCGCATAACAAATGTGAACCGACGCACTTAACATCAGCAGTGCTGCCCACCTGCGTAACTAACTGTATCCATACAGTAGGCGGAGACTATGACTCATTGCTGATATTCAGGTCTCTTGGGCTAACGCCAAACATAAACTCTGACACCATGCCACTACTATCATGTGTGATTATGAGGTCTCTACACAAGATGATTACGCTACATTCCACTGTCAATGTGCGCACAAAACAAACTAGGCATTGTGACTCACTGCTAGCTCTTGGCCGTGCTCTGATTGTATTACTACTGATGATATCGGGCAATGTGCATGTTCATCCTGGACCTTCTATTGTATGTATGTACATACATACATACATGTACACATGTATGTATGTAGCCCTAGTTCTGACCTATGCCCTGATGTCAATCTTTGTCACAATGATCTGAGTTTCCCTGACTTCTGCTCTCGTAAAGCTTTAGGTTTTCTACATGTAAATGCTAGAAGCTTACTGCCAAAAATTGACCAGATAAAAGTACTCGTTCACAGCTCAAATCCGGAGGTACTTGTCATCACTGAGTCTTGGCTGAAGAAGAATATCCCAGACTCTGACATCGGCATCGCTGGTTATAATGTGTTTAGGCAGGATAGATCATCTAAAGCGGGTGGAGTAGTTATATTCACAAAGCAACACCTCCAGTGTTCTATCGCCACTAGTAAATCTGTCCCCAAACAATTTGACCTACTTATCGTAAACATTAAACTGGCAAATAGCTCTACACTGACAGTCGCTGGCTGCTATCGCCCACCCTCTGCCCCAGCATGTACCCTACCTGCTCTCAGCACCCTCCTGGCACCCCACACTCATTCTGAGTTTGTGCTTCTGGGGGATCTAAACTGGGACATGCTCAACCCTCCTGCGCAGGTCCAAAAACAATGGGACTCTCTTAATCTCTCGCAGATTATCCTTACTCCTACACGGTATGACACCAAAAATCCAGAAAAAGCCACCCTCCTTGATGTCATCCTCACAAATAACCCTGACAGGTACAAAACTGGCGTCTTCTGTAGCGATCTCAGTGACCACTGTCTTATTGGCTGCATTCGTAATGGCGGCACAATTAAACAGCCAGTTCTTACCACTCACAGGCGAATACGACCTGGCTGCTATCAAGTGGGACAGAATTAGTTTGATCCCCCCCATCGATGCTGCATGGTCCTTCTTTTATGACTCCATTAGTATGGTAATCAATAAACACGCTCCCATAAAACAAATGAGGTTAAAAAACCGATGCAGTCCTTGGTTCAACCGAGATTTAGCTGAACTGCTTCACCTCAAGAACTCCACCTGGCGCAGGGCTCGTCACTCAAAATCCCACGACGATTGGCTATCATTCAGGAAAATTAGAAATAAGTCTATACAGGCTATCCGCAAAGCCAAGGTTGATTACTTCCATAATCAATTCAACCTCTGTGGATCCAATCCAAGGACATTCTGGAAAACAGTGAAAGAGATGGAGAATAAACCCCCATCCTCTCATCTCCCTAACTCCCTCGTTATTGAGGACACAGTAGTCACCGGTAATGAGCGCATAGCAGAGCTCTTTAACCAGCACTTTGTTAAATGTGGGAACCTATTTGACTCTTTAGCGCCTCCTAAGCCCCCCACCAACACTCCGCCACCCAGCCCCTCTAGCGCAGCCCCATGTCACAGCTTCTGCCTGCAGGAAATTAGTGAGAACGATGTGCTGGAGGTCCTTAGTAAACTTGATCCCAACAAACCTGCAGGTCTTGATGGGCTAGACCCCTTCTTTTTTAAAGTTGCAGCCCCAATTATTGCAGAAGCTATCTCCCACCTTTGTAATCTGTCCATACAGACAGCAGTGCTACCTTCTGCCTGGAAGGCAGCCTCAGTGCAACCTTTGTTTAAAGGGGGAAACCATGCTGACCCCAACTGCTATCGTCCAATATCCATTCTACCCTGTATAGCGAAAGTGTTAGAAAAGTTAGTTTGCAAACAGCTAACATGGTTTCTGAAGACTTACAACATACTATCTGACATGCAGTCTGGGTTCCGTGCAGGTCATGGGTGTGAGACGGCGACTCTTAAAGTCCTAAATGATATCATCAATGCCCTTGACTCCAGACAATACTGTGCTGCCATTTTCATCGATCTTGCCAAAGCCTTCGACACTGTAGATCACCAACTGCTTCTGGGAAAGCTTAGATGCATTGGTGTCACTAACCAATCGATAGCCTGGTTTGAAAACTACCTGTCCATGCGCACCCAGTGTGTAAAATCTGACAGTCTGATAACACAGCCCCTATCCATCTCTAAAGGGAGTACCACAAGGCTCGATCCTAGCACCCATCCTATTCTCAATATATATAAATGACTTGGAGAAATCAGTGGGCAACTCCTCTATCCACCTATATGCCGATGACACGATTCTGTACACTGCTGGCCCTTCCCCAGATACTGTCCTGAAAACTCTTCAGGATAGTTTTCAGAGAATCCAGTCACATCTCTCTGCCCTTGGCCTGGTCCTGAACACCACTAAAACCAAGATTATGTGGCTTGGCCGCAGTGGTGCCTCCCAAACTGGCACTATTGTGACCGCCGAAGGCCGAGACCTCGAAATAGTTAAATCTTATAAATACCTTGGATTTTGGATTGACAGTAATCTGTCATTCTCAGAACATCTCTCCAAAATTCAGACCAAGGTTAAAGCTAGACTCAGCTTTCTATATAGGAATCGCTCCTCATTCACTTCATCTGCTAAACTCTCTCTGGTCCAGATGACTGTCCTTCCTCTGTTCGACTACGGTGATACCATCTACCGCTCGGCGTGTAAAGGAGCTCTCGATCATTTAGACGTTCTGTATCACTCCGCCATCCGCTTCGCCACCAATGCCCCCTACAGGACACATCACTGTGATCTGTACTCTCTGGCTAACTGGCCCTCTCTTGAGACCAGGCGCAACATCCACTGGCTGATGTTTGTTTATAAAACACTCCTAGGCCTCACCCCCTTCTACCTCACTCAATTACTGCAACTCCGCCCACCCCCGACGCACAACACCCGGTCAGCTACAAACATCCTGCTAAAGATCCCCAAAGCCCATACATCCTTTGGCCGCTCCGCCTTTCAGTTTGCAGCAGCTGATAGCTGGAATATTATACAAAAAACCTTGAAAATGAAGTCCTTTATCTCCCCCCGCACCTTCAAGGACACTATTACAAACACCCTGGTACACACATGCAGCTGCTTTGCCTGATGCTCACTACCAATGTCTTGACCTCTCCTATAGTATGCATTGCCATGAAGGAATGAATGGATGAATGAATGAATGATTGAATGGATGAATGTTCTATATTATTTTAACGACTGATTGAACCATAGCAGTATTGTTTTAGAGATGTTATATGTTTAACTGCTATGCCTGTCATCTCTGCTCTGTGTCATTGTGTTGTCTCCTGGGTTCTGTAGTGCCCGGAGTCTGTTTTTATTTTCTTCCTCCCAACCCCCATCCCCTCAGGAAGCCTTTTGCCTCCTGTCAGGTCATCATTGAAAATAAGAATTAGTTCTTAATTGATTTTCCTGGCTAAATAAAGGTTCATACTACTACTACTACTACTACTAAAGGGTGGTGCGGACGGCCCAGTATATCGTTGGAGGTGAGCTCCCCTCCCTCCTGGATATATACAATCAGCGGTGCGTGACCAAGGCCAAACGCCAAACGCATTTTTATTTTAGATATTTAACTTTTGTACTTTTTTTTTTAAACTTATTTTATTCTATTCTGTTTTTATTCAATTTTATCTTAATTTTGTCTGTCGTCGGGTATTCACATAAGATTTTCACTCACTGCTTTATACTTAACTGTGTAAACTGTGAAGTGACAATAAACATGACTTGACTGTTTGCGCAGGCATCTGGCTAGGAGTCTAGCTGCTTTTGGGCCGGATTCATAATAAGACTGCTTTACAAACCTTGCCTTTTTTCTATTTCTCCTATGAGGATCTCATGTATCTCCCCCCTTGTTTCCTTAATTGGTTTTAATGCCGATTGATCCCCTGTATCCTTATGTTTTATCTCCATTTCTCTAAATTTTTCTATTTTGTATGTGGCTAGCCGGGCCTTTTTTTGTGATGCTGTTAGGGCGATCAGCTTTCCACGGAGAACAGCCTTCAAAGCATCGCACAGTATCCCAGGGTCCACATCCCCATTATCATTCTCCTCTACGTAGGTTTATCTCTTCCCTTAACTGTTCCACGGTCGCCTTATTATTCAAAACACCCACATTGAGCCTCCACACAATATTATTTTGTCTACTATTCAGATTTATCAAGCTGATCATATTATGATTGAGTCTGGAAACGGATACCTTCCTCCTTAAGGTCCCTCTTTTTTCCCACGCACGCCTTGCGCTTCAGGACGACGTAAGGAGGGAGTTGCAGTAGTCCAGCCGAATCCTCCTGATGTTGTAGAGGAGGAATCTGCAGGAGCGTGTCACCGATGCAATGTTTGCATCGGAACGACAGTTGGTCGTCCAGGGTCACACCCAGATTCCTTGCGGTCTGAGTAGGTGTCACCACAGCATTATCTATCTATGGTGACAGCCAGGTCTCGGTGCGGACAGCCCTTTGCCGGGAAGCCCTTTGTCTAATCGTGAGCCAAAGAAGCACCACCTTGTCACGTCAGCCATGCTTTCTGTTTACGCTTGGCTTCATGCACCTGAACGCTTTGACGTCTGAACTCAAGTTTCAAATCTAAAATAAATTAAAAGTAAATGATTTACGAGTTGTCTGGAATACAACCCGCCCAACAAAACATTGCACTGAACATGCACTGTTCAGTGCATGCACTGTTCAGTGCATGCACTGAAAATGTCAGGAATGTACCAGACGGCACACAACGCCGAGCGGCACTCACCCTCCACGCTATTTCTTGGATGCAATGGGGGTGCAGCCAGTAGCGTGGCGTGGGGAAAATTTTAGGGGAAGCCAGTTTTTTTGGGTCAATAACGTAACCAGATGAGTGATTACAGCGCCCGGTATCATTTTACACAGTTGTATCATACAGATGCAGGACTTGCACACGCCTGTTATCTAACCGACAGGTCCGCACGCACTCTCCAGCCAAAACTCTCTCGTCTTATTAATTTAAGCTGAAGTTGCCCAAGGATTGTTCAGGGAGCACGAATCCTTGTCAAAAAGAAGACATGGCCAGCAAAATAGACGCTGAAGTTCAGCGCTTCCAGTTAGCCACTCCGTGCGGACATAATTGTCCTCATTGAACGTCCGATTCGCTCCCTTTTTCCTCTGTGCACACAGCTCGAGTGTGGGCATGGGCCTGTCATCTGATTTAATTTTTAGTTGCTGCTGTAGCGGAAGTTTAGTAAAGTTGTATTTTATTAAGTACGCCAAATCTCCACCCTCCATAATGCTTAACACTATCAAACGGCGAGGATGACAGTTACAGTACTACGTACTGATGTTTATGTGATTTGATTGGATTGTGAGTCAAGGGATTCCCTTCAAATCGATCCAATGGGATCAAGGGATCCCATTCCCTTGAAGGGAGGCCAGAGACGGCTGGCATCCCTTGGCATGGCCCTGACCAATCACAGGTTGGCAGGGGGACATGACGTGGGCCTCATCTGATTGGTCAATCCGGGACAATCCCTCCATTTTTTTTTTCACCAAGGGAAGCTCATTCGGCTGGCCTCCTCAGTTTCACCATAACATCTAGGGGGCGCTGTTGTTTCACTCTTTGTAAAATACTCAATGAGAATGGGGGAGAGACGGTCCGGCAGGAACACACAGCAAAGGAGAATTACCGATTTTTTTTAATTTTAATTTAAAAAATGTATTAAAATTATAACTACAATCCGAAAAAACAGGGGAAGCCTGGCTTCTCTTGGCCTCCGGGAGAAAACGCCACTGGGTGCAGCAGGTGGGAAACTAGACGACTACGCCTATAATCATAGAACTAGAGTTATGATAACATAACTATTGTTCTATTTCATATAGGCTACGTCGTCTAGGCTTCGCCTTATGAGCTACAAGCGGAGCCCGACAAATGTTCCCCTGCTGGACCCGGGTCCCCCTGCTTGACTGAATTTCATAACAGAAAAACAGGGCGGTGCCAAGTAGCAATATTCCGCCTCCGTCCGCCCCAATAGGGCGGGAAAAGGGAATAAACAGCCAACCAGTGGCGAGCACCAAGGCTCCTCCTACGTCCGCACTCAACGAGTGAGGCGGAGGAAGAAAAAGAGCCGCGTTGCCAGCAGTGCAAATATGCAAAATACGGCCAATCAAATGCCTGCCGGTGCACACAAATTATTCAACTAGTGTGACAAGCCGGCCGGCGACATCGTCGCGAGTAGACTATAAGCCAACCGAGCACATCATATCGCACGCATCGCATGTCTATCAACGCAACGCGTACAAAAGACACATGCATATCATCAATACGCCGGTTACAACCCGTACCCAGAGTACGAATACCCGGTGACTCTTAACCCGACGAGCCGCCGAGACACTGCAGAGTGACAAGGAGGAATAGGTTTACGCGAGGAGCAACGTTACGCATTGTAACAACTCTGAGCAGAAAACCTTATTCCTGTCCCTCGCTAAGGACAGCAACACAGCATGGCCGATGGAGCCCCTGCTCATGTCCAGCATGTAGAAGCGGACAACGGGGCCGGGGGAAGACCATGACGCGCAAATGTCCTCCACCGATACACCCTTGAGCAAGGCTGTAGAAGTGGCCACACTCCGTGTAGAGTGAGCTCTTACCCCCAGCGGTGGTGCTAAGCCCTGCCGAGTGTAGGCTAAGCAGACCCCCTCACACCACCAGCGAGACAAACGCGGTTTAGAAAGAGCGCGGCCTCTGGCAGCGTCGCTGTAACATACGGTTTGGTGGTCCGGAACACCGCCGAGCGGCGCACATACATCGCCCGGAACGGGCACAAGAGATGTAGCTCCGCCTCTGACTCGCAAGAGTGAGGAGGTGGATGGAAAGCCTTTAGCACAATATCCCTCAACTGAAAATAACTGCCGATGTTCTTTGGGAGGAACACATGGTTAGGTCTGAGCAGCGCGAAAGAGCCGTCGCCATTGAGCAGCCGTCAACTCGGGCTGACGGACAGAGCGGCCAGCTCACCGCCGCGCTTGGCCGAAACCAAGGCCAGTAACAGGGCCGTTCGAAACGACGGGCTTGAGACAGAGGCTCAAAGGGGGGCCCGGATAGCCCACTCAACCTCTGACAATGTCAGGATGTAACCGCCACTCTTCTTGGCGGGGACCACCGCGAGATAAGATCTGCCCCAAAATTCTGGGCTGAGCAGGTTCTGATGAGCCCACAGCCAAAGGCCGCTGCTCGATGAAGAGCAGAGGAGCGCACTCCCCCCTGTCTGTTTATGTAGGCTGCCGCCGACACGCTGTCCGTCCTGATCAGAATGTGCCGGCTGCGCACCAAGTGACTCAGACCGAGTGAGAGAGACACGTCCCTCTCCCACCCGTCAACGAAGCGTCCGTGAAGACCACTACGTATGACGTCACCCTGCCAAGGGGAACCCCCTCGAGAAGCGTCGAGGGGCTCCACCAGTACAGCAGGTCGGGGGACACTGAACGGGGCACGGTTAGAACCTTACGTTTTGGATCTGGAGCTTGTTCTCCCCCAGGCCTATAAAGGGCGGGGGACGAAGCTTGAACTGAATGTGATGTCCCCACTTCAGCGTGTCGTCCAACCAATTGGGTATGAGGCAGGGCTCTCGCCATGACGCATAGCGCTCCGAGAGGGCGAGCAGACAGCTTGGGAGCGTCGTTCAGTAAAGCACGGTACTCCCTGGCCCCTACCCCGATCACATGCGTGATCCAATGGGGGCCCCCCTTCGAAGGGGAAGGGAAGGGCCATCTGCAATCGGAGAAACCACAGCGTTCGCTGTGGATCTTACAGCGATTTTATCCGGGCGCACCACGTGGGTCGGCGTAACACGCCGATCAACGGGCGCCGATTGCTCAGCCTTCACCCTAGTCGTTCGGCTGAAGGGAAGGGGCAGCAGGTCGGGGTCCAGGGGACAGTAGGTCGGGGTCCAGGGCGCAGCGGGTCGGGACAGCAGGTCGGGGTCCAGGGGACAGCAGGTCGGGGTCCAGGGACAGCAGGTCGGGGTCCAGGGGACAGTAGGTCGGGGTCCAGGGGACTGGCATGCAGCGGCGCCGGAGCGGAGTGAGTCCTCAGCCCGCTCATAGAGCACACGGGGACGCCGCCTGACAGCGAGCCAAAACTAGTCGTCGTCGCCCTACGGCCATCGGCCTGAGGGGAGGAGAGTGGCAAGCCAGAGACAACCTTGCGAGACACAACATAAGCCTGATCTAAAAGAATAGGTGTGATATACTGTCGATCTCTTATTTTATTTGGTACAAACTGAGAATCAGAGACAACAGGCCGGCTCCAAACAGGGGCCCGCCGCATCGCTCTCTTCTTTGGGACCCCGGCGGAAGGAAGACGTCCTCCTCTGTGTGGCTGCTCACATGGAGGTGGTGGTGAGCTGGGACGCTCGTGGGGTCTCCGTCGAGCCCCTGGCCTGGCAGCATGCCCGCAGTGAGGATCGGTCCAAGCCTGGAGCGATCATCACGGACCCTCTGGAGGTGACCCACCTCCAGAGGACACAGATCACTCAGGGAGGTCAAAAAGTTAAGACATTGTAACACTGTATACGTGTGGGTTTAGTTTTACTATAGTATAAACATAAGTAATTATACAACACTAACTAAAACACTGAGAATACTGCATGGTCATCAAACAGCGGAAAGCCACCGAAACTCATCACACATTCAACACACTTCCCAGCAGTGTGTTGAATCAACCACAAAAAGAAAATGACTTCATCGCACTCTTTGTATATTTCCTGTTGCACACTTTATACATTTCAGAAAGCAAATTCTTAAATCTCCAGCGGACACAACACATCTAAAACAGGAGGGGACATATTTACAGGTTTAAAGGTTTCAAAGCATATCCTCTTATTTTATGTACAATGATTGAGTAACAGGCAAAGATTAACTAAAACCAACCACATGCCCTGCGGACGGGCCAAACTCCCAGGAGCCAGACTCCAGCATCTCCCCCCTAAGACACACACTGGTGGTTCCTCACAGGAAACCTACCTCCAATAACTAGGGGCTGGGCTACCGGAAATACAGTCAGCCCACCGCAAGGAATACATTCACACAACAGCAGTCACACTGCGCTATGGCCAGAAATCCTTCAATCCCACAAACATGGTTAAAGCTTTGAGTGAGTGAGGAAATGAGGAGGAGAAAAGGTGAGGTGGGGAGAAGAGAGGAGAGGTGAGGAGGAGAAGAGGAGAGGAGAGGTGAGGAGAAGAGGTGAGGAGGAGAAGAGGAGAGGAGAGAACAGGAGAGGAGAGGAGAGGAGCCGAGGAGAGGTGAGGAGAGGAGCCGAGGAGAGGTGAGGCGGTGAGAAGGTATCTCAATTTCAACACACAACCCTCTGCCCCACGTCTCACCCCCAGGGCTGACAGACCCTTCTGTATTCATGGACGTTCTTCAAGTGGGATGACCAGAGGGCAGAGGGGGTCTGCTCTCTGGTGTGTCTGTCTGTGTGTGTGTCTGTCTGTGTGTCTGTGTGTGTCTGTCTGTCTGTGTCTGTCTGTGTCTGTCTTTCTGTCCGTCTGTGTGTCCGTCCGTGTCCATCCGTGTCCATCCGTGTCCATCCGTGTGTCCGTCTGTGTGTGTGTCCGTGTGTCTGTCTGTGTGTCCGTGTGTGTCCGTCTGTGTGTGTGTCCGTGTGTGTGTCTGTGTGTCCGTGTGTGTCCGTCTGTGTGTGTCTGTGTGTCTGTCTGTGTGTCCGTGTGTGTCCGTCTGTGTGTCTGGAGGCATCAGGTTGTGGTGGTGTAACCTTCACCAAGGTTTATTTGGTGGTGGTTTAACTAACAGACGTTTCGGTCGACATGTCGGCGGACGTAGCCGTCCTCAGCTTGCGGGTA
Source organism: Muraenolepis orangiensis (assembly GCA_027704905.1). Taxonomy (NCBI): domain Eukaryota; kingdom Metazoa; phylum Chordata; class Actinopteri; order Gadiformes; family Muraenolepididae; genus Muraenolepis; species Muraenolepis orangiensis. The sequence continues at coordinate 4,702,845 of CM051017.1, read as the reverse complement.
ACAGTTCACGCGGCCAATCACAAGAGAGGAACACAGGTAGGAGAAGTCAGTGGTTTTCCTCGGTGTCAAGAGGATCAAGGGAGCCAACATACACCGAGACAGTAAGAGACCGTGTTCACACTGCCGCTGTCTAGATGAGGCGGGGCCAGGGGTGGGCGGGGCCAGGGGTGGGCGGAGCCATGGGTGGGCAGAGCTTAGAGCCAGCGTCGGAGGTCTGGGAGGTTGGTGTCCATCCAGCGCTGGTTCAACATGATGGTTTCCAAGGCAACCTGGACGCTGCGCATCTGAGAGCCACGCCCCTTTAGGGTGCCGAAGAAGCTCCGCACCTGAACGAACACACACACACAAACACACAAAGACAGCCGTACCTCAGTTTACACGATTTTCCAAAAGACAAACTCTTTCATGTTCTCAGGGGTAGCACGTATGTCTGAAGTTTGCACTTTGACAAGGAGAGCATATACGTCTCAAAAAGTGGGCAGAATAGGCTAATAATGTCGGGTATGTGTGTGATTAAAAGCACTGGTCCTGACCCCCACATCTCTCATCCGAATAGAGCCACATCATGTCGGGGAATGTATGATTCGGATTTAGACTTCTTCACTGCAGAGTGTTCATTCACTAGTTGAATCACATCGTCTTGACCGACTTTTGGAAGGTTTTATGCAGCGATGTTGTCCAGAGATAACTGGACCATGGTGAATGCCAAGGTGAATGCATTAACCAGAACTTGGGCTGCTTCAGAGATTTTTAATGGGTCCTTCTGGCTTTCAACTGTGACGTGATATAGGCTTAGTCATATATATATATATATATATATATATATATATATGTATGTGTATACATGTGTATACATATATATATATATATATACATATACATATACATATACATATATATACACACACACACACACACACACACACGTATATATATGTATATATATATACATATATATCAAACAAATCGGGCCTCTATGTATTGTGACAACTTCACATGAACACGTGAAGATGGGAAAACGTACTTGATTGAGGTGCGTCTGCGTGGAGAACTGGGAGGTGGTGGACTTGATGATGTGTTGGATGGCGAAGGAGCCCACAGGAAACCTAGAATAAACAAAGATTGGAACTCAGAGAGAAACGCTCCATCCAGACAGACAGCAACACCAAGCATTAACCACAGCAGGATATTTGGGAGGGGAACCCTCTGATACAGAACATGTACAATCGATACATTTGTTTGGGAACATTAAATGTTGTAAAGACAATCAATTACTGAGAAGATAACATTTTTTTTTTATAAATGTCAACAACATGGTCAACGGAACGGCTTAAAAGCAGGAAAGTCTGCCCAATCCGGCCCTTTTGAGAGGCGGTGACACCTCGAGGTGAGGTGTCCCGTGATGCTTTGCGCCACGCGTTGACGCATCAAGTACCAAGTCAACGGGCGTGTTGCCTCTCAGAACACGGCTCAACACGTGGAGCTGTATGAGGACCGGGCCTCAACACGTGGAGCTGTATGAGGACCGGGCCTCAACACGTGGAGCTGTATGAGGACCGGGCCTCAACACGTGGAGCTGTAGGAGGACCGGGCCTCAACACGTGGAGCTGTAGGAGGACCGGGCCTCAACACGTGGAGCTGTAGGAGGACCGGGCCTCAACACGTGGAGCTGTAGGAGGACCGGGCCTCAACACGTGGAGCTGTACGAGGACCATGTGAAGCCACTTACTTCTGGATGAGGAGATCCCAGTTCTCCTGAACAAAGTCCCAGGCAAACAGGTATCCCGCCAAGCCGCTGCTCACGGCTTCGATGATCAGAGGCAGCTCCTGGGTCTGGACGTTCTCTCCTCTCAGCCCTTCGATGAGAATACTAGACGCACACAACCAGACAGAGGGAAGGATAAGATAGCGGCAGGATAGCAGCAGTCTGCTGGGACTTGGCTTGGGAACCGGCAGGCCGGTTTAAGTCCCCCGAAACACCTGCCCTTGAGCAAGGCACCAGACCCCCTCCCCTGCTCCCCGGGGCCTGTATATACAATAGCTGCCCACTGCTCCTAACACTAGGATGGGTTAAATGCAGAGAAACTCATGTGTGTCCATGTATGTGACCAACAAAGAGGATTCAATCCTTTAGATTGAGGATTCAATCCTTTTCATTAAGATTTTGATTTAGGAAAGGGGAAAGGCTTTTTCAGGACAGCTTTACGGGCGTAAAGGGGCAGAGATTCAAGCAATATGATGTTAGTTTCCTTAGTGGGAAATGCTGCCGCTGCCCGTCGCCCGCGATTGGTCAGTGAAATGCTCCATGAGAACATGTGTTCTGGTTGACTGCAGCTGCCTCTTCAGGTGACCATTTAGATTTGAAATGCTCCCGCCTCATTTCTGACCGATCAGGGGCATCTATTACACCTCTATAACCCCATCTTACCGGTCAATCACAGGTGATTGACACAACACTTATCCACTTGACACAATGGGGGAGAAAGGCAAGGAGAGAGCAAGGAGGGAGGGGACGTTTTTTGGTAGTTTGAAAACCTCACTCTCTTCCAATGTCCTTCCTCCAGCAGCTTCAACATTGTTGCTACAGCAGAGTGAGCTTTATAGTTAAACCATCAAAATACAGTAGGACACACACACACACACACACACACACACACACACACACACACACACACACACACACACACACACACACACACACACACACACACACACACACACACACACACACACACACACACACACACACACACACACACACACACACACACACACACACACACACACACACACACACACACACACCGTGCTATGTGGCGTGTGTCCCGGGTGGAGGCCAGGGCCTGTAGTATCCGTCGCTTCTCAGCGTCGTCGCTGGTCGACGCGTAGGTCCTCATCAGGAGCGCCCAGTCATCCTCTGAACGGGCCGCCACCGAGTAGACCACCCTCTGGAGGTCCCCGGGGACCCTGACGCAAACACACACACAATGTTTTTAATTAAAAACGTTTTATGGTTCTCTTTAGGCTGCTACACCCAGCCTAGTGTCTACAAGGTTGTCTCCTACACCCAGCCTAGCGTCTACAAGTTCGTCTCCTACACCCAGCCTAGTGTCTACAAGGTTGTCTACTACACCCAGCCTAGCGTCTACAAGTTCGTCTCCTACACCCAGCCTAGTGTCTACAAGTTTGTCTCCTACACCCAGCCTAGTGTCTACAAGGTTGTCTCCTACACCCAGCGTAGCGTCTACAAGTTTGTCTCCTACACCCAGCCTAGTGTCTACAAGGTTGTCTCCTACACCCAGCCTAGCGTCTACAAGTTTGTCTCCTACACCCAGCCTAGTGTCTACAAGTTTGTCTCCTACACCCAGCCTAGTGTCTACAAGTTCGTCTCCTACACCCAGCCTAGTGTCTACAAGGTTGTCTCCTACACCCAGCCTAGCGTCTACAAGGTTGTCTCCTACACCCAGCCTAGCGTCTACAAGTTTGTCTCCTACACCCAGCCTAGTGTCTACAAGATCGTCTCCTACACCCAGCCTAGTGTCTACAAGATTGTCTCCTACACCCAGCCTAGCGTCTACAAGGTCGTCTCATACACCTAGCCTAGGGCTACAAGGTCGTCTCCTACACCTAGCCTAGGGCTACAAGGTTGTCTCCTACACCCAGCCTAGCGTCTACAAGGTCGTCTCATACACCTAGCCTAGGGCTACAAGGTCGTCTCCTACACCTAGCCTAGGGCTACAAGGTTGTCTCCTACACCCAGCCTAGCGTCTACAAGGTCGTCTCATACACCTAGCCTAGGGCTACAAGGTTGTCTCCTACACCCAGCCTAGCGTCTACAAGGTCGTCTCTTCACACCTTCTCACTTGTGCAAAGCTTTGACCGTATTAGTTTGAAGGATATATGGCAGTGGCGGATCATAACCCAATAAGAAATTTAAGGTTAGGCTCCTCTTCATACCAGGTCAGGTAATCAATATTAAAGGTAAGGTAATCTACCCATTATGGGTAATGGACTGCATTTAAATAGCATATTAACCAAAGCACCTTACAAGTTCTATTTCATATAGGCTTCGCCGTATGGGGTTGTCCCGTGCGCGCATCGTGTGCACTGACAATTTCAGCAATGTCCGTGGGCCCGCCACGGCAACGTGCAGAAAAAGCCACGGAAGGTAAGTATGATGAACGATGTTAACCGTCCACGGTGCTGTTCAGAACCCGGCGGCGCCAGGGCCAAGCGCACTTAAGCACAGAGTGGCCGACAACTCCTGTCGCACACATAAATGTGTTGGAGCTTTCCAAGGTGCTGAGAGTGCTGATGTATTTCTCGCACCTGGTGCACGGCCGCCGCGTTCTGATCAGAACGGCCGGCGTGTTGGCGGCAGCCTACACAGACAGGGGGGAGTGCGCTCCTCTGCTCTTCATCGGGCAGCAGTCGAGCTTTGGCTGTGGGCTCATCAGAACCTGTTCAGTCTGAGAGCCCTGCATATCGCGGGCGCCCAGAATCCTGGGGCAGACCTCATGTGGCGGTTACATCGTCAGACTAATCTGGCAGAGGTTCGGGACGGCCCAGGTGGATCGGTTTGCATCCAGAAAGTATACCCACCGTGAGATGTGGTACTCTCTCAACCCGAAGGACCTGCCTCCGCTGGGGGTGGATGCGATGGCGCACACATCGTGGCCGCGGACGCTTTTGTATGCGTGTCCTCCGTCTCAGCTGATTCATCCTCTTTTAGAGAGAATCAGGAGAGAACAGGAGAGGCAGTCTGTCCTGCCAACAATATCCTGCCAACTCTTTATTGATGCCGACTGTTTTTTGTACGCGTTGCGTTGATAGACATGTTGCGTGCGATATGATGTGCTTGGTTGGCTTATAGACTACTCGCGACGATGTCGCCGGCCGGCTTGTCACACTAGTTGAATCTTTAGTGTGCACCGGCAAGTGTTTGATTGGTCGCTTTCTGGCATAAATCGGACGTACTTTGCATATTTGCAGCGCTGGCAACGCGGCTCTTTTTCTTCCTCCGCCTCACTCGTTGAGTGTGGACGTAGGAGGAGCCTTGGTGCTCGCCACTGGTTGGCTGTTTATGATTCCTTTCCCGCCCTATTGGGGCGGACGGAGGAGAAATATTGCTACTTGGCACCGCCCTTTTTCTATTAAGAAATTCAGGCGTGAGTCGAATAGTTGAGACTTGCCCTATTCTCTGTTCTCTGTATTCACAGCTTTGCGTGTTTCATGAAAGAGTTGGGTTGTTATTGGGGATGTGGTGTTTACAGTTCACTTCTTGAGTCCTGTGTGCCCCGGGACCTGGGACCAGCAGGGGGACCTGGGACCAGCAGGGGTACATTTATTGGGCTCCACTCGCAGCTTCGCCTTTGCCCATAAGGCGAAGCCTAGATGAGGTCATTCAGTGACTCCTCTCTACAGTAAGAGAAGAGACTCAAGCAAAGGGCTGAAGCCATGGGACAGCGTTGGGGGGGGGGGGGGGGTCTCTCTCTCTCCAGATGCTAAGGAAACTGCTTATCTGCCACTGATTGGTGTGACCATACAGACGAGGTCACGCCAATCAGTGGGCCATATGTGGTTCATCCAACAGGTGGGCAAATGTGACTTCCTATGAATTTCGACAGGGAAGGTTGTGCAGAAGCCCAGCATGAGACGGCTACGGCTACGACAATGACGATGATGATGGGGATGATGGTGATGATGATGATGTGCATCTCACCTGGCGGTGCCGTTGGCGTACTGCTTGTAGAGGTTAGAGGCCTTCTGGAGACAGTCTGGATAGTCCAGGCTGCAGGTGGTCTGCAGGAGCACTGAACGGAGCTCCTGTCTGGACACGCTTTGCTCCTCCCCCCAGCTCTGGTTCTTCATCAGAGGGCCAAACATCTCCAGGATGAAAGACTGTCAAGTACAACATCACACAAAACATAACTAGAGGGTACTCAGTAGAGCCAAGTCCCCTGGATCCGGATTCAGATGAGGATCTGCACCAAAATCCATTCAACTGTTCCATGACAAAAGTAATCTAACCACCTTTCGTCCAATTCCGTACATACCCTATAACGATATATTTATAAACACACAATGATATACATGATATATATATATATAATGTTAACTTATCCTATAATAGTATAATTGAATATATATTATATATTTTATACCTATGTGTGTGTGGGGTCCAGGACCAGTGCTCATAGTCATACACACATCCGACATGGAGTGCCTATATTTGGATAGGTGTTGGAGTGTGTGTGGGGTGAGGACCAGTGCTCATAGTCATACACACATCCGACATGGAGTGCCTATATTTGGATAGGTGTTGGAGTGTGTGTGGGGTGAGGACCAGTGCTCATAGTCATACACACATCCGACATGGAGTGCCTATATTTGGATAGGTGTTGGAGTGTGTGTGGGGTGAGGACCAGTGCTCATAGTCATACACACATCCGACATGGAGTGCCTATATTTGGATAGGAGTTGGAGTGTGTGTGGGGTCCAGGACCTGTGCTCATAGTCATACACTCAACCGACATTGTGTGCCTATAATTCAGATTGGAGTTGGCGTGTGTGTGGGGTCCAGGACCTGTGCTCATAGTCACACACACATCCGACATTGTGTGCCTATATTTGGATAGGTGTTGGAGTGTGTGTGGGGTGAGGACCAGTGCTCCTAGTCATACACTCATCCGACATTGTGTGCCTATAATTCAGATTGGAGTTGGCGTGTGTGTGGGGTCCAGGACCAGTGCTCATAGTCACACAGTCATGTTTTTCTTTCAGTTCCTGGTTCCTCATTCACCAATCGTTTTCTTATTTTGACCTTGTTTTATATTCATTTACCGTGACCACCGTGACCCGGGTGATGCTCGCATCAACCACCCATGTCTTCCCCCCACCCTCCCACATCCCTCCCTTACCCATTTCTCTCCCCTCTCCACAGATGCCGTTGCCAGCTGCCCCACCACATGCTCACTGGATCCAGTTCCCTCCCCTCTGCTTCAGTCTACTGCGCCTGAACTCCTGCCCTTCCTGACACATCAACACATCTCTGACGTCTGGATTCTTTCCCACTGCTTTCAAGACTGCCAGAGTCACCCCCCTCCTGAAGAAACCAACACTCGACCCCTCTGAACTCAAGAACTACAGACCAGTATCCCTTTTGCCCTTCTTATCCAAAACTCTTGAACGTGCTGTCTTTAACCAATTGTCCTTGTATCTCCACCAGAACTGCTTCTTGGATCCTCACCAATCTGGTTTAAAGGCAGGTCACTCGACAGAAACTGCCCATCTGGAAGTGAAGGGCAGTTTCTGCCCTTCACTTGCTAGAGTGAATTCGCTCTCCTCGGTCCTGATACTCCTGAACCTGTCTGCAGCATGAGACACTGTGAACCACCAGATTCTCCTCTCCACCCTTGAGGGGATGGGTGTCTCGGGCTCTGCTCGCTCCTTGTTTGCATCCTACCTGACAGGTTGCATCCTACCTACCAGGTGGCACTGGTAGGGTCTATGTTCGAACCACGTTCGCACCATGTTCGAACCACGCCGACTTCTCTTCTCCCTCTACACAACGTCCCTTGGTCCTGTTATCCACTCCCATGACTTATCCTACCACTGCTATGCTGACGACACCCAACTGGTCTTGTGGTTTCCCCCCTCGGACACGCAAGTGGAAACACGCATTGCCGCGTGCTTAGCAGACATTTCAAAGTGGATGTCGATGCACCACCTAAAGCTCAACCTGGACAAGACATAGCTAGTGTTCTTCCCCGCAAGGAATCTGGGTGTGACCCTGTTCTCGGCAAACACTGCATCAGTAACACGCTCCTGCAGATTCCTCCTCTACAACATCAAGAGGATTCGGCCTTTTCTCACTGAAAAGGATGCGCAGGTGCTGATCCAGGCTCTTGTCCTCTCTCGGCTGGACTAGCTCATTCAGAAAGCTGCAGCTCGACTGGTGTTCAACCGCCCCAAGTACTCTCAAGCTCTCCCTACCCTCCTTCGGTCTCTACACTGGCTACCTGTGGCTGCTCGCATCCAGTTCAAGACCTTGGTACTAGTGTACAAGGCAGTAAAAGGCCTACATCCCAACCCGTCCACTTCTTCGGGCCGTCTGCTTGCCCCCTCACTTAGGGGCCCGTGTGGCCGATCTACGCGGCCAATTTGGTGGAACAAACTCCCCATGGATGTCAGGACTGCCCATCTTCTCCCCAGTTATTGGAGACTTGTTAGAAATTTAATGCACTTTTGACTTCTGGTGACGAGTTGTTCTCTTACCTTCCTTTGTTGAAACACACTAAGTCGCTTTGGATAAAAGCATCTGCTAAATGACTAACGTAATGTAACTGTGGTACCCCGAGTTTAGCGGCTTGGTCAAGCTCGTTCCTCTTCTCCAGCAGCTGGTGGAGGCGGTTGAGCTGGGACAGCACCTCGGTCACCGGAGCCGTCTCCGTCTCGTTGACTGCGTACTTCAGCAGGTTGAGAACCTGCCGGAAGGACACGCGTCCGAGCCTGCGTCATCACCAATCACAACCAGAAAGGGCTTTATGGCCGGGTAGGTACACACATCATGTGTTGTTGTTGTTTGTATATGTCATGTGTTGTTTGTATACGTCATGTGTTGTTTGTATACGTCATGTGTTGTTGTCGTTTATATACGTCATGTGTTATATACGTCATAAAGTCGCTTTGGATAAAAGCGTCTGCCAAATGCCCTAAATGTAAATGTATACGTCATGTGTTGTTGTTTGCATATGTCATGTGTTTGTATACGTCATGCGTTGTTGTCGTTTATATATGTCATGTGTTGTTGTTTGTATACGTCATGTGTTGTTTGTATACGTCATGTGTTGTTGTTTGTATATGTCATGTGTTTGTATACGTCATGTGTTGTAGTTTGTATACGTCATGTGTTGTTTGTATGTCATGTGTTGTTGTTTGTATGTCATGTGTTGTTTGTATACGTCATGTGTTGTTTGTATACGTCATGCGTTGTTGTCGTTTATATACGTCATGTGTTGTAGTTTGTTTACATCATGTGTTGTTTTTTGTTTACATCGTGTTGTTTTTTGTTTAGGTCATGTGTCGTTTGTTTACGTCATGTGTTTGTTTACGTCATGTGTTTGTTTACGTCATGTGTTGTTTGTTTACGTCATGTGTTTGTTTACGTCATGTGTTTGTTTACGTCATGTGTTGTTGTTTGTATATGTCATGTGTTGTTGTTTGTATATGTCATGTGTTGTTGTTTGTATACGTCATGTGTTGTTGTTTGTGTACGTCATGTGTTGTTTGTATATGTCATGTGTTGTTGTTTGTATATGTCATGTGTTGTTGTTTGTATATGTCATGTGTTGTTGTTTGTATATGTCATGTGTTGTTGTTTGTATATGTCATGTGTTGTTGTTTGTATATGTCATGTGTTGTTGTTTGTATATGTCATGTGTTGTTGTTTGTATATGTCATGTGTTGTTGTTTGTATATGTCATGTGTTGTTTGTATATGTCATGTGTTGTTGTTGGTTTACGTCATGTGTTGTTGTTGGTTTACGTCATGTGTTGTTGTTGGTTTACGTCATGTGTTGTTGTTGGTTTACGTCATGTGTTGTTGTTTGTGTACGTCATGTGTTGTTGGTTTACGTCATGTGTTGTTGCTACGCCAGAGCTAGAGTTATTCTAACAGAACAATGGTTATGTTATCAGAACTCTAGTTCTGGGCTTGTCCCGTGCGCGCACTGAACATTTCAGCAATGTACGTGGTCCCTCACACATTCCCCACGGCAACGTGCATAAAAGACCCTCCACGCAATTTTTGTTGGGGGCAATGGGGGTGCAGCAGGTGGGAAACTAGACGGCTACGCCTATAATCATAGAACTAGAGCCCGATAAATGTACCCCTGCTGGACCCAGGTCCCGGGGCACACCGAACTCAAGAAGACGTGAAGTGCAAACACCACATAAGCTGCAGAGAACAGAGAAAAGGGTGAGTCTCAACTATTCGACTCATGCCTGAATTTGTTCTTTAATAAAAAAAGTCCTCCTACGTCCTCTCTGCATGGCTATGCACAGCTTCAACGTCATCGTCAAGTTTGCTGACGACACGACAGTGATGGGCCTGATCGCCGGCAACGACGAGACAGCCTACAGGGAGGAGGTCGGATCGCTGGAGGAGTGGTGCCAGGAGAACAGCCTCGCCCTCAACATCAAGAAGACCAAGGAGCTGATCGTGGACTTCAGGAAGCAGAGGGGAGAGCACAGCCCTATCTCCATCGACGGCGTTGCAGTTGAGAGGGTCAGCAGCTTCAAGTTCCTCGGCGTGCACATCTCCGAGGACCTCACATGGTCCACGCACACCACACACGTGGTGAAAAGGGCCCAACAACGCCTGTATTTCCTCAGGCTTTTGAGGAAATTCAGCATGGGCCCCCGCATCCTGAGAACATTCTATACCGGCACCATCGAGAGTGTTCTTACAGGGTGTATCACCGCCTAGTACGGGAACTGCACCGCACTCGAGCGCAGAGCGCTTCAAAGGGTGGTGCGGACGGCCCAGTATATCGTTGGAGGTGAGCTCCCCTCCCTCCTAGATATATACAATCAGCGGTGCGTGGCCAAGGCCAAACGCATCATAAAAGACATTGCCCACCCCAGCCACGAACTGTACTCACTGTTACCGTCAGGCAGGCAATACCGCAGTATCAAGTGCTGTACAAATAGGCTTAGAGATAGCTTCCACAGTCAGGCCATCAGGCTGCTGAACAAGGGCGTATAGCATATAACAATGTATATTTTATTACATTGATTTATATATACATATTGCTCTTTTCTGTGCGGATATTTTGCATTTTATAAATTGCATAAATTGCCGCGCAAATGTCTTCCACCGAGCCCTTCTCCAGCAAGGACTGCAAGAAGCTCGGCACGCTTCCGATCTCACTGCGAGATGGGACCACTCGATTGGGATCGCACCACCTAGAGAAAGCACCCCACTTCTCTGCGTAACCTTGAATAATATTGATAACTGCTGCAGACAAACCTCTGTCCTGCAGAATCAACCTCTCAGGAGCCAAACCAACAACCCACCCGACAGAGCGGGTGGGTGGTAAATAGCTTGCGACAGCGCGTCTGGCTACGGCACCGCGCACAAGAGCACTGCTAGTTCCGGGAACCATAAGGCTGATCGGCTCTCTGGGGCTACCAGAATGAGCGACTGCCTCTCAGAGAACCACATCTCACAGTGGGTATTCTCACTGGATGTAAACCGATCCACCTGGGCCGTCCCGAACCTCTGCCAGATTAGTCTGACAAAGGGAAGGGGACAGCAGGTCGGGGTCCAGGGGACAGCAGGTCGGGGTCCAGGGGACAGCAGGTCGGGGTCCAGGGGACAGCAGGTCGGGGTCCAGGGGACAGCAGGTCGGGGTCCCGGGGACAGCAGGTCGGGGTCCCGGGGACTGGTACGCAGCGGCGCCGGAGCGTGGCGAGTCCTCAGCCCGCTCATAGAGCACACGGGGACGCCGCCTGGCGGCGAGCCAAACCTCAGCGGTGCTTCGCCGACTAGTCGTCGCCCTACAGCCATAGGCCTGAGGGGAGGAGAGTGGCGAGACACAACATCCACCTGGGATTGCTGGTAAAAAAAACCCCACTGTGAGACGACTCGGTGAGTCGTGATCGCCATGTGGTTCCTCAACGACGATGACAGTGTCTACGTCGGTGCGAAGAACCTCTCGAAGACTTAATCTTCGGTCATGGAACAGCACGGGAGACGACACCTGGCGTCCCTTACGGCGGCTTTGGCGTGGTCTGCGCCCAGGCAACGAAAACACGACCAACGTGTGTTGGTCGTCCAAGGGGAGCCTTGCCGGGCACTCCGCCAGGTGCAATTGGCCCTGGCGCCGCCGGGTTCTGAAGAGCACCGTGGACGGTTCACATCATTCATCATACTTCCGCATTGCTGAAATAAATGGGAGGGTGAGGGCCACGCGGCTTTTCATGCACGTTACCGTGGGGAATGTGGGCGGGGCCCACGTACATTCAGTAAGTTCAGTGCACACGAGTCACGTGTGTCAACGTGTCCTGTGTTTATTGTTGTTAAATGTTTATCCAACTGCTGTAGTCCTAATTTGCCCCACTGGTGAGAATTAAAGTGAAAGTTCAGTTGAAGTAAGTTTTGGACAAGTGGTGCATGTGTGCGTACCTGGACAGAGCGAACATGTTATGAATGAGTGAAGCCCGGTCCTCGCTGGGCAGAACAGTGAGGTCAGAGGTCAGAGCCTCGATGAGGGCAGCCCATCCTTGGGTCTTGTAGTCCACCATGTAGAAGCCTGAGCTTTTGTAGTTTACCTTCAG
>CM051017.1:4673004-4685504 GCA_027704905.1 Muraenolepis orangiensis | reverse complement strand
TTACTAATACACCACCACCACGGTGTTACATTACTAATACACCACCACCACGGTGTTACATTACTAATACACCACCACCACCACCACGGTGTAACAATACTAATACACCACTGTTTAACATCACTGTGTAACATTACTAATACAACACTGTGAAACATCATAACACCACTGTGTCACATCACTAACATTAGTACATCACTGTGTAGCATTTGTATTACATCACTGTGTAACATCACTGTAATATTATTATTACATCACTGTAACACCACTGTGTAACATTATTATTACATCAATGTGTAACATTATTATTAAAGCAATGTGTAACATCAATATTACACAGCTGTATAACATCAATATTACACTGCTGTTTAACATTAATATTACACTACTGTGTAATATTATTGTTACACAGCTGTGTAATATCACTGTGTTACATTAATATGACACCACTGTAACACAGAGAGTTGCAGTCAGTGGATCAGAATGTTCTGCTAAAACATAGAACTGCTGGATCTGAAGTTCTGCTATAACACAGTAGAACTGATCAGAAGTTCTGCTATAACACAGTAGGACTGATCAGAAGTTCTACTAGAACACAGTGGGACTGATCAGAAGTTCTACTATAACACAGTGGGACTGATCAGAAGTTCTACTATAACACAGTAGGACTGATCAGAAGTTCTACTATAACACAGTGGGACTGATCAGAAGTTCTACTATAACACAGTGGGACTGATCAGAAGTTGTGCTATAACACAGTAGGACTGATCAGAAGTTCTACTATAACACAGTAGGACTGATCAGAAGTTGTGCTATAACACAGTAGGACTGATCAGAAGTTGTGCTATAACACAGTAGGACTGATCAGAAGTTGTGCTACAACCCAGTAGGACTGATCAGAAGTTGTGCTATAACACAGTAGGACTGATCAGAAGTTGTGCTATAACACAGTAGGACTGATCAGAAGTTGTGCTATAACACAGTAGGACTGCTGGATCCGACCACTGGGCACCAACCGTCCTCTGGGCAACCTCCCTCTCCCCCCAGCCTAACCTGGAAGGTTGCCTTGGTGATGCTGAGTTGGATGGCGTGCAGCACGATGCGCTTGGTGTTGTGCAGCACGGACATGGTGATGACCGTGCGACCCGTGAAGGTCATGCTGTCGAGGTCGGGGTTCACTGTGAGGTCGTAGTGGATGGGTCGCACGCTGGCCGGGAGGCGGAGCTCGGCCCACGGAAACGGCTCCCCGCTGGTGGAGGCCGGGTAGACCGGCTCCATGGGAGTGGTGGAGTTCTCCTCATGACAACCTTTCTGTGAGTTAGTTAGTACAATGTCATGCGTTTATAGCACCTTTCCAGAGCGACTGTCACAATGTGTATTTTCTGCTGGAAAGTAGGGTTTTTTTTATAAAACAGGGCTATCTATGCAGTAGAAAGGCTCAACAAAAACAGAAATTGGTGCTACATGATCAGAGAACAACAGTTGGAACAACAGCCCTAGAGAACTGGTGCTACATGACCAGAGAACAACAGTTGGAACAACAGCCCTAGAGAACTGGTGCTACATGACCAGAGAACAACAGTTGGAACAACAGCCCTAGAGAACTGGTGCTACATGACCAGAGAACAACAGTTGGAACAACAGCCCTAGAGAACTGGTGCTACGTGACAGGAGAACAACAGTTGGAACAACAGCCCTGGAGAACTGGTGCTACGTGACAGGAGAACAACAGTTGGAACAACACCCCAAGTCAAAAGTCCGACAGATGACGCAAAACGTGCCACCCAGCGGACTTTTGCTAGCAAACAAATTTGCAAAACTAAATGCTGGTAAAATGGAGGGGAATTGATCATTGTTTATCCACAGGCAGAGTGCCTACTGAAGTGCTTCCACCATCATAACATTGTCATTTGCATAAACTATCCAGATTGTAATGGTACAAATATATGGTTGTATTCAACCGGCATGCAAGGTGGACTCCGCCCGAGGGCGCCTTGCATGCCGGACTCCTGCAGACAAGGAGACAGCCAGCAGGTCGAGAGCAGTTAGGGTTAGGGTGTCTTGCTCAGGGACACCTCGACAGTTGGCTAGGGGGAGCCGGGGGATGGAACCAACAACCTTCCGGTTGTCTGGCGACCGCTCTACCTCCTGAGCTACACTGCCGCTAGTAGTATGTGTATGGGGAACCAACTAAACTAGACCTTGTGTCATTGGAGTTATAGATAGAAGTAGATAGGGAACTAGTGGTCGCATGGTGTCCTTACCTTGGTGAACGTACAGCCGGGGACGAAGTAGAGTACCATGGTCATGGACGCTACAATGACCAAAAACAGCACGCACACCACCATGGTGCGCGTGGAGGGCCGTGAACAGGACCTGCTACCACACAAAAGGGTACAAAACTAAAATCAGGCCCGACTGCGTCTGTCAAGTTCCACTTCCAAATGCTTAGTGGCAATACCCATTTATGGGTATTGCCAATCACAATAAAATCTGTGGTTAAATCTGTGATTTCCTTGCCCTTATAGGAAGTGGGTTTTAAAAAATGATTTGTTTGAGATAACGGTGGCAATAATCAATTACCAAATGAGTCTACTGAAGCTAATTATTTAGCTACAGAGATTTATATTCAATAACTAATCTGTCTGTTTGTGATCCAAAACACATTCAATCATTCAGGTCATCGAAGGACCCTTTCTCCTTCCCTTTTAAAGGCTCTGTGGCTTCCATTTTCAACTGGACGCTTACATTCACAAAACACCACCAATCTCCTTACTTGGGCGTGGTCTGTCTGGCGTAGGGGGAGGAGCTAATGCGTTGACCAGAGCTCCGGTTCATGAAGGACATGCCTAGCAACCGTGCGGACGACTCGTTGTCCTCCTCATCGTCGTCCAGCTCGTTCTCTCCCAAACCGCGAACCAGCAGGCGGGAACTACGGGGTTCGTACACAGCTTCCTCCGGGTCCAGCGCTGGAAATGCCTGGGAGCCATGTAAAGCGTTGCAAAGTCATGTAAAGTCATAAAGCGATGTATAGTAATGTGTAAAACTATGTTTATTGATGTAAAGGCATGAACTGCAGGAGACATGGTAAAGAAAGACATGATATGACCCGAGCATTACCGGGAATGCCTCAGAGTCCTTGGCCAGGTCCACCACATCGGGTTCCTCCTCAAACATGCTGTTCTCTATCATGTTCCTGGGGAGGTTGGCGTGCTCTGGAGACAAAAGTGAAAGTAAAGCACACAAGTAGAGAGTAAACAGTGAGGCCTTAAGACCTTAATAGAATACACAGGAGGTGTCCAGTGATAACTTAATGAGCAACACTCTTGGAGTTTGAGCAAGAGAAAAGAAGCACATGAAAAAAGTAGAAGAGCCAGTTTTAAGATGCGATGACCAGTCTAACAAAGCAACTGCTTATTTCCTGTTGGAAAATGGAATGCAGTAGTTCCTGGTTTACTGTCGTTTTTTCATTTATCATTGTGAAATATATTTATTATTTATTTGACTGTCCTATATTTTGAGAACTATATTTGGTGACATCAGTGCTGCTGCGGCCTCTTCACATGAAATTAAAGAAAGAAGCTGTCAGTAATGAAATCAGAGTTGCACATAAGCCTGTGTCACACCATACAGTGAACTGTTCATCGGGCCGACTACATCATATTATCCTACCAGGAGGCTACGGCATACCAAGAGCCACTTACAAGAGAGACCAGCGACTGTGTGCGTCTTCCGTGTCATGATGGTAGCCGAGTCTCGTTCAGCAGGACAAGCCCCTTACTGTTCAAACTGACAGACGCTCAACTTCCCAATTCAATAATACCTAAGGAAGTGAAACTGCATGTGTGCAAATTTCACTGCACGTTCCACCCATACTTGAACTCCGTACACTAATGGGTCTGTGCATTTCCAGTCTTATTTAATAACAAGTTTAAATGCCAACAACAGGTCATTATTCCACATTAGAAAGCCACAGCATTGGTAATTTCATTATTTTGACACCAAGCAAAGCCTTCGCAACACATTGTCAAGACTTGTCAGCAAACGGGTGTATGTCTGGCTATTTCTATATCTCTCAATCTCAAATCAAATAAAGAGACCAGCATAGAGGTCTCACCAAACCGGATCTGCAAGGTGCTGATAACATTTAATGAATAAGGAAGCAATGGACGCTTGTCCGCCCATATGTTTATGTTGACACTAAGAGATGGCAGACAAACATGGGTGGTGTGTGACTTCAACAAGCTGATAAACAGGCAAATATCACAAACATAAAAACACACACACAATACTAGATCAAATAAAACTCCATATGAGACGTGTATTTACTTCCAACAGGCCTGCAATACTGAATATTACTATACAATATAACAGTGTATATGTATAATAGTTTTTATTGTTTTTGTAATATTCTCAAATTGCATTGTAGACAAATATTGACAGAAATATTTTACAGAAACCTGGACAGCTGTTTCAAAGTCGCACACAGTCTATTAAAAACCTCCACAGGAGCAGTAACTTGCAGCTAACTCCCAGCAGCTAGTCGCTGTGCTAGGTGTTGTTGTTGTTGTTAGCCGCTAGTTAGCCGCTAGTTAGCCGCTAGGGCACGGGATCACCCCGGTGCTTACCCGAGAAGTTACTGTCAAACGGGTCCATACTGAGAAACCCCGGGGCACTTCCACAGACAAGTTGAGGCCGAAAACAGACGCCCTACGGAGACCGAGACAGTAGCGCCGTATCTTAACTGTAGGAGCTGTGGAGCCCTGACTTTAGATAACCGACACCATTAAAACACGGGGATTGACAGCTTCCTCCCTTATTGACAGTTGTTCATACAAGCGCCACTCTGTCGTCCTATTGGCTGCCGGGCGTCTGGTGGGCGTAGCTACTGCGCTTAAAGGAGGCGGAGCCTCCTTCTCATCTCCGGGACTCAAGTGGGCATAACAACCCCCCCTAGCGCCAATATATAGTGTTGATAAATGAGAATATATGAGTTGGGGTGAATAAATATACAATATATAAAGTTTGTAGATTTGTAGATTGTAGATTAGATTCAAATGTATTGCCACAAGTACAGTACAGCGAAAAATAATTTGGCATTATATATGTAAATGTATTTTCTGTCTTTTTTAGTTTGTCATTTTGTTTGACTTTATAGTTTGCTATAAAAAGTTTGCTATAAAGTTTTTGCTAAGTTTTGCTAAGTTTTGCTATAAAAAGTAAATATTCATGCTTATATTTATAATTTACTCTCTTTATTCACTTATTTATCAAAGGATGCAGTATTGATCACGTTTAGGCCTACTACTTTGTTCACCAGACTATTTAAAGACAAATATGGAGAGGACAATTGAAACAAAACAGAATGAGTGTGGTGGGTTCAAGGGGAGGTGACGATCTCCAACCATCCAATGCAGGCTCACACCCCAGCCTATCAGAGCCCCTCCTCCCCCTACATGCCCCTAGCCGCTGGTATAGCATAACACACACCCTCCACCAATAGACGACACAGAGGGACGACACAGAGAGACGACACAGAGGGACAACACACAGAGACAACACACAGAGAGACAACACAGAGAGAAAACCGAGAGAGAGAGAACACAGAGAGACAACACAGAGAGACAACACACAGAGACAACACACTGAAAGAGAGACAACACAGAGAGAGACAACACAGAAAGAGACAACACAGAGAGAAAACCGAGAGAGAGAGACAGTGAGAGAGAACACAGAGAGAGAACACAGAGAGACAACACAGAGAGACAACACACAGAGACAACACACAGAAAGAGAGACAACACACAGAAAGAGAGACAACACAGAGAGACAACACACTGAAAGAGAGACAACACAGAGAGAGACAACACAGAGAGACAACACAGAGAGACGACAGAGAGAGGCTCCCATGCCCAGGTCCGTAGACATGGCGGAGAGAGCTGTCGGCCGGTTTTACCTAGCGGTTATTTGTTTGTGGGCAGGTAAGAAAGACATCTCTGTTCTGTGTTCCTTCTCCAGGTTTCTTCCCTTGGAGTAGGGGACTGTTCTCCTAAGAGGACTCAGGGTTCCGGGGGTGAAACACAAGCCTGTAACATGTGACCTTGTGATGTTTAGGAGCAACACTGAGGTGTTAATCTGTTTCTATGGGGATTTTAAGTCAAGTCAATTTTCTTTGGAAACCCTCTCGAAAGTCTCGAAGGGCTTCACAGGCAACATGTTTACAACATTAACATGAACATCAAGCCATGAAGGCCATACATACGTATGTGTAACATACGTATGTATGTGTAAGCTACTCCTACGTGTCAGCCAACTTGTTGTACTTGTTGTACCTGAGCACTGGTTAAGGAAATGCACTTATTGTAAGTCGCTTTGGACAAAACTAAAAGTTGGGCTAAATCACTGTAATGTAATGTATTGCAATGCATTGTAATGTATTGTAATGTAATGTACTCTACATGTCTTAAGAGACATGTAAAGTGACATGTTCTCTCCATCCTCCTCCGGGCGCTGCAGGTGGAGGTAGCATAAAGGCGGAGTCTCAGGCGTCTCCGGTCCATCTGGCGGGGGACAGGTGGGGCTGGACCCTGCTGACGCGTGTGGTCACGGACTCGGAGGTCAGCCGAAGGTCCTCCTCTACGGAGGAGGGCCAACAAGGGGCCGCCTCTCCGGTACCAGGTATCTCGCTGGGCACCGGCGGAGGCCACCGGAATGTCGTGACGGTGATCACCGTGGCCACCGTCAGCTGGCCTTCGTACCGCTGCTCCGCGAGGCATAGACACCGTCGCCTACACCCACACCACCACCCACACCACCTACACCACCACCACCTACACCACCACCACCTA
Source organism: Muraenolepis orangiensis (assembly GCA_027704905.1). Lineage (NCBI taxonomy): Eukaryota > Metazoa > Chordata > Actinopteri > Gadiformes > Muraenolepididae > Muraenolepis > Muraenolepis orangiensis. The sequence goes on along the minus strand of CM051017.1, from coordinate 4,678,656 downwards.
CACCACCCCCACCACCACCCACACCACCTACACCACCACCACCCACACCACCTACACCACCTAAACTACCACCACCCACACCACCATCACCACCCACACCACCTACACCACCCACACCATAACCACCACCATCTCCACCACCCACACCACCTACACCACCTAAACTACCACCACCCACACCACCTACACCACCCACACCATAACCACCACCATCTCCACCACCGCCACCACCAGGTGATCAGCGGCGTCAGATCCCAGACCCCCATCTCCTCAGGTTGGTGCCAGCCTTACTAGTGATACTAGTGATAGACAGCTCAGTGCTCCACATAGAACAATGACATGATCCAATGTGGAGCATTGTCCATTGTCCATATCTCTGATTTAGCGTTATACTTTTGAAACCCGTGCCCCGTTCGTATTGTGCTGCCTCACTTGTTCATCACTGTGTTAGGTATAGGTATAGGACACAGTATAGGAATATCATCTGTTGAAATATGTTGAACACCACTTTTGTAAATCCGATTTATTTTCTGAAAACATTCAGTTGTTCAGTCACTCCAATTCGTATTTAAATATATTTAAATATTGTTGTACTTCAAACATTCCAGATGACCAGGATATCTGCGACGAAGACAAGATCACACAAGGTAAAATATAAAAACTAAATTAATGTGTGTTCTTTTCATTGTGGGGTCATCAGAGGCCAAAAACTAAATCCAACCTGCGATTCCCTGATCATTATAATAATAATAATAATAATAATAATAATAATAATACATTCAATTTAACATAGCACTTTTGAGGACACCCAAGGCACTTTACAGACATGGTAAAATTGCATGTACAGTACATTTAATAGAGTATTATTCAAATGAGAAGTCATGGGATAGAGGGGGGGTGTTTAGCAGGGGAAAGCCAGTTTGAAGAGGTGGGTCTTGAGAGCCTGTTAGAAGGATGGTAGGGTGGTTGTTTGAAGGATGGTAGGGTGGTAGTTTGAAGGATGGTAGGGTGGTTGTTTGAAGGATGGTAGGGTGGTAGTTTGAAGGATGGTAGGGTGGTTGTTTGAAGGATGGTAGGGTGGTTGTTTGAAGGATGGTAGGGTGGTTGTTTGAAGGATGGTAGGGTGGTAGTTTGAAGGATGGTAGGGTGGTTGTTTGAAGGATGGTAGGGTGGTTGTTTGAAGGTGGTAGGGTGGTTGTTTGAAGGGTGGTAGGGTGGTTGTTTGAAGGATGGTAGGGTGGTTGTTTGAAGGGTGGTAGGGTGGTTGTTTGAAGGGTGGTAGGGTGGTTGTTTGAAGGATGGTAGGGTGGTTGTTTGAAGGGTGGTAGGGTGGTTGTTTGAAGGATGGTAGGGTGGTTGTTTGAAGGATGGTAGGGTGGTTGTTTGAAGGGTGGTAGGGTGGTTGTTTGAAGGATGGTAGGGTGGTTGTTTGAAGGGTGGTAGGGTGGTTGTCTGAAGGATGGTAGGGTGGTTGTTTGAAGGATGGTAGGGTGGTTGTTTGAAGGATGGTAGGGTGGTTGTTTGAAGGATGGAAGGGTAGTTGTTTGAAGGATGGTAAGCTGGTTGTTTGAAGGATGGCAGGGTGGTTGTTTAAAGGACAGGTCTGGAGCTTGGTCCTGGGGACTATCAGGCTGTTGGTGTCAGCGGACCTGAGGCGACGGGAAGCAGTGTGACGGGGAGGAGGTCAGGGAGGGAGGGAAGGGCCAGGTTATTCAGGGCTTTGTAGGTGATGAGCAGTATATGGAAGTTGATCCTGTGTTTAACTGGGAGCCAGTGGAGGTTGTGGAGGACAGGGGGGGATGTGATCTTGGCGACGGGTGGAGGTGAGCAGACGGGCAGCAGATTTCTGGACATATTGAAGTTTGTTGAGGATTTTGTTCAGTGAGCCGTAGAGGATGCTGTTGCAGTAATCGAGTCTTAAGGTTATGAGGGCCTGGATGAGGGTTTCAGCAGCTGGACAGGACAGGGAGGGGCGGAGGTTGTTCCGGAGGTGAAAGAAGGCAGTTTTGGTGATGTGGTTGATGTGTGGTAGGAATGAGAGGATGGGGTCGAGGATGGTGCCAAGGTTGCGGACATGGGTGGAGGGGGTGACAATGGAACCATCAATGCTGATAGAGAAGGTCTGGGCGGACCGGGTGAGGGAGTTTGGGCCGATTATTGGGCTGAGTATTTCTGAATTAATGCAGTTGAGGCCATGGTTCTCAGCAGGAAACCGGTGGATTGTCTACTCCAAGTAGGGAGGGAGTCCTTATCTCAAGTGAAGAAGTTCAAGTATCTCAGGGTCTTGTTCTTGAGTGAGGGGAGGATGGATTGTGAGATTGTCCAGAGAATAGGTGCAGCGGGAGCGGTATTGGGTGCCTTTACCGCACTGTTGTAACCAAAAGGCAAAGCTCTCGATCTCCCGATCAGTCTTCGTTCCTACCCTCACCTATGGTCATGAACAATGGGTAATGACCAAAAGGAAGGACAAGATTGATTTCCTCAGGAGGGTTGCTGGTATCTCCCTGAGGGATAGGGTGAGAAGCTCAGTCACTCGTGAGAGACCCGGAGTAGAGCCACTGCTCCTTCGCGTAGAAAGGAGCCAGTTGAGGTGGTTCATCTAGTGAGGATGATCGCCTCCCGATGGAGGTGTAATTAACAATATAAATTAATAATTATGATAAGCTTGTGGTAATGTTCTCTGCATCATCCCCCTGACCAATACACCAAGTAATAAGTACAGTAGAAGTATCCGGGCCCCGTAGCACCGTATCGAGGTGTGCTGTGGTCCTAATCAGGTGGTCTCTGGACCAGGACGGAGCAGGTCACGGTCCTCGCCCTCAGACTGTGTCTCACCAAGCTGCTCGTCTTCAACGCTCTGATCACGGCCCACGCTGCTGTAAAGTGGTGAGAGGTTCACACACACAACATAGCCTACACACACACACACACACACACACAGTGTAGCCTACACACACACACACACACACAATGTAGCCTACACACACACACACACCCACACACACACACACACACATACACACACACAACGTAGCCTACACACACACACATACACACATACACAATGTAGCCTACACACACACACACACACACACACACAATGTAGCATACACACACACAATGTAGCCTACACACACACACACACACACAACGTAGCTTACACACACACACACACACACACACACACACACATGTAGCTACACACACACACAGAGCTCACACACACACACACACAATGTAGCCTACACACACACACACAATGTAGCCTACACACACACACACACACACACACACACACACACAGTGTCTCGTACCGGGACATTTAGACCGCGGGGTGCTATGTCTTTTCAATTGTAATTGAATGAAATGGACCCGACCTAAACGTAGCTTGACCTTTCAGATTGCGGAGGAGGGACAGCCCATCGTCATCCTCAAGAGAAGACACCTAGGTTCCTTACCTAGGTTCCTTACTGCTGTCTCACTACAGACATGACTCCATGGGAACCGCTGGTCCCACCTGAACATGTGGTCACACCTGAGTCTGTGGTCACACCTGAGTCTGTGCCACCGTTGGTTTGACAAACATAACAGTGAACGTGGTTTTCTAGGAGGACAACTTCTCTAGTGGGATGTTAAGAGGGAATGGTTTATATGGTAAATAGTTTGGCCAGATTTCAAACCACTTTCCTGTTGCTACTCTGAATGGCAGGTGCTCCTCAGTGTGACGGTTGAGATCTGATCACACCCTAACCTCAGACAGGTGTCTGACAGTCTGGCTGTTAAACTCCATGTTCCACATCGTTCCACAACGCACATGTGAAGTGACAAATGAACATAGTAGTCAATGTTTGTTTTTCTTGATTGATTTTTTTTATTTTAAATAAAACACTTGCAAATTTTGTTCCTCCATGTTTGTGTGAGCGTCGCCTGGGTAGAACACTGAAGTTGCAATAGAGTGCCACTAGGTGGCAGCACAATCACATCTGACGTTTTTGTGTTTTTGTTTTACATATTAATTATCCAACAGCAACAGAGTATGGAGCTTTATTTCCTCTACAGGACACTACATTTATAAATAAGTTAAGGTATTTCAACATTGAGCAGTCACTCGTGAAAACCAAACAGACACTCGTACGTAACACAAAGAAATCCCAACGCCAGCGGCTGAGCACAGACCTACACGGGAACCTCCACACGGAGCGCTCGGGGGACATGTTCACGGCGGCTCCTCGCCTAAGGGTCACGAGGCGGCGGTGTGGAGACCATGGTGTTGGTTTGGTCTTTGTTCTTACTTTAGTCTAACATCATGTGTCCCGCGAAGGACCAGCTCAACATGTCTGGCAGTAGAACAACAGGCGACTCCTTCTACAGTAGTAAAGTTAAAAAAGAGAGAGAGGGTATTGGGTCACGGTGGGGGGAACCAGTGATTCTGTACGTAAAAACAGTTTGTGTGACGGCGGAGACCTCCTCCGTTTGTTAGTCTTTGGCTCGAAAAAACTAAACCAAACAACAAATGCAACTGGAGCGAAATACAAGCGAGAGCCGACATTGTCACAACTTGTTGGCAGAAGCGGGAGAACGGCCTCCCCTGCGTGCAGGCAGGAGAGAACCAAACAACACAGCCTCGCATGTTGAACACTCGTTAATCAGTCAAGTCAAAGTAATTATGCCACACCCCCACACATTCACGCTTTGTTGACGCAGACACACACCCACACCTACCCCCCCACACACACACACACACACACACCTACATACACACACACACACACACCTACGTACACACAAACACGCACTTAAAAAAAGCACATACGTCAAAGAGAAGTGCACCGACAACATTCACAATACATTCACCAGAGGAACATTAGCTGACCTCGGATCAGAGGCCGAGGCAACTCAAATGGTGCCGGCGAGGCCCAGAGGAGTGTTCTTGTTAACAGGAACCAATAGGAACGTGGGTAGGTCAGAGGAAGGGTGCTAGGAAAGGGAAGGAAAGGAAAGAGGGTGCGAGAACCAAACACTGATGGATTTGTACAAAAATTAAAAGTAAATATAAATAAAGTGCTTCCGCTAAAACAAACATCCCCTAACGAAAAAATACGTTGTCAACCCTATGGCTGGACACAGAAGACCAACACACACGTGAGTACAGCGTGTCTGGTCCTACACACACCATAAATACAGCTTAGATACACACACCGAGGACCTGCAGTCTGTTGATGACCCCTCTGTGGTGGCCCTCCATGAGGACAGTGTGTTAAAGTCTCCGTCACATCTTCTGGGTGGGGGTGGGGTGGGGGTGGAGATGGGTGGGGTGGGGTGGGGGTGGTGGGGTTGATTGTATGGGGTCAGGGTCTGCAGGAGGACGTCTGCACCTGATCACGGCGGGTGTCAGTTGGTTGGGTGTCAACAGAAGCTCTGCCACACCCTCTACACAGAACCGAGCCTCTCAGGAACCCAGAGGGTCTGAGCCAGTGTTGCGTAACGCTCACTTGTGTGACACTGCACCAGGGTGCAAAGACACATGCACGCGCGGCGAGCATGCGCAGGCCAGGGGTCTATACAAGCGGCAGACTGCAGAGTGTGCAACAAAGCAGAAGCAGGGCGAGCGGCGCCATCGGCTGGGAAGCGGAGCCGCGGGGGTAGATCCTC
>CM051017.1:4663004-4668004 GCA_027704905.1 Muraenolepis orangiensis | reverse complement strand
CCAGACAAGCAACAGAAGAGAGGGGGGGGGCGCACCCACATGTCTTACCCCTGTCTTACCCTCAGTCCTGTCCAGGAGAAAATAACAAGAGCAGAAGCAGCCTCCTACATCACACTCCATCAGGCCCAAGCAGAGAGAGAGAGAGAGAGAGAGAGAGAGAGAGAGAGAGAGAGAGAGAGAGAGAGAGAGAGAGAGAGAGAGAGAGAGAGAGGAGGAGAGAGAGAGAGAGAGGAGAGAGGGGAGAGGAGGAGAGAGAGAGAGAGAGAGAGAGAGAGAGAGAGAGAGAGAGAGAGAGAGAGGAGAGAGAGAGAGAGAGAGAGAGAGAGAGAGAGAGAGAGAGAGAGAGAGAGAGAGAGAGATTACAGTCCAGATCTAATGCATCAGTCACAGTGTGCTCCTATTAGATTAGACCAGAGAGTCTCTCCAGGGTATGGGCAGCTGTGTGCTCTCTCACACACACACACACACACACACACACACACACACACACACACACACACACACACACACACACACACACACACACACACACACACACACACACACACACACACACACACACACACACACACACACACACACACACACACACACACACACACACACACACACACACATATCCCATACACACTTGCACGCAAACACACACGTCTTTTACATATTTTAAAGAATTCTTGTTGCGCTTTCATTAAACACAACACACACCCATACAGCCACACACACACACACACACACACACACACACACACACACACACACACTCAGCCATCATCTGATGGTGGTTGTAATATGCGAGTGAAGAGTGAAACACGCTAGCAACACATTACGCTAGCATCCACTCATAGCATAGCATCGTTAGCATCACATGTATGTATAAGCTATGTGCGTGCAGGGTCCAAAATGAACACAACCAAATATCAGGGTAACATTTGAACATTTGTTTGTTTATCTGTCTGTTTGTCTGAAGGCAAGATAACTCGATAACAACAAGATAACTAACTAAAGGTTATGTATTTAATTGGAGAAAACTGGCAGTTAGATTACTTGGCCAAGGAACAGATTTTGGCCCAGATCCGGTTCCAAATCTGGATCCTGGGATTTTTTGAAGGATTGTTTAAAATCACATATTGTGTAATATTTCACAAAGTTACTCAAATGTTTGCATACAACTTGCTAAGGGTTTAGGTGGAAGGCCAATTCCCATTTAAGAACATTTAGGGAATATAGGGAAACCAATGTGAACCCCCACAGATCAGGATCCGAATCCAGACCCAGAAGGTTTTATGAAGGATTGTTCAAAAAAAATAAAAGGGCAAAATATACTTTTTTGTGTGGAGAAGGTATGTTTTCTACTGAGGGCCCTCTGGTTGGAGGTATGTTTTCTACTGAGGGCCCTCTAGTTGGAGGTATGTTCTCTACTGAGGGCCCTCTAGTTGGAGGTATGTTCTACTGAGGGCCCTCTAGTTGGAGGTATGTTCTACTGAGGGCCCTCTAGTTGGAGGTATGTTCTCTACTGAGGGCCCTCTAGTTGGAGGTATGTTTTCTACTGAGGGCCCTCTAGTTGGAGGTATGTTTTCTACTGAGGGTCCTCTAGTTGGAGGTATGTTCTCTACTGAGGGCCCTCTAGTTGGAGGTATGTTCTACTGAGGGCCCTCTAGTTGGAGGTATGACCTCTACTGAGGGCCCTCTGGTTGGAGGTATGTTCTACTGAGGGCCCTCTAGTTGGAGGTATGTTCTACTGAGGGCCCTCTAGTTGGAGGTATGTTCTACTGAGGGCCCTCTAGTTGGAGGTATGTTCTACTGAGGGCCCTCTAGTTGGAGGTATGTTCTACTGAGGGCCCTCTAGTTGGAGGTATGTGCTCTACTGAGGGCCCTCTAGTTGGAGGTATGTTCTACTGAGGGTATGTTCTACTGAGGGCCCTCTAGTTGGACGTATGTTCTACTGAGGGCCCTCTAGTTGGAGGTATGCTCTACTGAGGGCCCTCTAATTGGAGGTATGTTCTCTACTGAGGGCCCTCTAGTTGGAGGTATGTTCTCTACTGAGGGCCCTCTAGTTGGAGGTATGTTCTCTACTGAGGGCCCTCTAGTTGGAGGTATGTTCTCTACTGAGGGCCCTCTAGTTGGAGGTATGTTCTCTACTGAGGGCCCTCTAGTTGGAGGTATGTTCTCTACTGAGGGCCCTCTAGTTGGAGGTATGTTCTCTACTGAGGGCCCTCTAGTTGGAGGTATGTTCTCTACTGAGGGCCCTCTAGTTGGAGGTATGTTCTCTACTGGTCTAATAATGTTTTGGCCGGTAGATTCTGTGCTGATTTTTGCATTTTATAAATTGCATTTTTTATTTTTATTTTATATTCCTTATTCTATTTTTTATTCTATTTTTATCTATTTTTATCTATTTTTATTTTATCTTATTCTATAACTGCTGTCTGTCGTCGGGTATTGCACACAAGAATTTCACATCACTGCTTTATACTAAACTGTAAACTGTGAAGTGACAATAAACTTGACTTGACTTGACTTGACTTGATTCTAAGGTGGACATCACATCAGACTCCTCCATTGTAGCTCCCACCACTGTGTGTGTTAAAGTGTGTCAATAACAGTGGAGTAAAGGTGGAGTAACGATTGGTGCGACCCATTGGGGGCACTGCTGTCCTAAGTTAAAAAATCCAGTATACTGTATATAAATACACAGAAAAAATACAAGAAAATACGGTACAAGTTACAGTCCCTCAAACTCACACCGTGTGTTAGAATCTCTCCCCAGCATGTTAAATCAAGACCACGCCCTCCGACACACACACACACACACATAATACACACACATAATACACACACACAATATACACATATACTGAGACGTGTGTGGCCATGCTGGCATGCAGTGTGCAGGTTCTGCATGCCAGCAGAGAGTGTGTGTGTGTGTGTGTGTGTGTGTGTGTGTGTGTGTGTGTGTGTGTGTGTGTGTCCACAGACTGCTCCAGCAACACATTCCTCCTGCTCTTTGCCATCACTCCTCAGTTCAATATTTCATCCAAACACCGACCAGAGCGCAGTAGAGCCGCTTCTGTCTCTCCTACACGTTTAACACCACCCAAACATCACCCGACACCACCCAAACTACCCTAAAAATCATCCAAACACCACCCAAACTACCCTAACATCACCCGACACCACCCAAACTACCCTAACATCACCCGACACCACCCAAACCAGCATAACACCACCCAAACCACCCTAACATCACCAAACACCACCCTAACCACCCAAACACCTCCGAAACTACCCTAACATCACCCGACACCACCCAAAATACCCTCACACCACCCAAACCACCCTTACATCACCTGACACCACCTAAACCAACCCGACACCAATCCAAACTACCCTAACACCACCCAAACCACCCTAACACCACCCCAACACCACCCTGACATCACTCAAACCACCGCAGCGCTACTCAAACTACCCGAAAGACCAAAACCATCGTAACACCACCCAATCCACCCAGAGACCACCTAATAAACCCTGACACCACTCAAACTACCCCAACACCACCCAAACCACCCAATATATGACTCAGTCTCTAGGTTCAACATGCAACACACCTGCCCTCCGCTTATTGAAACTGAAAGAAGCCATCGTTTGGAAAAAGGTCAAAGGTTGTGATGGTTGTGACGACATGATGACCCCCACCTCACAGTGGGGTGGATGAGGTGACACGCAGGGGAGACAACCTTGAAGGTCAGCAGCGCTTCATTGACCTACTGACCTCTGACCCTGATTGAGGCAGTCTAGAAAAAAAACTTTTCTACAAATGATGACATTTCATTGAATTCAATTGAAAATAAACACACACCATCTTTTCCTTCAGCGCTGGGATCGTAGCCCCTTCTAAGCCTGACTTCCAGGTCGATATTGTACCTCCAGGTCACCCCCCTCCCCCCTGGAGGCTTCTGTGTTCTCACTGCACATACAAAAGGTCACCCCCCCCCCCCCCCCCCCCCCTCTGACCTTAGAGGAGGAGGGTCCTCGCGGGATGACCCCTCGGCTGGGGGAATGGCTTCTGGAGTGCTTATTGATCACCTTGTTCTGAGCCCCCTTTTCACACGGCCCGACTCTACCGGCTCAGGGCTCACACTTCACGACTCCCTTGCCTTTCCTCTCTCCCTCCCCACTCTCTCTCCCTCTCCCTCCATCTCTCTCTCTCTCCCTCCCTCCCTCTCCATCTCTCGTTTTGCCTTCCTCGCTTTGTCCCCCCCTCTCTCTCCCCATTCTTTCTCTCTCACCACTCTCTCTCTCTCTCCCCACACTCTCTCTCTTCCTTCTCTCTCTCTCCCCACTCTCTCTCTCTCTCTCCCCACACTCTCTCTCTCTCCCACTCTCTCCCCACTCTCTCTCTCTCCCACTCTCTCTCTCTCTCTCCCACTCTCTCTCTCTCCCCACACTCTCTCTCTTCCCTCTCTCTCTCTCTCCCCACTCTCTCTCCCCACACTCTCTCTTCCTTCTCTCTCTCTCTCCCCACTCTCTCTCTCCCCACTCTCTCTTTCTCTCTTCCCTCTCTCTCTCTCTCTCACCCCCCTCCATCTGAATGAGGACAGTGGGGGACACCAGTCCACAGTTCAGGGATAACCGTTCTCCCCAACAGACACACAGGAGCAGCACTAGTGCAATAGTTCATCATAACACACCATCTACCAGAGACAATAGTATCATCATAACACACCATCTACCAGAGACAATAGGTCATCATAACACACCATCTACCAGAGACAATAGGTCATCATAACACACCATCTACCAGAGACAATAGGTCATCATAACACACCATCTACCAGAGACAATAGTATCATCATAACACACCATCTACCAGAGACAATAGTATCATCATAACACACCATCTACCAGAGACAATAGGTCATCATAACACACCATCTACCAGAGACAATAGGTCATCATAACACACCATCTACCAGAGACAATAGGTCATCATAACACAC
>CM051017.1:4640504-4653004 GCA_027704905.1 Muraenolepis orangiensis | reverse complement strand
TCTCTCTCTCTCTCTCTCTCTCTCTCTCTCTCTCTCTCTCTCTCTCTCTCTCTCTCTCCCCCTCTCTCTCTCTCTCTTTCCCCCCCCTCCCTCCCTCTCTCTCTCTCTCTCTCTCTTTCCCCCCCTCCCTCCCTCTCTCTCTCTACTCCCTCCCCCTCCCCCTCTCTCTCTCTCTCTCTCTCTCTCTCTCTCTCTCTCTCTCTCTCTCTCTCTCTCTCTCTCTCTCTCTCTCTCTCTCTCTCTCTCTCTCTCTCTCTCTCTCTCTCTCTCTCTCTCACACACGCACACACGTTCACAAAGAACCAGAACCCCCCTTAGCAGTGAGACCTGTATGTGTGTGGGGCTGACAGGTAAGGCGGTGAAAGAGGAGACAAAAGGTGCGGTGATTTGGCCTCCTTCTGTGATGTCAGCCGTGTCTCCACAGTAGAGATGAGCTCATCCTAACTGGCTGCAGTATGCAGCGCTGCCTCCTCAACCACTACTACTGCTGTGGTTAGCGCTCATCCTGTCTGTCATTGTGTCTGTTCCACCGCCTACCTGCCTGTCACCCGACTGTCAGTCTGTCCGTCTGCCTGTTTGTCTGTCTGTCTGTCTGTCTGCCCGTCTGCTTGTCTGTCAGCCTCGCCATCTGCCTGCCTGTCTCTCTGTCGGTCCATTTGCGTGTGTCTGTCTGCCTGTCTGTCTGTCTGTCTGTCTGTGTGTCTGTCTGTCTGTCTGTCTGTCTGTCTGTCTATCTACCTGTTTGTCTGTCTGCCTGTCTTTCTGTCCGTCTACCTGTCTGCCTGTCTGTCTGTCTGTCAGCCTGTGGGCCTGCCTGTCTGCTGTGTGTGCTGTGGGTGTGTGTGTGTGTGTGTGTGTGTGTGTGTGTGTGTGTGTGTGTGTGTGTGTGTGTGTGTGTGTGTGTGTGTGTGTGCCAGCTGTGTACTCGGGGCCTGCAGTCATAGTCTTTTGGTGGTGTTGTAAACACAGCAGGAGAGGAGGAATCACTTCGTAGTGAAGAGCCTTGTAGGAGAGCAGGAGACGAGAGCAGGAGCGAGGAGTGGGTTCCACATGGAGGAACACAACCAGCTCCTGCAACACCCGCTTAAACTCATTAACATTTTGAGATCACTTTTTGTCATTTATATTGCTGTACTTTCTGCTGTGACCTGAATGTCCTGTCTTCCTCCCAGCACACGCTCTAAGCCACTAGAAGATTGAATTATACATGAGTTATGAACATTAATATTAGTTTAATACTAACTTCACTTCTTCTAGACAAGTTTGCGTGTGTATTCATGTATAAATGTGTGTGTGTGTGTGCGTGTGTGTGTGTGTGCATGTGTGTGCGTGTGTGTGTGTGTGAATGTGTGTGTGTTTCTCTTGGCATTAGAAGACGTGTGTGTGTGTGTGTGTCATGAGTGTGGGGGCAGACAAAGAAGCAGATAGAGAGATGAGCGGGGGAGGGGTATTAGCTCTCCTCTCTGGACCGTATTGTACAGACGGCCATTGGCACCACACACACCTTCTGTCTTATAGAGCTGTGTGTAAAAGGGCTGGTCGTGTTGGTTGTGTATAATGTAATATGAAGCTTTCTTTACTGTTCCAGGTAGATTGTGGACTCTCTTTCTCTGTGTCTGTCTGTCTGTCTGTCTGTCTGTCTGTCTGTCTGTCTGTCTGTCTGTCTCTCTGTCTCTCTCTCTCTCTCTCTCTCTCTCTCTCTCTCTCTCTCTCTCTCTCTCTCTCTCTCTCTCTCTCTCTCTCTCTCTCTCTCTCTCTCTCTCTCTCTCTCTCTGTCTCTAAGGTGGAAGATCTCCCTTCAGTCCCCCACCTCATTTGTGTGCAGGGACGGGGGAAACGGAACGCATGCACACACACACACGCACACACACACACACACACACACACACACACACACACACACACACACACACACACCCTCGGCCTCTCTCCAGAGGCGGCTCAGCTGTGGAGCTCATGATTGTAGGACTATGTTTCCGTGACAACCACACATGATGAGTGAGTCCCGAGACTAAAATAACAAACTGAATAATTTAGACGGATCCATTTTTAAAGCGAGCGTTGTGTCACCTCAGCACCCAGCCGGGGCCCCCTGCAGGCAGGCCGGCCCATGCGGGCGGGACAAGGGGGGGTGGTGGTGCTTTTTAAAATTGGTTCACTTAATCCTTAATGTGAAATCCAATGAGACGTGAACACGTGTGCAATGTGTCAGAAAATATATTATTAGTATTTTTTTTTTTTTATTGTATAAAGATACCCCATCTCAATGTCTGCTCCTCTTATTGTGTATATATACACATAGTTTTGATATATATCTTTACACATTTACCGCCAGGTTTCAATAAAGATGTTTCCATACCGTTTTTTTACATATATACACTGTTTGTACACATATTGTTCATCATATATAACATACTGAATATTGTTCAAAATGCAAAACATATATTGTTCATTAAACTATTTGATTCATGAAAGCATTTCATATTATGTTGATCCCCAATAGGTCTCGACAAGTAATATTTATATTAGTATATTAGACTATTTATACTAGTCTGCATATCATATTGATGACAATATGCTAAATGTTAAACAGAAATACCTCAAGGATCTTTATTTAGGTTTATATTCTGCCCTGAGCTTATGTACACTGTGAACACATCTGGAAATAAGGTTGGCATTAACAGTAGAAATCAATTCAACAAAATATGACATTAAGAGTGAGTGAGTAAGAGCAGTGCTATCACAGTAATAACTTGTTATAACTTGTAATAACTTGTTAATGTGTTCATTGTCAGGAATATGACCTGTCACTCACGGGAGCTCATTTCCAAAGCAAATCTTCAAAGTAAAAACGTTGTGTAAAGCTCAGCCAGGTCCCATGTTAACTCACCCTGAGCGCCACCCGGAGACGGGGAACCAGTCTACTGCAAGCCGTAACAAGCTATCAGTACGCTTTGGGAAGGATTTCTACCAGTTAATGGAGTTCTCCTTTTTCATGCCATTTGCCATTTGCAACAAGTTCAATGGAACACTTACTCCCCATTCCCTCCCACAGTATGACTTTGTAAAACACAATACTATAAAAAATACTATACACATTAAAAATGAACATAAAAAGAACAATAAAGTCACTGATGAATTATGTGTACGTGTGGAATTGTGCAAAAATAATATAAAAGCCATTTAAAGTGCCAGTAGTGCAGCAGCATCATGAATACAGTGCAGTAACTGTGATGAGTCCAGAAAGTCCAGCGAAGTATGATAGTGTAATGTTAATGACATGTTATGATAGTGTAATGTTAATGACATGTTATGATAGTGTAATGTTAATGACATGTTATGATAGTGTAATGTTAATGACATGTTATGATAGTGTAATGTTAACATGTTATGATAGTGTAATGTTAATGACATGTTATGATAGTGTAATGTTAATGACATGTTATGATGGTGTAATGTTAATGACATGTTATGATAGTGTAATGTTAATGACATGTTATGATAGTGTAATGTTAATGACATGTTCTGATAGTGTAATGTTAATGAGTGTGTGTGTGTGTGTGTGTGTGTGTGTGTGTGTGTGTGTGTGTGTGTGTGTGAGAGTGTGTGAGTGTGTGTGTGTGAGAGTGTGTGAGTGTAAGTGTGTGTGAGTGTGAGTGTGAGTGTGTGTGTGTGTGTGTGTGTGTGTGTGTGTGTGTGTGTGTGTGTGCGTGTGTGTGTGTGTGTGTGTGTGCGTGCGTGTGTGTGTGTGTTTGTCTGTGACTTCTGCTTCCCTCATGATGTTCTGTATGGAGTAGCTCACACTCACACACTCACACACACACACTGTTCTGTGCTCTGGGAAGAAAACCTCTTTCTGACTCCTCCGCCACTCCCCCCCCGGGCCCTGCACCTGGTACAGCCTTTTACATCCAGAAATACACAGGAAGACACCTACATATCCATACAATACACACACACACACACACACACACACACACACACACACACACACACACACACACACACAACACACACATACACACATACCCTCTCACACACACCCTCTCTCACATACATGCACAAACACACACACACACACACACACACACACACACACACACACACACACACACACACACACACACACACACACACACATGCGTAAAAGCTCTTAAGGATAACAGCGGGCCAATCTCCATTGATGTTATTGATTAGTGCCCCCCCCCCCCCCCCCCCCCCCCCAGCCCTCAGACCAGGAGATGCCAGCTGTGTCAAGCTATCGGCGTCCTGCAGCGCCCCATCTCCGCCACGGAGGGGAGAGACGAAGATGATGATGATGATGATGATGATGATGATGATGATGATGATGATGATGATGATGATGATGATGCACCGGCTCCACCTGAAACCAAGGAGATCCTGCCCACAGAAATGGCAGAATCTCCACGGGGGGCAGAAGAACGCGGGGGGGGGGGGGGGGGGGGCTGCCACAGTGTCCCTGTGGTTCCTGTGCGTGTGTGAGTGCGTGTGTGTGCGAGTGTGCGTGCGTGCGTGTGTGCGTGCGTGCGTGCGTGCGTGCGTGCGTGAGTGTGTGTGTGCGTGCGTGCGTGCGTGCGTGCGTGCGTGCGTGCGTGTGTGAGTGTGTGTGTGTGTGTGTGCGTGCGTGCGTGTGTGCGTGCGTGTGTGTGTGTGTGTGTGTGTGTGTAAAAGAGTCACGCTGTGCTGTGAATGAATTATTAATCTGCTTCCATGTTGTTTGTGATTCTGACTTTTCCCCACAGCCGTCCCTTATGGGGGAACTGTTTTTCCATTTATCTGAAAGTGTCTAAAGAGTGAAGATCATCGTCATCAAACGGACCAGGGAGTCTCTCTCTCTCTCTCTCTCTCTCTCTCTCTCTCTCTCTCTCTCTCTCTCTCTCTCTCTCTCTCTCTCTCTCTCTCTCTCTCTCTCTCTCTCTCTCTCTCTCTCTCTCTCTCTCTCTCTCTCTCTCTGCTGTGGAGGAGACACCAACATCCAACCTCAAACAACACTGACAGCTACAAAGAAATAATAGTCGCAGATCTGAAGGTAAATGCTTTGAATGGACGTGCCGTTACATCACGCAGCCAGTGTGTGTGTGTGTGTGTGTGTGTGTGTGTGTGTGTGTGTGTGTGTGTGTGTGTGTGTGTGTGTGTGTGTGTTAATATACCCATTGTGCAATGAAGAACACACACAACGTTCGTGGCAATAAATCCAGGTGATTGATTAGCTCACGTGTAGCAAAGTGCGTTAGCGCATGATAGATATCCAAACCCTAAGCAGCTCTCCGGAGCCTCGGTGTGTAGCCATCATATTTCACCGTGACGCCACGGTGGCCCAAAGCTCCACCTGTTTACCCTTCATTAGCTTCAGGATGTGATGTACGGCTCCGGGGTCTCAAGCCGTCCACACGGGATGGGCTACCGGCGCTAGGTTGGCCCTTCATAAATGTAGCCATTCAACAGCACGGGAGTTTAGCTATCAACTCATGAAACACGTGTTTAGGTTTAGAACAATGCTGCCATCTGATTGGACGCACTTTGAGAGGTCCGTGTTTTACCAGGGTGACATTTATTTAATTGTTAATTGTTTGAACTTTGAGCGAAGCGTCAAGGTGAAGAAGCCGATCGGTCCGCTATGACCAGTTTAGCATCAGCGCTAGGATAGCTTCAAACAATCAACTCCATAGGAATACATCGGCAGCGCTAGGTTAGCTTCGATGCTCAACTCCACTGGAATACATCGGCAGCGCTAGGTTAGCATCGACACTCAACTCCACTGGAATACATCGGCAACACTGAAAGCTCATCTTCCACTTCATTCACCTTGGCGTCCATCTTGGTTTTAATTCTGCATTAAGCTCCCCCTCCCAGCTAGCGCTGACGTCACAGAGTAACGGTAATGACCAAAGAGGGATTGTCATGTGGAACATCATGTGGTTCACTCCTAGCTTGATAGATACTTCTACCTCTTATTATAACATATACATAATATTAACATATTATTATAACACAACATCATATATTTCTATTCTATATATGAGATGATACCAGCATGGCCGCGGGGGGAAGGAGGTTGACACTAACCGGCACACGGAGGGAATGAATCTCTTCCAATTGAAAAGACCCGGGCATTAAATCCGTCTGGTGGGCGGTACGTTATGAGGAGGACATATCTGCTCTGCGGGTAATTGGGAATTCATTTAGTCATCAACTGACAATAGAATAGGTGCTATTTTTGTGGTTATTGCAAGGAAATGTGACATGTGGGCGGATAACGGCAGGAAAGTACGTTAGACACAGAGTACGGTGTCCTTGGATACTTACATGGCTGTCTGTTCGAGAGACTAGTTAGGAGTTAGGAGACTATAGTTAATATAGTTATATGGTCGTCTTTATGTATATATATATACTATGTATTATATATATATATATATACATATGTATTTATATATACATATATATATATATATTCAACATCAACTGAAATTAAGATAAATGTCATAACATCAACCCAAACTCAGTGCAAAGTCATCAATAAATGATGATATGTTGGAGAATGAAAGCCAAATTAACTTTGAAAGAATGCCGCATATAACAACCATTTGTGACAACCCTCTGTATGGTCTCCGTACTGATGGTCTCCGTACTGATGGTCTCCGTACTGATGGTCTCCGTACTGATGGTCTCTGTACTGATGGTCTCTGTACTGATGGTCTCTGTACTGATGGTCTCTGTACTGATGGTATCTGTACTGATGGTATCTGTTGAACCGATGATCAAAGAGTCAACTCATCTCCCTGGAAACCAGAAGAATTAATTCATGGCACACATTAATTTTATTGCATGGATTTTCAGAGTGAAAAACACAACACATGGTAATATAAGGAGGGATTGAATAGACATTGAGCATTACACAAACATATCTACTTTACCCCTCAAGGTCCTTTTCTCCAATCCAAGCTACAGGGGGGGGGGGAGAGAGAAGAGAGAGAGAGAGAGAGAGAGAGAGAGAGAGAGAGAGAGAGAGAGAGAGAGAGAGAGAGAGAGAGAGGGAGGGAGGGAGGGAGGGAGGGAGAGAAAAATAACGTAAATCATCAACAAGTAGGAATGTGCTCTTTTGTGACCTTGTGGAGATTTACGCGTGTCGGACGTGCCGCTCGGACGCCGAACACATGGAGAAACGTTCATTCATCCTCCTTCCACCAAACCAAATCAAAGCAACGTTTCCCTCTGCGACAGCAACCATCACCGCCGGGACCCCCGAGAAGAGGCCTCACGGGCCTCTCAGGGCAGGACAGACGGGAGGAACCTGTACGGCACTCCCTCCTCATGGAGAGGGGGAACTCCCGCTTTAATCTTCCCTCTTCACAGTTCTCACCCTAAACCTATGTTCTAACCCCAAGTTCTAACCCTTACCCTAAGTTCTAACCCTAAGTTCCTCCCCTAAGTTCTAACTTTAACCCTAAATTCTTACCCTAACCCTAAATGTTAATCCTAACCCTAAATTCTAACCCTAACTTCTAACTATAAATTCTAACCCTATGTTCTAACCATAAGCATAAATTATATCTCTAACCCTTTGACAAGGTGGCGAGAGAGAGAGAGAGAGAGAGAGAGAGAGAGAGAGAGAGAGAGAGGAGAGAGAGAGAGAGAGAGAGAGAGAGAGAGAGAGAGAGAGAGAGAGAGAGAGAGAGAGGAGAGAGGGAGGAGAGGGAGAGAGGGAGAGAGAGAGAGAGAGAGGAGGAGAGAGAGAGAGCCTCAGTGGGGTAAAAGACAATAACATGCGAGTGGTTTCCTTTGTTTGATGTCTTCCCCTCGGCGACCCTCCCTCCCCCTCCCTCCCCCTCCCTCCCCCTCCCTCCCCCTCCCTCTTTCTGTTCCATTCTGCCCCGTGAAGGATGCTTGTCTTTGTGTGGCGGGAGATAGATGGAAAAGAGGGGAGAGACAGGCGGGCAGGCAGACAGGCGGGCAGGCAGACAGGCAGACAGGCAGACAGGCGGGCAGGCAGACAGGCAGGCAGACAGACAGGCGGGCAGACAGACAGGCAGGCAGACAGACAGGCGGGCAGGCAGACAGGCGAGCAGGCAGACAGACAGACAGGCAGACAGGCGGGCAGGCAGACAGGCGGGCAGGCAGACAGGCGGGCAAGCAGACAGGCAGGCAGACAGATGTGGGGGATGCCTTGGGGGGGGTCATAAATCAGGCTTGCGGTGAGCGGGACGGTCCTGAGGGAAGACAGGTGTCCACAGAATCCACAGCCATCGGTCAGAGCCTCTCTCAGAGAGCAGAACTCTCTCCTCTTTCCTCTATCTCTCTCTCTCTCTCTCTCTCTCTCTCTCTCTCTCTCTCCTCTCTCTCTCTCTCTCTCTCTCTCTCTCTCTCTCTCTCTCTCTCTCTCCTCTCTCTCTCTCTCTCTCTCCTCTCTCTCTCTCTCTCTCTCTCTTTCCTTCTGTCTGTCCCCCTTCCCTCTTGTCTCTCTCTGTATCCCTCTCTACCCTTGTCTCTCTCTCTGTAAATCTCTCTCTGTCCTCTAAGGAATGAGGTAGAATGTGTGTGTGTTCTGTGATGTGATGTGATGTTCTGTGATGTGGTGGACATCTTTCCAACGTGTCCGATAGTTTTCCTGTGGTGTTCTTCTGTTTAGCTTGAGTCTAATGAGGTGTGTGTGTGTGGAGGCTGTGCTGCTGTCTGTGAACCCAGCCCGGAAGCAGCTGGCTGAGGGTGGTCTCTCCTGGTCTCTCTCTGTAGGCCTTTGTCATGGAGCGTGTCAGGGTCACTTTGCTTTATCGCCCATTATAAAATGTAAATGCGCGGTTTTAGAATTGTGATAATGAGTCTGCATGGTCCTAATCCATGCATTATTTGGTGGATTTGCACAACTCTGCATGCAGAGTCTAAATTTGGTGTTTGTCCCGTTGAGTGAGATTGTGGTTGGCAAGAGGAACCCTGGACCTCACGGCCATGACATGGATTCTATAACGGAGGCCAATATGTGGAGCCATATTTTAATTGGAAAGTCCAATCTTTCCCCACCCCACCCCTCTCTCTCTCTCTCTCTCTCTCTCTCTCTCTCTCTCTCTCTCTCTCTCTCTCTCTCTCTCTCTCTCTCTCTCTCTCTCTCTCTGTATATATATAAACCTCTCTCTGTCCTTTCTCACACACACACACTTCTGCATACAGCAGCTTCCAGGAGATGAACCTCATCCTGAAGCTCATTAGTCCTGTGTTTCACGTTTTGTTTCATTTCAAATGCAGAACCCCGTGTGTGATCCAATCAGGAGAGAGGAAGGCCCGGTGAGCTCTTTCTGTAAACAGTTTACCGCTGGTGGTTGTTGGTGTTTTCTTCTGAAGAGCCAAGCTGCCACCTCTGCTAAAGCAACACATCCACAAGAGCATTAGCATAATAGCCAGTTACAGCCAGAGTTGTATGAATAAAACAATGATATTAGGCCAGGGCCACTGCTAGCTATAAGTGTATTATATGTGACATTAATGAATTGAAGGTGTGCTTTTTGACTGTAATTCGGCTGTGTGTGTGTGTGTGTGTGTGTGTGTGTGTGTGTGTGTGTGTGTGTGTGTGTGTGTGTGTGTGTGTGTGTGTGTGTGTGTGTGTGTGTGTGTGTGTGTGTGTGTGTGTGTGTGTGTGTACATGTGTATGTGTGTGTTTGTTTATAGCAAGGCCATTGGTGAGTGTATCTGTGCATAAGAAAGATGTGCCTGATTGATATTCCGAAAACACACAGTGTGTGTGTGTGTGTGTGTGTGTGTGTGTGTGTGTGTGTGTGTGTGTGTGTGTGTGTGTGTGTGTGTGTGTGTGTGTGTGTGTGTGTGTGTGTGTGTGTGTGTGTGTGTGTGTGTGTGTGTGTGTGTGTGTGTGTGTGTGTGAGTGTGTGTGTATGTGTGTGTGTGTGTGTGTGTGTGTGTGTGTGTGTGTGTGTGTGTGTGTGTGTGTGTGTGTGTGTGTGTGTGTGTGTGTGTGTGTGTGTGTGTGTGTGTGTGTGTGTGTGAGTATAAATGTATAAGGGGTGAATGTGTGTCTGTTGTTCTCCACACGGTTCAGAGGTTCTAATCAACTTGATATAAACATTGGTCCAATAACAGGTCAAGTTATCCAGACCCATGTAGATGTTATTGATACAACTCAATGTTATTGATCCATGTAGGACACATGTTATACATGTGTGAGGGCTTGTGTGTCTCAGTGACCCAGAGAGCTGAGCTCCTGGTAGGGTCTCCCAAGCTGGACAGCTCAAAGGGCAGAGGCCAGACTAAATGTGGACCACCTACCCTAGAGGTAAAATGGGTCTGCGCAGGAAAGTTCCAACAGACTGACAAGCCTGTAAAGTACAACGATGGGAACCCACTCACAACAGAGGACCAGCTGGAGAGATGGGCAGAACATTTCAGAGAGCTGCTAAACCGACCAGCCCCTAAAACACCACCAGACATTCCACCAGCAGAGACAGAACTGCCAATCAGCTGTAGAAAATCATCAAAGGCAGAGAACAAGAAGGCCATCATGTCTCTAAAGAACGGGGACAGGGTCAGATGAGATACCAGCTGAAGCCATCAAAGCCGACATAGGGACATCCGTCCCTAAGGCATACTCATCAAACTACCAAAGAAAGGGGACCTCAGAGACTGCAGCAACTACCTGGGGATCACGCTCCTATCAGTGAAGTCCTCAACAGAGTCCTTTAGGAGCCAATGAAAGAGGCAGTTGACACCAAGCTTAGAGATCAGCAGGCAGGTTTTTGCAGGAACAGATCCTGCGCCGATCAGATGGCCACCCAGCGCATCCTAGTGGAGCGGTCCCTGGAATGGAACTCCCCCCTCTACATTAACTTAGACATAGACATAGTCATAGATATGAGAAGGCGTTCACTAGCGCCGACAGAGAGATACTCTGGAAGCTGCTGAGAGGCACGACGGAGGACCCGAGAAGCTCATCTCCCTGATCCAGTGGGCCTACAAAGACATGACATGCTAGGTAGCTCATGCAGGACAGATGTCAGACAGCTTGGAGGTAAAGACCGGAGGCGTCAAGGGTGTCTACTGTGGCCTTTCCTTTTTCTCTTGGTGTTCGACTGGATTATGAAGACCACTACAGCAGGAAGAGAAAATGGAATTCATTGGACACTCTGGACACGCGCTGGAGGACTTCGACTTTGCTGACGACCTGGCACTCCTCTCGCACAACTGCAACCAGATGCAAGATAAAACCACTCACCTGACTACAACATGGGCCAGAACAAGGGCTTAAGATCAACAAGAGGAAAACCAAACTCATAAAGATCAACACCACTGCTAACACTCCAGTCACGGATGGACTGTGGGATGGACAGTCAATTCAGGAGGTCGAGTCCTTGTGTAACTGGGAAGGGTGGGTGATGGACAGGGTTGCACTGACCCAGATGTCACAGCCAGGATTGGCAAGGCAAGAGCAGTTTTCGTCATGCTAAAGAACATCTGGGCCTCCAGGGAAATCTGCTTAGCCACGAAAATATGTTTCTTCAACTCCAACGTAAAGTCTGTCTTACTCTACGGCTCAGAGATGTGGAGAAGGACCAAGGCGACGCAGCATAAGATACAAACATTCATTAACACCTGTCTCAGACGCATATTTAACATCAGGTGGCCAGACAAAATCAGCAATGAAGAACTGTGGCAAAGGGCGGGACAGGAACCAGTCACCAAACCGATTCTGAAAAAGGAAGTGGGGCTGGATTGGAGACACCCTTAGGAAGCATCCAGCACCCCGTCATCAGCACCACCCGTCATCCAGCACCACCCGTCATCCAGCACCCGTCATCCAGCACCACCCGTCGGGCGCTGACCTGGAACCCGCAGGGTAAAAGAAAGAGAGGCTGGCCCAGAAGCAGCTGGAGGCGAGACAGACAAGGAGCTGTCGAGGCCAGCTGGACAGACAGCCCAGAGAGTGAGGAGGAGATTTGTCGATGCTCCACTTGGGGAAGTAAGTAAGTAAAGATATGTGAAAGGCATCACGAGAACGCCCTGCACTAGCCAGTACACTTAAATAATACATTCACATGATCTCATGTCACAAAAGAGAATTGTTGGGCCAATTAATAAATGTATAACAATAAAAATGAATATTTAACCATACAAGAGTTTTCTCATGCAGCTTTAAGTGACCAGAACAGGTCAGTAGATTTTGAATACATGTATATGTTTATAAATAGTTATCGAAACAATCTATATTCAGTATTTTAAATATATAGTCTACATGGCAGCCAGAGGTCGGTATGTTTCGGGTGAAAGATGAAACCGTCAACTCTATCATCTGTGTGTGTGGTGTGGTGTGTGTGTGGTGTGTGTGTGTGTGTGTGCGTGTGTGTGTGTGTGTGGTGTGTGTGTGTGTGTGTGTGTGTGTGTGTGTGTGTGTAACATGGTGTGCCTCTCTGTACTGTCCTCCCACTCACCTCGTACAGATGTGGTAGGTAGTACACACTTTACACACTAACCTACACTCTGAG
>CM051017.1:4628004-4633004 GCA_027704905.1 Muraenolepis orangiensis | reverse complement strand
TGTGTTGTGAGAAGGAGCTGCTAGTCGACTCCATTACAGGATACAATACTGAACTCATGGACCTCCTGCAGTACCTCCACTGACCACCGCTGTACCACCGGGTAGAACACTGCTGCTTTAATACTGTTTGTGGCCTCTGACTTAGA
Source organism: Muraenolepis orangiensis (assembly GCA_027704905.1). Lineage (NCBI taxonomy): Eukaryota > Metazoa > Chordata > Actinopteri > Gadiformes > Muraenolepididae > Muraenolepis > Muraenolepis orangiensis. The sequence goes on along the minus strand of CM051017.1, from coordinate 4,632,858 downwards.
TTGTTCTCCATGTGGCCCCCAATGATAACAGTTTGGACACCCCTGATATATATGCCTAAATACTATAGATATATAGGCATACATATACATATAAATACATACACATACTGAATATATATATATATATACAAACACATATATATTTATATAAAGATTATAGATATGTTGTCCTACTTATACACATATATTATATTATATATTATTATCAATATATATACACAGGCAAATTAGACAAATCCAGACTATATTAATTACCTCACAATGGGTTTCCTCTAAATCAAACACTTAGATTAGATGATGCAACCGTTTTCATGCACATTAGCACACACACACAAACACACACACACACACACACACACACACACACACACACACACACACACACACACACACACACACACACACACACACACAAACTCAGACACACACACACACACACACACACACACACACACACACACACACTCAGACACATACACACAAACACACACACACACACACACACACACACACACACACACTCAGACACACACACACACACACACACACACTCAGACACACACACACACACACACACACACACACACACACAAACACACACACACACACACACACACACAAACACACACTCACACTCAATGGCCACTCATCAAAGACAAGTGATCTGACAAGGGTGTATGTAAATGTCTGCTTCAGACACATTCAAATATTACGCTCAAGAGACCTACACACACACACACACACACACACACACACACACACAAAGACACGCACACATACTGTACTGTACACACATAATGGAGTATGGCGCCGTACGAGATGGCTGCCATGTCGCGAGCTCCCGCACGACGACGCAGTTTTTTGTTATTTATTCTTTTTATCGCAACTATTTTAGTTCAGGAAGTTAGCAGCATGTTCATTTAAAACTTTTGCACACTTCGGGAGATCAGATCGACAGTCGCTGGCCGCCTACCGGAGTTTTTTTATTCTTTCGACTCGGACGTCCCGCCCGAAGTCACAGCTGGATTATCTCCGACCATCTTGGGCACGATTACACGCAAGCGTCGCCGGAGGAAGTGAGGGAAGCGAGCCGGCGTGCTAGTCAGGCTGAGACGTCGATCCGATCGCCCCCCACTACCCACCATTCTACTGGCTAATGTACAGTCTCTGGACAATAAGTTAAGCGAGCTACAGGCTCGTATTCAATTCCACCGGGAAACTAAGGACACCTGTATCATCTGCCTTACGGAGACATGGATGTCGGAGGGGGTTACCGACGCAGCTATCGCGCCGACGGGCTTTTCCGTCCACCGGGCGGACAGAACAAAGGCTCTCTCCGGTAAAGATCGCGGAGGGGGGGTATGTCTCATGATAAATAGGTCTTGGTGAAACCAAAGTCATGTACATCCCCTCAAGTCTTTCTGTTCCCCGGACCTGGAGTACCTGATGCTTATGTGCCGTCCACACTGGCTACCTCGGGAGTTTACAGCGGTAACCGTGACCGCTGTTTACATTCCCCCACAAGCCAACACGGACACAGCGCTGAAGGAACTGTATGGGGCTATCAGCGAACAGGAGTCGGCACACCCCGAGGCTGCTCTCATCGTGGCGGGGGACTTCAACAAGGCGAACCTGAAGAAGGTTCTCCCGAAGTTCTACCAACACATAACGAGCAACACACGGGGCGAGCGAATCCTCACTGCTACACTCCCGTCCGTGATGGCTACAAGGCCCACCGCTCTATCCAGCTGCTCCCCGCCTATAGGCAGAGACTGAAGCAGCAACCGATCGCTGTGAGGGAGGTCCAATCTCCAATCTCTTGGAGTATGGCGCCGTACGAGATGGCTGCCGTGTCGCGAGCTCCCGCACGACGACGCAGTTTTTTGTTATTTATTCTTTTTATTGCAACTTTTTTAGTTCAGGATGTTAGCAGCAAGTTCACTTATAACTTCTGCACACTTTGGGAGATCAGATCGACAGTCGCTCGCCGCCTACCGGAGTTTTTTCACTCTTTCGACTCGGACGTCCCGCCCGAAGTCACAGCTGGATTATCTCCGTCCATTTTGGGCACGATTACGCGCAAGCGTCGCCGGAGGAAGCGAGGGAAGCGAGCCGGCGTGCTAGTCAGGCTGAGATGTCGATCCGATCGCCCCCCACTACCCACCATTCTACTGGCTAATGTACAGTCTCTGGACAATAAGTTAAGCGAACTACAGGCTCGTATTCAATTCCACCGGGAAACTAGGGACAATTGCATTATCTGCCTTACGGAGACATGGATGTCGGAGGGGGTTACCGACGCAGCTATCGAGCCGACGGGATTTTCCGTACACCGGGCGGACAGAACAAAGGCTCTCTCCGGTAAAGATCGCGGAGGGGGGGTATGTCTCATGATAAACAGATCTTGGTGCAACCAAAGTCATGTACATCCCCTCAAGTCTTTCTGTTCCCCGGACCTGGAGTACCTGATGCTTATGTGCCGTCCATACTGGCTACCTCGGGAGTTTACAGCGGTAACCGTGACCGCTGTTTACATTCCCCCACAAGCCAACACGGACACAGCGCTGAAGGAACTGTACGGGGCTATCAGCGAACAGGAGTCGGCCCACCCCGAGGCTGCTCTCATCGTAGCGGGGGACTTCAACAAGGCGAACCTGAAGAAGGTTCTCCCGAAGTTCTACCAACACATAAAGAGCAACACACGGGGCGAGCGGATCCTCGACCACTGCTACACTCCCTTCCGTGATGGCTACAAGGCCCTCCTCCGCCCACCGTTCGGCAAATCAGATCACCGCTCTATCCAGCTACTCCCCGCCTATAGGCAGAGACTGAAGCAGCAACCGATCGCTGTGAGGGAGGTCCAATGCTGGTCGGACCAATCAGATTCTACGCTGCAGGATTGTTTTGATCACGCTGACTGGCACATGTTCCGCGTTGCCTCGGACAATAACATCAACGAGTACGCGTCGTCGGTCACCGGGTTCATCAAGAAGTGCATAGATGACGTTGTTCCGACCAAGTCGGTTCGGATATATCCCAACCAGAAACCGTGGATTAACGGCGATGTTCGCGCTGCCCTACATGCGCGTAACGCCGCCTTTGGTTCCGGGAATACGGAGGAATATACGAGAGCCCGTTACGACCTCCGTAAGACCATCGTCACTGCCAAGCGGGAGTATAAGGACAGAGTGGAAGATAAATTCAAGAAACACGATGCGAGGGGTATGTGGCAGGGGCTGCAGAATATAACGAACTTCAGAGGGAGAACCAGTTGTGTAGAGAACTCCTCTACCTCCCTCCCAGGAGAGCTAAATACATTTTTTGCTCGGTTCGACGTAAACGGCAGCCCGCCGAAGCCAGCACCGACTGGGGAGACCAGCCAGCTGCGCATCTCGGAGGCGGATGTGCGCCGCACCTTTAAGCGGCTGAACATCCGTAAGGCGGCAGGCCCCGACGACATCCCGGGCCGCGTCCTCAGAGCATGCGCAGACCAGTTGGCAGGAGTCTTTGCAGACATCTTCAACCTCTCCCTGTCCCAGGCTGTTGTCCCCGCGGTCTTCAAGATATCCACCATCGTGCCTGTCCCTAAACAAACCAAGGTAACATGCCTGAATGACTACAGACCTGTGGCCCTCACCTCGATCGTTAGCAAATGCTTCGAGAGGTTGGTCAAGGACTTTATTTGCTCCGTGTTACCTACCACGCTGGACCCATGGCAATTTGCATATCGTCAAAATAGATCCACGGACGACGCAATTGCCATGGCCCTCCACACTGCCCTTTCCCACTTGGAGGGGAAGAACTGTTATGTGCGAATGCTGTTTGTGGACTACAGCTCAGCATTCAACACAATAGTTCCTGCCAAGCTCGACACCAAGCTGAGAGGTCTAGGCGTACCCCCATCCATGTGCAGCTGGATACTGAACCTCCTGTCGGACCGCCGCCAGGTGGTGAGGATGGGCAGCACCACATCAGAGCCACTGACCCTCAACACGGGAGCCCCCCAGGGATGCGTGCTGAGCCCTCTCCTCTACTCCCTCTACACCCACGACTGCATGGCTATGCACAGCTCCAACGTCATCGTCAAGTTTGCTGATGACACGACAGTGATGGGCCTGATCGCCGGCGACGACGAGACAGCCTACAGGGAGGAGGTCGGATCGCTGGAGCAGTGGTGCCAGGAGAACAGCCTCGCCCTCAACGTCAAGAAGACCAAGGAGCTGATCGTGGACTTCAGGAGGCAGAGAGGAGAGCACAGCCCTATCTCCATCGACGGCGTTGCAGTAGAGAGGGTCAGCAGCTTCAAGTTCCTCGGCGTGCACATCTCCGAGGACCTCACATGGTCCACGCACACCACACACGTGGTGAAAAAGGCCCAACAACGCCTGTATTTTCTCAGGCGTCTGAAGAAATTCAGCATGGGCCCCCGCATCCTGAGAACATTCTACAACGGCACCATCGAGAGTGTTCTGACAGGGTGTATCACCGCCTGGTACGGGAACTGCACGGCACTCGAGCGCAGAGCGCTTCAAAGGGTGGTGCGGACGGCCCAGTATATCGTTGGAGGTGAGCTCCCCTCCCTCCTGGACATTTACAACCAGCGGTGCGTGGCCAAGGCCAAAAGAATTATAAAAGACATTGCCCACCCCAGCCACGAACTTTACTCACTATTACCGTCAGGCAGGCGATACCGCAGTATCAAGTGTCGTACAAATAGGCTTAGAGATAGCTTCCACAGTCAGGCCATCAGGCTGCTGAACAAGGGCGTATAACATATAACAATGTATATTTTATTACATTGATTTATATATATATATTGCTCTTTTCTGTGCTGATTTTTGCATTTTATAAATT
>CM051017.1:4615504-4618004 GCA_027704905.1 Muraenolepis orangiensis | reverse complement strand
CAGGCCTGTCTGTCTGATGGGCTGGCCTGTCTGTCTGATGAGCAGGTCTGTCTGTCTGACTGCAGGCCTGTCTGATGGGCTGGCCTGTCTGTCTGATGGGCTGGCCTGTCTGTCTGATGGGCTGGCCTGTCTGTCTGATGGGCTGGCCTGTCTGTCTGATGGGCTGGCCTGTCTGCCTGATGGATAGGCCTGTCTGTCTGATGGGCTGTCCTGTCTGCCTGATGGATAGGCCTGTCTGTCTGATGAGCTGGCCTGTCTGCATGATGGGCAGGCCTGTCTGTCTGATGGGCAGGCCTGTCTGTCTGATGAGCAGGCCTGTCTGTCTGATGGGCAGGCCTGTCTGTCTGATGAGCTGGCCTGTCTGCCACTGTCTGTCTTACAGAAAGCCAGGCGGCTAACTGCCTGTCTCAAAGTGGTGAAATAAATGTCCTATTCCAACACCTCTTACCCAGCAGTGTCCTGGGAGGCCTGCTTCACTTAAATGGGTTGTTTAGTTTGACCGAGTGTGTGTGTGAGTGTGTGTGTGTGTGTGTGTGTGTGTGTGTGTGTGTGTGTGTGTGTGTGTGTGTGTGTGTGTGTGTGTGTGTGTGTGTGTGTGTGTGTGTGTGTGTGTGTGTGTGTGTGTGTGCGTGCGTGTATGTGTGCGTGTGTGTATGTGTGAGTGTAGGTATGTGTATGTGTATGTGTATGTGTGTGTGTGTGTGGTGTGTGTGTGTGTGTGTGTGTGTGTGTGTGTGTGTGTGTGTGTGTGTGTGTTTGTGTGTTCATTGAGAACCATAGCAGTCCAATGACTAATCACACACTCACACTTTCATCGCTCACTTTTATGCATAAACATAAAGCATCCTTCAATTTACACCACACCACACACACACACACACACACACACACACACACACCACACACCACACACCACACACACACACACACACACACACACCTGCTGAAGCTTAACATCAGAGACTTGAGGGGTTCTGAAGGTAGGCAATACACTGCTTATAATATAGAAATGACATATTTATAATGTGTATTTATTCATTTTCTATATAAACACACTTATATATGCATATATATATAAATTAGATATAAATAATGTACATACACACATTACATACTAATAGATATACCTATGATATATTCCTAATTTATATAAATGTATATATATATATATATATTATCTTCAATATGTATATTCAGAAGGTGAAAATAGCCTCCACTGCTAGCTGAGTGTGGGTGGCGTGTGGGAGGCCTCACCTGCAGGTCTGATCAGGTCTCAGACTCAGAGATAGCTTCCACAGTCAGGCCATCAGGCTGCTGAACAAGGGCCTATAGCATATAACAATGTATATTTTATTACATTGATTTATATATACATATTGCTCTTTTTCTGTGCTAATATATTGCATTTTATATATGCACTTTTATATTTTTATATATTTAACTTTATACAGTTTGTACTTTTTGCTTCTTTTTTTATTCTATTATTTTTATTTCTATAATATATATATAATATTTGAGTTATTTATAACTGCTGTCTGCCGTCGGGTATTGCACATAAGATTTTCACCCATTGCTTATACTTGTATAACTTTGATGTGACAATAAACTTGACTTGACTTGATGCCGTGGGCACAGAGAGAGCTGAACACAACCAGAGACACATGAGGCTAACTGGTGACTTAATAACTCTGCTGCTGCCACACTCAAGGCCTCTCTCTGGTCTGAGGTGAGCGCCACACGCTCATGCATGAACAACATGGAGGCCCTCTGGTGTGTCACACGGTGGTTGTGTTTTGTTAGGTCAGAACACAGCAGAACACGCTGATTAATCCACTTACTCTGCTCCTGTCCTCACAGGAAATGACCTGAGCATGGCCATCTGTGACCAGGGATCGGTGTGTGTGTGTGCATGTGTGTGCGTGTGTGTGTGCGTTTGTGTGAGCATGTGTGTGTGTGTGTGTTTACAGAGAAAAATAATGGCATAGAAAAAGGGACTGAAAGAGAGAGAGAGAGAGAGAGAGAGAGGAGAGAGAGAGAGAGAGAGGAGAGAGAGAGAGAGCGAGAGCGAGAGAGAGAGAGAGAGAGAGAGAGAGAGAGAGAGAGAGAGAGCGAGAGAGAGAGAGAGAGAGAGAGAGAGAGAGACATGCACTGCTTCTGAACCCCATGGGTTATTCATGAGGGTGCTGAAAATGGGTGGAATGAAAGCTATTTCAAATAGAAAGAGAGAGCGAGGGAGGGAGAGAGAGAGTGAAGGAGAATCTCTCTCAGGGAGGGGGCAAAGTGCGGGGGGGGGGGGTGCTGGGGCCAGTCACTGTGTACTCGTTTTTGCTCCTTGCTTAATGGAACAAGAGGGGTATGAAGGAGAGGATTAGAAGTGATAGGGGGAAGGGAAGAAAGGGGGGGAGAGAGGGAGGGCAGACGGGGGGGAGCGAAGAATAGGGAGTCGAGAGAGGGGGGAGGGTAGGGTAGGGGGAAAGGAGAGACCGGGGAAGGAGAGGAG
>CM051017.1:4596008-4603508 GCA_027704905.1 Muraenolepis orangiensis | reverse complement strand
TTAATAGTGTTACAATAGTGTTACTAGTGTTAATAGTGTTATAATAGTGTTACTAGTGTTAATAGTGTTATAATAGTGTTAATAGTGTTACAATAGTGTTACTAGTGTTAATAGTGTTACAATAGTGTTACTAGTGTTATAATAGTGTTACTAGTGTTAATAGTGTTATAATAGTGTTGCTCATGTGAGTTACTAGTGTTACAATAGTGTTACTAGTGCTACAATAGTGTTACTAGTGTTACAATAGTGTTACTATAGTGTTACAATAGTGTTACTAGTGTTACAATAGTGTTACTAGTGTTACAAGTGTTACAATAGTGTTACTAGTGTTACAATAGTGTTGCAATAGTGTTACTAGTGTTAAAATAATAATAATGGGGGCTTTTATATAGCGCTTTTATCCAAAGATCCTCACATCACCCATTCATACACCGACGGTGGAGTCAGCCATCAAGGAGACAGCCAGCACGTCAGGAGCAGTTAGGGTTAGGGTGTCTTGCTCAAGGACACCTCCACAGTTTTTGCTCTGAGGAGCCGGGGGATCGAACCAGTGACCTCTCGGTTGACCTATACTGCCACAATAGTGTTACTATTGTTACAATAGTGTTACTAGTGTTACAATAGCGTTTCAGGGTCCCGGGATCAGAAGCTTGTCCGAAAAGAACCACACACAAAGACACAAATGTGTATGTGTGCATCTATCTGTGTGTGTGTGTGTGTGTGTGTGTGTGTGTATCTACCTGTGTGTGTGTGTGTGTGTGTGGTGTGTGTGTGTGTGTGTGTGTGTGTGTGTATCTACCTGTCCCTCCAGCTGCATCCCCGGGGCTCTTAGCAGGGTGACTCTGGTCTCCTCGTGTTTCTCCTGGGCCCCTGGCTCACTAGCGGCCCGCAGGGGCCCCTGAGAGCCCAACATTGTTCCACGGTGCTTGGGCAGAGCAGCCTGCGTAAGTGGATCTCCTCTTGTAGTTTAATCTAATCCGATTTGATGTTTCCACACAGGACGGCCGGCCAGACACAGGGAGGAGAGGCCCTGAGGACAAAGACCTTGCTTGTTGTTGGGGAGACGCGGCCCAGCTCCTCCCATCCCACCTCCATTTAACAGTTTCCCTCTCTGGAAAACAAAAAGAAAGGCAATTAAATACTCAGGGAGACAGTCGGTGTGTGTGTGTGTGTGTGTGTGTGACCTGAGAGTGTGTAAGTATCTGTGTGTGAGGAGTCGGAGGCTCTTGACTCTGCAGTGAAAGTCAAACACAGATTCTCACACCACACACACACACACACACCACACACACACACACACACACACACACACACACACACACACACACACACACACACACACACACACACACACACAGTAGAGTTCCATGGTTGTGTTCAGATGTCTGAAGCCAGGTTCCCCCTGACCGTGGGCCGGGGGTCAGCCGTCTCCCAGCCTACTGAAACACAACAACAACAAACAATCGTGAGGATTGAATCCTCTTATTGGTCACATACATGAAGACATACAGTGAAACGTGTTCTCTGCATTTAACCCATCCTAGTATTAGGAGCAGTGGGCAGCTATTCATACAGCGCCCGGGAGCAGTTAGGGTTAGGGTCTTCCTCAAGGACACCTCGACAGTTTTGCTAGGAGGAGCCGGGATCGAACCAGCAACCTTCCGGTTGTGAGGCGACCGCTCCACCTCCTGAGCTAGACTGCCGCCCAAACACACGGGAGCGTCCCCATTACAGGCTATAGTCTCTCTATACTCTCTCTCGCTACAGGCTATACTCTCTCTCTCTATACTCTCTCTCTCTACAGGCTATACTCTCTCTCTCTACAGGCTATACTCTCTCTCTCTATACTCTCTCTCTCTACAGGCTATACTCTCTCTCTACAGGCTATACTCTCTCTCTCTCTCTACAGGCTATACTCTCTCTCTCTACAGGCTATACTCTCTCTCTCTCTATACTCTCTCTCTCTCTACAGGCTATACTCTCTCTCTCTCTCTATACTCTCTCTCACAGCTCTACACCCGTCTCCCTAACCCCCAACCCTCCTTTGGGATTTAGGATGCCCTGGGCCGCTGCAGCTTTAAAGTGTCTCTCTACCAGAGAGAGACCAGCGAGCCGTGGTGGGGGACCGTGTCCGAGTCCTGTCTGCCCCTCTCGAGTCCTGTCTGCCCCTCCCGAGTCCTGTCTGCCCCTCCCGAGTCCTGTCTGCCCCTCCCGAGTCCTGTCTGCCCCTCTCGAGTCCTGTCTCCATGTCCACGGACATGTGGACATGGGAGGGGCTTTGATGCGTTCACATCAAAACGCAGCGCCTGGCTTCAAGCTACCGACCAAGGGCTTTCATCAGCCCGCCGCACCTAGCTCCCACTTTCATCTCCTGCAACAAAAAGAGCCTCATTAATTTATAATCAAAGAATCTTCATTCTCTCCAAAGTCCGCTGAGGATACATCGCTCTCCGGAGTGGACACAGCCGTAACCTTTCAAACCGCACGTCTAATGGCGGGCGGACGGAGAGTGGGAGACGAGGAAAGCTCCCGCTCAAAGGGGAGGGATTAACACGATTAAGGGTCTCAGCATCCACTGGAAGCACCTCCATTGTGGGGAACATCGATTAAAAGAGAGAAAAACGAATTATATTATATATACAGAAAAAAAAATATATATATATATATATATGTATGTATACATATATATACACACACATACACACATATGTGGGAGGTGGCAGATGTATTGAGGAAAAGTCCATCCACTTCCCCATGTTGTTGTTCCTCTGAGGTTCAGATTAGCACCGATCCACATGCTCACCCTTTAATCCTCGGCACGCCTCACACACACACAGAGGTGACTCTCTGGCCACGGCCCACGTGGCACTGGATGTCAGGGCCTCAGAGGGCTGAGGCCCGGCTGTCAGGGCCTCAGAGGGCTGAGGCCCGGCTGTCAGGGCCTCCCTGCCCTGACGACGCTCTTCATTACGATGGCTATGGAGCCTGAGGATCAAGTCACATGGGAAGACGGGAAGAACCAAGATGATCAAATTAAAACCCAAAGAGGAACTAGAACCAAGCAGCTGACATCCAGCGAGCCTGGAGGAGTTTACTATTAGTTACACTAGATCGGATCAGCTGATCAAAACCGCAAACTAGGCTTTTGACAAGAGGATTGGCGGTTTGTAGATAATGAAATGACCCCAAGGCCCAATGGGTGGATTCCCTGAAAGGTCTTGCATAGAAATTAAGCACACAGGCGTTAAGAAAAGAAAATCCATTATACATTAGACACGTCAGATAAGTTACCAAAATGCTTTATCTTTTTCCACCGCTGCCACATCGCTCCTCTGTTCTCTGTGTTCTACTCTTCTGCCACGTCTCCTCCCCAAAGGGTTCAGATACTCCAGGAGCAGAGCTCCAGCAGAGCCCTGGTGGTTGGCTGGATGCTACAAGAGGTCCGTCTGAATTGAATTATCTTATGGCACGTTAATCCAATAGATAGCTAATTTGTTATCAAATCAGTTTAGGGAGTGTTATCATGTGATTTCCCTAAGCCGTGCTCTGGAGGGAGAAAGACACAAACAAAAAGAGAAAATGAGAAAATGAAAATGCTGTCCGAGTAATGGACGGCTGTCTCTCTGGAATGGCCCACCAGAGAGACATTACCTCCAACTCATACAATACACCCAGAATTGGTAAGGAACAGGAAACCCTGTTCACTGCTGCAGACAATACCACCATTCAACAATTCTGCTAATTACAGAGGCAAATAGTGAATACTGTGTGATTATAGTCATAGAAGACACTGTAAAACAATATAATTGCTAGCATGCAAGACATGATCATATGTATTACATGGCTACTATATTGAAAGTCCATGTTACACATTATCAGTGTGATTGTCACATTATCTTTGCTAAGGAATAGCTTTTATTAATAAATGTAACCTAGCCTCTATTCAACTGTGAACCACAAACAGAACAGAAACAATAAGATCAATTAAAACCTTGAAACCTGATCACTGGACAGGAGTCATCCCAGAGCCAAACAAAGGAGATATAATGTGTACAACACAGCCTTCACCTCAGACACAACGCAAGGTGTGGGAGACAAAGAGGGGAGCTGTCCGTCTGTGTCACAGCGCCCCCTGGCTGCACCACACGGAGCCGCACCACAGGAACAGCCAGCAAAGCACACAAGCGCTCTCTCTCAGTAGCAGTAAAACAAGAGCTAAGATGATCACCCTGGTCCCCCTCCCACCCATCCATCTCTTCCAGTGGAACAGAAGTCTACGTCCACCCGAACACTGAGCTTCAAAAACAGCTTCTTCACCCCTAGAGGATCTTTAATTCAGCCTCTTCCATACAGATGAATTCATATTAATCCCCAAAACAACCCACTGCACTTCAATACAGTTCAATAGTTCTCTTTGTTGTGTGTGATGTCTATTGATGGACCAAGTTCTATGGTTTCTGTTCTATCTTGTTTCCATAACGACAGCCGCTTAGACACTTGACCTCTGACCCGTTGTTAGATATTGTTTGCCAACTTGTACTTTTACCTTACTGTACTTTTACCTTACTGTACTTTTACCTGAATGTATTGTACTTCTACCTGAGCACTGGTTCAGTTCTTGGAGTCTTACCTTCCTTTGTTGAAACACACTATTGTAAGTCTCTTTGGATAAAAGCGTCTGCTAAATGTCTGTAATGTAATGTAATGTAATGTTGTCATCCGACATGTACAGGTTGAACTAGCGCAGGGCCGAGTAGCCCTCCTGTGTTCTCAATGTCCAAACGTCTGGGACACACCTGCCAGACCACGTCCACATCCGCCCTCTCCCCTGAGCGGTCATATAGAGAAACACCACTGAGTTAAACAGAGCGTGTGTGTGTGCTTCCTCAGGCTAACAAACAGGCGGGCAGGGCCTGAACGCCTGGCCAGGGGACCACGTGGAGCCGCTCGCTCTCAAGCGCCCAGGGAACGCATCAAAGTGCTTCTCTGTCTGTTCTCATGAGGAACCTCCAGTGAACGACACAAGAAAACACATCTGGAATATATTTGCACACTATTAATGCACACTCACATTTATGCAAATACGTACATGCCCATATGCTCACTCACACACACATGCTCACTCACACACACACGTCACACACACACACGTATGGCCAAACTCTCTCTCACACACACACACACACACACACACACACACACACACCGCCCGCTTGGCTGCTCTTGGACACAGCCCTTACTGCACCGCAGAACGTTAAATAAACCGATGGAGGAATTCCACTGAGTAAACAGGCCTGGAAGTGCAGAGCTGTGTGTGTGTGTGTGTGTGTGTGTGTGTGCGTGTGCGTGTGCGTGTGTGTGTGTGTGTGTGTGCTTTGAGAGCTGAACAGAGGCCTGTCTGTCACAGGGAGGTCTGGTAAACACTACCTGCCCGTGGAATGCACAGAATCCAGCTGCTATGGCAACAGAGACCTGCCAGTAAATCAGTTTAATACCTCAAACCCCCAACACCACCACCCACGACCACCACCACCTACTACCAACACCCCCCATCCCCACCAGCACCACCACCACCACCACCTCCACCTCCACCACCACCACCCATTACCACCACCACCTCCACCACCACCACCTCCACCACCACCACCTCCACCACCACGACCACCACCACCTACTACCAACACCCCCCATCCCCACCACCACCACCTCCACCACCACCACCACCACCGCCACCTCCACCACCACGACCACCACCACCTACTACCAACACCCCCCATCCCCACCACCACCACCACCCACCCACCTCCACTACCACCACCACCCACCCACCTCCACTATATTAGACACTACATTAAATTAAAATAAATGAATCCCAAAATCCCAAAAGTATTATATATTATGTTGTTATACATTCAAATGTATGTCAGGTCAGGATGAGTATGTAATCAAATGTACCACTAGATGGCAGTGAGGAGCAAGCAGCTCACCCCTTCACAACGTGGATGCCTAGAATGAGGATGAAGATACTATTATCTCACTAGTTATGTTGACTTAAGTAGTATGTCAATATATAATATCATCAGTATTAGATATATTATAGTATTTTTCCCATAACGATAACTAACAAGCAGACATTTATTTCAGCAAGTCATTTTTCATACGCAACATTTTTGTCCACGATTATTTTCTATAGAGTAGTTCAGAATTGTATCACGTTATCAATAGTTATTTATGTTAGTTATTGGTTATTTATAATATGAAAAACAACTAACTTTCATGAATAAATACAGCATTTCCGCCCAGTGTGGTCGTGACGTCACAACACGAACGGAATACGGCCATGCTCTGTCGTAATATCCGGTCTTTCGACTTCCGCTTGGAAAACGTGTTTATAAAAAGATGTGGAGCAGCCTCTGATCGATGAACATACTTTAGATCGATTACAGTCTGTAATATCTCTTTGAGATATGGGTAAATTAAATGTTGTAGTTCTGAGGTATTTATCTCGAGATGACTTCAGGGTTCTGACTGCGGTGAGGTCTTTATAACGTCCTGTTTATAACACTTTATAACACTGTTTATAACACTGTTCATAACACTGTTCATAACACTGTTTACAACACTGTTCATAACACTGTTCATAACACTGTTCATAACACTGTTCATAACAATGTTCATAACACTGTTCAAACATGTGTTCATAGTGCTGTTCATGCTTTATATCAAACATGTGTGTTCAGCACAATGCTATTTATACTTTATACATATTAAACCTGTTGGAAGACTATTGGTGTATATGTAGAGACCTCTGTATAATGGTCTATAATGTATATATAATATTTAATGTAGTCGCATATACTGTCAGTGTTTACATGTATTTTTGCATTTACATTTGTACTACTCTTATTGTATATATATATATATACTGTATTTACTGCTGGAAGGACATCATTAATAAAGTACTGTCTTATCTTGTGTGTTTGTTGCGTTAACGCAGGTTGAGATGGGAATGAAAAACCATGAAATCGTCCCCGTCAGTCTGCTGGCGTCCATCGCCAGCCTGAAACACGGGGGCTGTAACAAGATCTTACGAGAGCTAGTGAAACACAAACTTGTGGTCTTCGAACACACCAAGAGTAAGCGCACACATTTTGGAATACAATTCTTTCTATCGTCTCCCGACAATTGGCTCCAGGTGGCCCAAACGCACCTCACCGTGTTCACCTGTATTTGTTGTTGTTGTTCTTCCCTCAGGTGTGCACGGGTACAGACTCAACAATGGAGGCTATGACTACCTTGCGCTGAAGGCGTTCTGCGCCAGAGAAGTCCTGCTCTCTGTGGGCAACCAGATGGGTGTGGGGAAAGAGTCGGGTACGCCTACTAAACGAACTAGCTGAACTAAACGTTACCCGGTCGGATATCGGAAAGGCAATCCAATTGCCGTAGGCCACTCAAGGGGCCGGTACTTGGCCAATGATAACTGCTAATCCAAATGACCAT
>CM051017.1:4543508-4591008 GCA_027704905.1 Muraenolepis orangiensis | reverse complement strand
ATTGTTCCATAGAAACCTTTCATCTCCACAAGATGCCACAGGCCCAAAGCTCTCCAACGGTTGGACAGCGGTCTGAATGGAAGGCTACAGCCACCCTTGCAACCAATCAACTCGCCCAAAGATTGACACACCAATTTCGGTCGCCTCACTATGGTGAAAACATGCTGATTTGCTAAGAAACGCGCACACACACACACACACAGCGTAACTAAACACGGAACTGGGGAGCTTAGAAACCTCTCCTTTCTCACTATTTGGTTCATTAATGTGTAAGAGGCTTTGAGAAGCGGCTGAATTGAGACCAGAACAATGACCATTCATACCTAGTGGGTGAACTCGGCCTCGGTGAGCATAGGCAAGTGTGTGAACAGTCAACACAAGGTCACACCCCGGCCAGCTCTCCTCCATCAGACCTCTAGAGGATATTCCTGTGTAAATATATATATATAGTCCAACCAACGGTATGTCGGGTATAGATGTGTTTATGCTGTTTAAGAAGCATCATCTCAAGGCTAATGTGTCCCACACTGAGGGGTTCAGCAGGGCGGTGCTGCCTGTTTAACAGACTCGTTTCAGGGATTAGCCAGCTGCACAGTGCAAAGGAAGAGGGGGGGGCAGCATTCCAGTGTGTGAGAGAGAAAGAGAGAGAGAGGGGAGTCTGCAAGTGTGTATGTAGTGTAGAATGAGTGAGGGAAGGCTCTTGGAGCTAATTGGCAGTATGGGTGACAAAGGTGGTCCCCTTCAGAGGCGGAGAGCCCCCTGGGAGATGTTCACACAGGGGGGGGGGGGGGGGGAGGGCCAACGGAAGGGGGAGGTATAGAAGAGCAGGGAAAGTATCAGAGAGGCGTGGGGATTTGAAGCTTTTATACAACTTCCCGCCTCGGTCCGCTTTTGGGTGATGAAAGCCGCCCGCTCTCATTCCCATACGAGCCCAGCGAGGTGATGAGACGAGTGTGAGACTGACTGTTCGTGGGAGACGATATTTCCACAGAGAGAGGCCAGACAGAGAGAGGCCAGAGAGAGAGAGAGGCCAGAGAGAGAGAGAGGCCAGAGAGAGAGAGAGTCCAGAGCAGCTATGATGAGCAGAGGAGAGGAAGGACCGGAGAACATCATGATGGCCCGCCTGTTGAAGGGTCCGAGGGAGGGTTCCCCCGACGACTGTGAGTACCACTTGATAACCTAAAATGGTTCATCGCAATAATAAGTTCATCAAGGTTAGTAACCATAACATAAACAGGACAATTATTCTGTAGTTATTTTAATTTGGGGGGAAATATACATCCATTGTACTGTTCATTTTTTAAATATGATAGATTATATTGTTGAAATATGTTTTCTCATGTTCAAATAAAAAAAATTTCATTGGACCGATAAATGTGAAATAATGCTTGGCTTGATTCTTCTCATTATTTTGGATGAGCTTTACATACATATCATATATTATATATTAATATATAAACGTTACATACATATCAAGAGGTACAAGAGGCTGGTGGTTAGGGTTAAGTTGCTCTCTGGTTGAATGCCAGGACCAGAAAGCGCTGAAAGGCTTAGGAGATGCTGATGGTGGCCGTCTTAGTGATGGGTGGTTCCCCACCACGCTAACCTCTGTTAAACTAACCCCCTCTGGGGAATGTGGTTCCACTGAAACGTTAGTGTTTCACACACACGGCTCTACGCACGCAAACAAACGCATGAATACACATCATTGACATTTTTCTTTTCGTCTGGAATTGAGTTAAGCTGATTATTTTCAAGACTTACAAGTGAGGCTGAGGAGAATCCATATCACAATATGAAAACACAAGATATATTTGATCTCTCCCATCACATCTGAGATATGCAACGTGGTAATCCAGGTGGTTAACGGTACAATTCCACGTCCTTCACGTTGAACAAAAGCTCTCCTTCCTCCTCCTTGTGTGCAGTGAACGTTGTGGCGCTGCTCCATCACTTCTGGCAGACCAAGCAGACCGGCCAGCTGAACCGAACCTCCGGAGACCCGGAGGACATGAGGATGGACCCCAGCAGCCTGCTGCTGCTGTACGAGTCTGCCCCCACGCCGGGCCCTCCTCACGTCTGCTACGTCACCCTGCCCGGGGGGAGCTGCTTCGGAAACTACAGGGTGTGTTACCGCCAAACTAAGCGCTGAGACACCTGCACTACTGCATCGACTCTACTCAGTAAGGGGAACTTTGTGGAAAACACTGCATGTGTCATGGTGTGTAGGGCTGCTACACTCACACGTGTGTGTGTGTGTGTATATATGGGCACCTTGGCAGTGCCCAGATGTTTCAGGGACTTGAACCGGCGACCCTCCGGTTCTGTAGCTATCTGAGCTATCCTGTCGCCATACATATATGTATGTGTGTGTGTGTGTGTGTGTGTGTAATGGATGCTTTTATATAGCGCTATCCAAAGCTCTTTACAAATCATGCCTCACATTCACCCATTCATACACCGACGGCAGAGTCAGCCATGCAAGGAGACAGCCAGCACGTCAGGAGCAGTTAGGGTTAGGGTGTCTTGCTCAAGGACACCTCGACAGTTTTTGCTAGGAGGAGCCGGGGGATCGAACCAGCAACCTTTCGGTTGTGAGGCGACCGCTCTACCTCCTGAGCTATACTGCCGTGTACTGGTATGCACATACACACACACATACCCCAATCACAAATGAACTTGCACACATCAAAGGTTGGGCTCTCTTCAAAAGGTTCATTGTAACCCAGTTTCCGGTTCATTGCAGATTGTTATTGGTTCACCACGACTCTGATCCCTGATTTAACTCCTGATCCATGATCGTCACTAGTGAACTCTTGCAGAAGTCACCGATTAGCCTTCCTTCCCAACTGTCAAATCCTGCCTGGAAAAACACATTTTCTCCCGTTTTGACGTTTAAAATCCATTTTGATTTAGCCTTTTTCTGTTATCGACTGTTCTGTGTTTATCATTTGCCTGTCATAGTTTTATGCTGAAAATTGCATATTTATTTGAACCAAAGCAGTACAGCACTTAAGTCAACTGTCATGTTTTAAATAAAGGAACTCACTTTGTTTACATCCAGCCCTCTCTCTCTCTTTTCCCCGCCTCCCTCCCCTCTCTCTCCTCCCTCCCCTCCCTCCCCTCCCTCCCCTCCCTCTCCTCTCTCCCCTCCCTCCCCTCCCTCCCTCCCGTCCCCTCCCCTCTCTCCTCCCTCCCCTCCCCTCCCTCTCCTCTCTCCCCTCCCTCCCATCCCTCCCCTCTCTCTCTCCCCTCTCTCTCCCCTCCCTCCCCTCTCTCCCCTCCCTCTCCTCCCTCCCCTCCCTCCCCTCTCTCTCCTCCCTCCCCTCCCCTCCCTCCCTCCTCCCTCTCCTCCCTCTCCTCCCTCCCCTCTCTCTCCTCCCTCCCCTCTCTCCCCCTCCCTCCCCTCCCTCCCCTCCCTCTCCTCCCTCTCCTCCCTCCCCTCCCTCTCCTCCCTCTCCTCTCTCCCCTCCCTCTCCTCCCTCCCGTCCCTCCCCTCTCTCTCCTCCCTCCCTCCCGTCCCAGGTATGTGAGACCCAGGCGGAGGCCCGTAGGGACGCAGCCCGCGTGGCCCTGATGAGCTCCCTGATGAACGAGCTCCCGGCGCGACTCATCAGCCCTGAGTTCATCTCCCAGAGTCTGAAGCACGCCGCCACCGAGAGCACTGTGAGCTGGAGTACACACACACACACACACACACACACACACACACACTGTAGCTCACAAGCCTCACATTCAAGATTAATTTAGGATTCTTTATATTATCTACTATTTTCTAAGAACTTAACCTAGTGTAAGCTTTGCCTGATTTTGGCACCTATTGCACGTTTAACTGTTCCTGGAGGGGGGGAATGAGGGAGGGAGGGAGGGAGGGAGGGAGGGAGAGAGAGAGGGAAGATAGGAGGAAAAGAAAGGAAGTTAAGAGGGACGAAAGGACGGAGGGAGGGAAGATAGGAGGAAAAGGGAGGGAGGGAAGGAAGGAAGGGGGAGAGAGTGGGAAAGAGGGATGGATGGAAGGGAGTGAGGGAAGTAGGGATCACTACTGTTGGGAGTGTTGTATAATGGGGCCTTGTGATGTCACTAGAGGTGTAGTCTAGTCCCAACAGGTGTGTGTGGAGGATGTGTGTGACCCAGTGTGTCTCCCAACAGGTGTGTGTGGAGGATGTGTGTGACCCAGTGTGTCTCCCAACAGGTGTGTGTGGAGGATGTGTGTGACCCAGTGTGTCTCCCAACAGGTGTGTGTGGAGGATGTGTGTGACCCAGTGTGTCTCCCAACAGGTGTGTGTGGAGGATGTGTGTGACCCAGTGTGTCTCCCAACAGGTGTGTGTGGAGGATGCCTGTGACCCAGTGTGTCTCCCAACAGGTGTGTGTGGAGGATGTGTGTGACCCAGTGTGTCTCCCAACAGGTGTGTGTGGAGGATGTGTGTGACCCGTGTGTCTCCCAACAGGTGTGTGTGGAGGATGTGTGTGACCCGGTGTGTCTCCCAACAGGTGTGTGTGGAGGATGTGTGTGACCCGGTGTGTCTCCCAACAGGTGTGTGTGGAGGATGTGTGTGACCCGGTGTGTCTCCCAACAGGTGTGTGTGGAGGATGTGTGTGACCCGGTGTGTCTCCCAACAGGTGTGTGTGGAGGATGTGTGTGACCCGGTGTGTCTCCCAACAGGTGTGTGTGGAGGATGTGTGTGACCCGGTGTGTCTCCCAACAGGTGTGTGTGGAGGATGCCTGTGACCCGGTGTGTCTCCCAACAGGTGTGTGTGGAGGATGCCTGTGACCCGGTGTGTCTCCCAACAGGTGTGTGTGGAGGATGCCTGTGACCCAGTGTGTCTCCCAACAGGTGTGTGTGGAGGATGCCTGTGACCCGGTGTGTCTCCCAACAGGTGTGTGTGGAGGATGCCTGTGACTCAGGCACCAGCGTGGGCGCCTACAGCCTGCTGCTCCACTCCTACACTGGGCGCACCGTGCTGGAGTTCCAGGTACAGAAGGCCTCGTGGCTGCCTGCTCACTGGCCCTCTCACCACCTGAGGTCATGTGATACTCATGATACTCATGATACTCATGATACTCATGATACTCATAATACTCATGATACTCACAATACTCATGGAACTTCCAAACCCCTCATGGGCATCCAGGCCAGTGACAAGGTTAAGTCAAGCGTTAATAGTGTGTTAATAACAGCTTTGCAAACAACCAAGTGGGCTTCCAGTGTCTTGTGAAAAACGCTTAAAAACGTGTGATGGACCAGAGCTCAACTAGCATGGAGGGTTCTCTCTCTCTAATTCTATATAATGTCTCCCGTCCTTTATTTGTTGAGTCTGAGTGTCTGAGTGTCTGTGTGTCTTGTGTGAGGGTTTAACTGGACGGAGGGAGGTGGTGCTCACCGGCTTCAGTGACCAGAGGAAGTCAATTCATCATCATTCTTGAACCCTAAAGCTAGAGGAACCAGAGGGCCACCTCTCTAAAACACTGTGCTACATGTTTCCATTGGTCCCTTGTTAGGACACTTGTGGTACTCTGTAATGCACGACAGCTTTATGGCCAGGGCCTGGCACCCTTAAGCCACCAGGCGTGTGAATATTTACAATAGCTTTTCTAATCTTAACTAATCATGCACAATTTAGTCAGTGGGTTAGAGTTAATTCTTAGTCTTTGTCAGGACTAAAGTTACACAGTTTACATAACCTCTCTCTCTCTCTCTCTCTCTCTATAGGAAATGATGACAGTGTTCCAGCTGTTACACTGGAACGGAACGCTGAAATCTCTGAAGGAAAGACAGTTCTCACGAAAGGTACCATCTCGTACTTCAGCCCACCTGGTCAAACAAGACCTCACTTTTAACTTTCACATTACATACAATGTTTCATAAGGTTTTTTGTTTTCCATACTCAGATATTGAAATACACCGTTTGTTCCCGTCTTCCTCTCTCAGAGTGTGATCTCCTATTTCTCCAAACGGGGACTCGACGAGTTCCTACGCAGCAGCATGGCTCTGGATTGGCTAGAGCGCGAGCGGCGGTCGCCGGGCGGAATAGCGGAGGAGCTGCAGGTGGCCCAGAGGGAGCTGGTGCTCGCCAGGCGGGGAGGAGCCGAACTCCGCTACTACAAGGAGAAGACGGAGATCCTCAGCTTGGCGCTGAGCCAGGCCTACACCCACCACCACCACCACCACCACCACCGCCGACCCCCCAGCGCCCCCTCCCCGGAGCGGGAAAGCGACGGCTACAACCGCGAGGAGGACAAACGCCGGCGCGTGACCCCGAGATACGAGCAGGAGACCCTGCTCTGGACCACGCCTCCCGGGAGTCCCAGACACACCTGACTTCTGACCTTTAACCTTTACCTCTGGCCCACACCTCAGTGTACCGCTGGCGACCCCGTGCCCTGTCAACACACCAAGCACACATTTAATATCACATGATATATCACATATCACATTTAATATCACATGATATATCACATATCACATTTAATATCACATGATATATCACATAACACATTTAATATCACGTGATATATCACATATCACATTTAATATCACATGATATATCACATATCACATTTAATATCACATGATATATCACATAACACATTTAATATCACATGATATATCACATATCACATTTAATATCACATGATATATCACATATCACATTTAATATCACATGATATATCACATATCACATTTAATATCACATGATATATCACATATCACATTTAATATCACATAGTCAAGGATTTGATATTGAGTTTTGAGCGGATCCCCCCTGGGACACCGTGGGATCTGTTGTGGATATTACAATCCCGCCACTTCTGTTATGGTCAAACAGCATTTTGAACATATTGAAACGTAATAAAGCTGATCATTAAATGGAGCCTTTGTGTTTTGAAACTACAATTCTTTGTTTTTATTTCAGTGCGAGGTGTCCCACATGTTGGTCAAACAGTACTTTATCTAAATAAAACAATTGATTGCTGATTCAACATCCCGTGAAAAGCGTTAATAGCTTAATAAGCTCTTTGTCTCGTTACCTCCAATAGACTCAGTTGCACTTCAGGTTCCAGAGTCCACACATTTTTCCTTTTAAAAACATAACATTGCTTGTGATGCTTTATGACTTTATGAAGGGACTTTTATAAACATTGTAAATACAATCAAAATGTAGCAGATTTTTTGACCCCAAGTGACCTTGGACAAAATTGGTCAAAATAACGTTATAGTTTTATTGGTGTTTATCATTTTAATCGTTTTCTGTATGCAACATACAATTAATAACTAATGGCTTACATGTTCTATGTGATTTGTATTTTGTAGTTTATTAAAAGTTGTTTTAGTTTTTTGTATTTCGACCATTGAGTAATTCAATTCATTGATGCATTGACCAAGTCTTGAGTGCATTTAACATACTTTTCAGAAGGTCGATCTCTGTATTAAAAATCATTTAAATATTTCACTGTGTAATTAACCTAACATATAAGAAATTTCACTTTTTTAATGAACAAAAATGAAAAAAAAAAGAACACAATCATGATCACAACTTCCCTTCGGAAACGCACATGTATATTATCCTCATGTAACCGCAACGCCACTGCGAGGCTTTGGCACCTTTGGCTTTCCGTAGGGAGGCGGAGTAACGTTAGGCCATCAGATATCGCGATAGCTGAGTTCGTGGAACAAAACAAAACAAACAGCCTGATGACAGCTGACCCGAAGACTTGTTTTTTTTAAGCGAAAATGACAGTAAATGACATCGGGAGGGACGGTAGGAAGTGTTTTAATGACCCATTATCTAATAGACAGTTGTAAAGCTAAGGTATAGCACATTAGCTTGCCCCGAGTCGATACGCTGAGGTTGTGTAAGAGCTCTGGGAACGTTTCGTTTCGCTGTCTCCCCAGGAGGTGGTTCGGATCTAAAGACATGCTGTAGACCCCCCCCCCTGCTCCTTGTCCCCTCCTTGTCCCCTCCTTGCCCCCTCATTGTCCCCTCCTTGTCCCCCCCCCCCCCCCTGTCAGTGGCAGGGCTGCTTATCTCCACCAAACAGACGAGGCTGGTCATCCACCAGCACACAGCGTCTAGCGTGCGGTTGTTTTAATGACGTGTTGTTGTTCGTGTTGTTGTTGTTGTTGTTGTTTCCAACCATCCCGTTATGGACAACATGTCTTCCCATCAGGCCTGTGTGGTAGATGGTACATGGGAATGATCTGACATCTGGGGGCGAAAGAGGAAAACGTCCAACATGGAGGCAGTGCGACCAAAGAAGACCAAGTCCAAACCCAGTGGGAAGGCTCAGGTGACTCGTAATGCTCATTAGTGTCGGCCTTGACTGCTTCATCATGTGCTTTAGCTCACATGTCACAATGAGGGCTGTTGTTAATGAACCCTGTCTGTCTCAAAATGGACGTTTAACTTCTCCCTGTCGCCTTGTGTTCTCTCTCTCAGCTGTCTCAGAGGCAGAGGCAGGCGGAGCCCACAGAGGAGGCTCTGAGTCCTGGGTTCTCTGATATCCCCCTCAGCCTGCCCCATCAGGGGCTCGAGGAACACCACCCGGCTCCGTCCCAGACGGCCACCACAGACGTTACCAAACTTCGGCGGAGCTCACCCACACCGTTGGCCAGTAATCCCCAGACGTTGACTTTGTCTACAGGAGCCACCCTCGCCACAGCCCAGACCCAATCCCAAAATGCGCCCGAAACAAAGAAAAGTCATGAGGAGCAACCGGCGGAAACAAGAGGCCAGGATCTCAGAGCAGAATTGGAGAGCCCAAAGACAGCCAGCACAAGTCATCAGAGACGGATGGAGTCTCGTCTGTCGGCCGAGGCAGACGAGGGCCCGGCTGTGCCCAGCGCCCCGGCTCTCTACCCCTCTCTCACCGCCCCGGAGGAGGTTCCCCTGATGCAGCTCTCTGAAGAGGCCCTCAAAAGCTGCAAGACCAGAGGGCCGGCGGTGTTGGCTCTGGCTGAGCAGGAGATGTCTCCCCCCAGTCTGCAGCTTCTGGTCTCTGTAGCGGAGCAGCCCAGGAGCAGACTATACCCAGAGTTACCGAAAATGGCCCCTGAGGTCGAGGTAAACCCACGACCACGAAGACACTGTACAACTGTACAGTTGTACAGTTGAACAACTGTACAACTGTATGGGCTCTGGGATGGTGAAGTACTGGTTATATTCTTGTATTTCTGTGAGTAAAACTCTTTGAATCTGTGGGATAACATCTATAACATCTATAACATCTATAACTGCATTATATATCTGCTATAATACTAGATCAAGACATTTCTACATCTACAGAATCGACAATCTGTTTGTTATTGGTGAAGAGTTAACCTACAGTAACTACCTTCTACTACCACTACTACCACTACTACTACGCAATAATGAAACCCTGGGCCATAATGTATTTGCACTGCAGGCCTTCTCCCTGGAGCAGCTGAGTGTGTGGGAGGTCGGTGGGGGCTTGCGTGCGTGGCTGGGGTGTGTGGAGGTGTGCTCGACCCAGTTCTGCTCCATGGCCCAGCAGGACGGCCATGAACTCACAGAGCTGCTGCAGAACTACTGGCGCTGCCGGAGACAGCTGACCCAGTCGCACACACAGCTACACACGCAGTCGTCGGATTGCAAGAGCACGCAGAACCGCCTGTGGAGCTTCAGAGACGAACAGCTCACGCTGCAGGTGGGTCTCCTAACCTCCGTCTAACCAGATTGGTTAGATGGACCTCAAGTAGAAAACATTGTGTGTTTACATTTACACGATGCTTTTCTACACTGTGGGGTTGAGAAACAATCTAAGTAGCTACAAATAAATAGTTGTAGAAGCAACTGGACG
Organism: Muraenolepis orangiensis; assembly: GCA_027704905.1. Taxonomy (NCBI): domain Eukaryota; kingdom Metazoa; phylum Chordata; class Actinopteri; order Gadiformes; family Muraenolepididae; genus Muraenolepis; species Muraenolepis orangiensis. The sequence continues at coordinate 4,581,187 of CM051017.1, read as the reverse complement.
GAGTGCACAGCAGCGAGGAATCAGAGATCCAATAAACACCAATGAATAATGTGATGAACGCACTTTTACATTACATTACAGTCAATTAGCAGGCATTTTTGTCTAAAGAGACTTACAACAGTGAGATTATCAAAGGAAGGAAAGAGAGAAACTCATCACTAGAAGTCAAAAGTGCATTTCATTTCTAACAAGTCTCCAAGAACTGAGCCGGTGCTCAGGTAAAAGTACAATAAGTTCACTTCATGAATTAATTCATAGTCCATGAATGGATGTCCGACTGATTGACCCACTGCCTCCCTCCAGGGCGTCTGTGTGGACCAGTCCAAGGTGTGTGGATACCACCGCTACCAGCAGGCGGACTTCAGCCAGACCGTGCTGTCGGAGCTCAGCAGACTGTTGGAAACACGCTCCGATCTGCTGCACCAGAAGGTGGCGCTGCACGCCTACACCACCCTTCTGTCACGCCTGCAGGTGGAATCGTATCTGCATCGCCTGTTGACCGGTGAGCAGAAGAAAAGATGATTTGTAAATCAATCTTTTCTTTCATTCCCGCACCATTTTACTGAACTAATCTCCTTTGTTGACGTTTGTGTAGAGAGCAAAATGGGGGCAGGTGGGCTAGTGTGACCCTCCTGTAAATTAAATATCCACATATTATATATATATATATATATGAGTGTTTTTTATATATATATATATATATATATATATATATATATATATATATAAGTAAACACTCATGTAGGAATGTATCAATTAAACATATTGTAAATAGTATTTTAGCGAAAAACATGGGGAAGATATGATAGTTAGTTGAAGAGCCCATTGGACAGACTTGATGTGTGCCGTCACGTACAACGTGTAGTTCTATAGTCACAAACTACAAGCCACTGTTGAGGGTCAGCTTGTTGTGTTGATGTGGTGTTCAGACTGCGGCGGCGGGGCCACTCAGCCCTGCTCCCTGAAGCCTCTGAAGGAGGCGGTGGGCGTTCTGTTCAGCTTCACCAGGAGAGTCCTCGATGACGCGCCGTTTCAGACGGACATCCACCACTGGCTGGACAGACTGGTGTGTACATCTTTTAGTGTCTTTTTAATGTGTTTAATGTTTTTTTTTTTAAATGTGATTCCTGCGTGTAAGTTAAAATACTAATATAAATGTAAAGCACTATGAATACACTTGAAGGGTGCACTCGTGATGAGTGCTAAATAACCTTGCCTCACTATTACACGTTTTTCCTTATGTTCCAGAATGCAGATTATTTTGAGGCGTTTTAATGTTGTTCCACCTCCAACCTCTAGGTGGCGGTGTTACTACAACTTGGTGGCACTGGAGAGCGTCTGTATCTACTGTGCCATCTGCTGTGCTGTCCTGCTGGGATGGGAAAGTGGGCAGCCCATTTCCTACAGGTTGGTAGCGGTCCTATATACCGCTATATCCCCTTTAAGGAATACCTTGATTTTCAAGCCAGCTTTGTACCATTACAATGTGGGTAGTATGTAGTAGGTAGTAAATCAACAATGATACTACTGCATAGAGAGCCTAAGTTTATGAAAAGCCCTACTTTTTATCAGAAAAACACTTCTTTAATGCTCTGTAGTTAAAGGGCAACATGTTAATACTGTGTATTTACCGGCCATGCCAACCTGCAAGTTTCTCTTTAAACCGATTTGAGTTTGATTGTTTCTGTTTCAGGTTGAGGTGTGGGGCGACAACGGGGGAGTTCAACATTTCATGCAGGCGCTGACCATCCTCATGTCTCCGGCCAGGTAATCGCTCTGAACGCACCCCCAAACACCACCGACTGTAATCGCTCTGAACGCACCCCCAAACACCACCGACTGTGATCGCTCTGAACGCACCCCCAAACACCACCGACTGTGATCGCTCTGAACGCACCCCCAAACACCACCGACTGTGATCGCTCTGAACGCACCCCCAAACACCACCGACTGTGATCGCTCTGAACGCACCCCCAAACACCAGACTGTAATCGCTCTGAACGCACCCCCAAACAACAGACTGTAATCGCTCTGAACGCACCCCCAAACACCTTTCCTTTGACTACCATCAGCAAGTGTTTGAATGCTTTTCCTGCTTTTTTTCCCCTCCTGATCTCGGTGACCCTTGTGACCTTTGACCCCAGACACAGAGCCGAGTTCCTGGGCCACATGAGGCCGTGTGAGAGCCAGGGCACGGCAGCCTCGGGCCCCGCCTCGGGCAACTGGACGCTTGTAGACGAGGGCGGAGAGGAGGTTGGTGACCTACTAAAGCTCCACACGGTGGTCTCTCCAGTCTATCTGAGGGGCCACTATATGTAATATGTAACATGCTGTTTGGAATTCATGTATACACCTACCCAGGAAAATAACCTGAGCAAATGGTCCTATGACATTTGTTGAAACTTCTAAATGATTGTTATGATAATGAGATAAATTGGCAGCAGTCTGTCGGTCTGTCAGGGCACCAGGTGGGGCTCAGGCCTGGTGCCCTGATCCGCACCTGGTGCCCTGAGCCAGGTGTGGCTCAGGGCACCAGGTGTGGCTCAGGCCTGGCTCAGGGCACCAGGTGTGGCTCAGGGCACCAGGTGTGGCTCAGGCCTGGCTCAGGGCACCAGGTGTGGCTCAGGGCACCAGGTGTGGCTCAGGCCTGGCTCAGGGCACCAGGTGTGGCTCAGGGCACCAGGTGTGGCTCAGGCCTGGCTCAGGGCACCAGGTGTGGCTCAGGGCACCAGGTGTGGCTCAGGCCTGGCTCAGGGCACCAGGTGTGGCTCAGGGCACCAGGTGTGGCTCAGGCCTGGCTCAGGGCACCAGGGTTGAGTTTTGTTTGGCCCTGGTCTGAGCTTCTCTCTGCGTTTCAGGATGAGGACCCAGACAGCAGTTGGCTGCTGCTGGTTGAGGAGGACCTGGTGTCTCTGCTCTCCCAGTTCCCCTTCCAGCAGCTCTATTCACACATGCTGGGGATCAGCAGGCAGGGTGAGCTGTCTGTCTATGGCTGGTTAGATCAGTCTTTACCAGCCTTTCTTCTGTCCTCCCCCACAGTCCCATCAGTAACCTTCTCTTCATTTGGCACCAAACCTCTGAGCCAGCTGTTATCATTCAGCATCATTATTGTCTCATTATGGTATTTAGGTGTCTAGGTGTTAAAAAAGTCCAGGTGTACTTTTCTATTTCTGGTCTTAACTTTTTTGATATACATCAATAATCAACATAGGTAATATTTAGTCAGTTTCGTCTCAGTTTAGTCAAATCAAAGTCTTAACAGTCATACGGGTACTTTTAAGTACTTTAACGTAACCAGGATACATGTGCTCAACCACATAATGTACATAAATGCCAACTAAGCAGCCCCCCCCCCCCCTCCTCCAGGTGCGTATGAGCCCCAGGCCTGCTCCAGTCACAAGATGATGCGCATCTTCGCTTTCGCCTCCTCGCTTATCGAGGTTCTGGCCGTGGGCCTGCAGACGTACAACCGGGCCAGATACAGACAGCTGGTCAAAAGGATAGGACACAGCATCAGGTGAGCGGCGGGCCGCCGGGCTGAGCCGGGGCCCTGCTCCCGGCCTCCTTCCTGGTTACGTCTACATTACCACGGCGATGAACGGATAAATGGACATACCAGACGAATGATGATGCTTGTCCCATCAGGATGACGGTGTGTTATGTGAGCGACCACTGGGCACAGTACGTCAGCGCCGGGGGCTCCGGAGGGTCCCTGACCATGGAGAAGCTGCAGCTGGAGTACGACCACCTGTTCCTCAGAGCCGTGACACACGTCCTCAGGAACAAGAGGTGAGCTCTGCTCGGGAGGACAAGATAATGGAAGAGAGTACTGCTTCATACACGTGTTGAGTATTAATAGAAGAGAGTACTGCCTCATACATGTGTTGAGTATTAATAGAAGAGAGTACTGCCTCATACATGTGTTGAGTATTAATATAAGAGTACTGCTTCATACATGTGTTGAGTATTAATATAAGAGAGTAGAGTATTAATATAAGAGAGTACTGCCTCATACACGTGATGAGTATTAATATAAGAGAGTACTGCCTCATACACGTGATGAGTATTAATATAAGAGAGTACTGCTTCATACACGTGATGAGTATTAATATAAGAGAGTACTGCTTCATACACGTGATGAGTATTAATATAAGAGAGTACTGCTTCATACACGTGATGAGTATTAATATAAGAGAGTACTGCTTCATACACGTGATGAGTATTAATATAAGAGAGTACTGCTTGATACACGTGTTGAGTATTAATATAAGAGAGTACTGCTTCATACACGTGATGAGTATTAATATAAGAGAGTACTGCTTCATACACGTGATGAGTATTAATATAAGAGAGTACTGCTTCATACACGTGATGAGTATTAATATAAGAGAGTACTGCCTCCTACACGTGATGAGTATTAATATAAGAGAGTACTGCTTCATACACGTGATGAGTATTAATATAAGAGAGTACTGCTTCATACACATGTTTTTTATTACTATAAGAGAGTAGAGTATTAATATAAGAGAGTACTGCCTCGCCCACCTGTTGAGTATTAATATAAGAGAGTACAGTATTAATATAAGAGAGTAGAGTATTAATATTAGAGAGTAGAGTATTAATATAAGAGAGTACTGCCTCGTCCACGTGTCAGCCTACCACATCCAGTTGTTATTGATCTTGTTTAATGTGTTAGTAGTGGTAGTGGTAGTAGTAGTTGTTAGCAGTTAGCCCAAAGCGCCCCCCATAAACCCAGCTGTATTTGATGGAGGATGAGAAGGTCCCTCCCTGACAGCACCTCCTCCCTGGCAGGTTGGGGATCTGGCTGTTCATGTCTGAGCTGCCCTATGGCACCCTGTCCAGCGACATGCTGTGGAGGGTGCTGTACGTCATGCAGAGCGCTGAGACGGCGGGACCCCGGCCCCTGGGCTCCATGGAGAACACCCGTGCCTGTCTGCAGGCCCTCAGAGGTACTCCCGCCCTTAAGGCCTTTGATTGACACCTGACATTAAAGGTGCTGTAGGTGAACACTTAAGAGCTGTTATTTGAGAGTCATTTGTGTATAAAATGCCACAGCCGTCTGGCGGCTATTAGTGAGCTAAATGCGCTGTGAGAATATCTGTTCTAGATTAGAGTAAGTAAAAGTAAGTATACAAGTATCAAAAGTTAGTGAGCAGGGGTATGCAGTAATATTAACAAGAGAAATATATATAGAATATATAATCGAGTTGACTGCGTCTGCCTGCTCCTGGCTCATTTCTGACCAATCAGGACATCTCTCCTGATTGGTTCAGGGAGTTTCCTTGCCTGTCAATCACTGGTAGTGATTGACAGGGAAACACAAGGAGTGGATGTTTTTAGGACTGTTCAGCTTGAAAACCTGCTCTCTCTCTCTCTCCTTACAACTCTCAAATCTTACTGTGTGTGTGTGTGTGTGTGTGTGTGTGTGTGTGTGTGTGTGTGTGTGTGTGTGTGTGTGTGTGTGTGTGTGTGTGTGTGTGTGTGTGTGTGTGTGTGTGTGTGTGTGTGTGTGTGTGTGTGTGTGTGTGTGTGTGTGTGTGTCAGACCCCGCTCACCAGGAGAACTTCGAGAGCTGGCTGGGGGAGGTGAACGGCCCGGACGGCGTGGCTCTGCTCACGGCGCTGGCCCACATGGCCACGTCCGGCCAGCACTCCGACCCCACCTTCGTCAACACCATCACCCTCATCATCTACCAGGTGGGGGACGCACGGCGGGGAACAGGCCCGCTAGCCGCGTGTCACTAAAGAACGGGGTGCAGCGAATCCAATCAAATCAAACTTTATTCAAATTGCACTTTCTAACACCGATACAAGGGGCTCAACGAGGACTAAGAGCTGAGATGTTATAAGACAGTAAAGATCTCTTTTCTTCTCTGAGGAGAGACAGCACTGAACCCTTCTGTTCTCCCTGATTCTACGTCTTCCTCCGTCCAGGTGTCCTACGTCAACGTGGCCACCAGGGAGACCTACTCCAAGGTGGGCCGGGAGCTGCTGGCCGCCATAGCAGCAGCCCATCCCCAGGTCATCTCTGTGGTGCTGGAGAGGCTGAAGGAGACCATAGACACTGTGGGCATGGTAGGAACATTTGTAAAGTCTTCTACAGGTTTGCTAATCGTGGTAGCATTGAGCTAAGGAGAGGAGAAGTCATATGCGTCGATGCACGCACACACGCACGCACGCACACACAAACATCCTCTCGGACCCATAGACACACTGTGTGTGTGTGTGTGTGTGTGTGTGTGTGTGTGTGTGTGTGTGTGTGTGTGTGTGTGTGTGTGTGTGTGGTGTGTGTGTGTGTGTGTGTGTGTGTGTGTGTGTGTGTGTGTGTGTGTGTGTGGTGTGTGTGTGTGTGTGTGTGTGTGTGTGTGTGTGTGTGTCTGTCGTCTAGGTGGCCTTGTATCTGTGTAAAGAGCTCCCCCTGTGCCTGTGGAGGCCGCAGTGCGGAGGAGATGTGTGTGATCGGGTCGTGGCTGAGGCAGCACCCTCTCTCAGCTGTGGAGAACCAACTGGCCTGTGTGGTCCTGGAGGGCCTCCACTGGGGCCACACTCAGGTAGGCAGCTGGGGGTCTTCTGATGGGTTGGGTTCATTTGGTCTCGGGCTAAGCATAACCACAGACCCTGGACTCTTTAATGACAGGCCTTAAACCTTTTTATTTAGGAAGGCCTTTTTAATGTTATTATAAGTGCTCACTATTCTTAGTCGTTTGTTTGCTATGTTTTAAACTTTGTAGCACGATCGATATAAAATGTAATATAAATATAATGCATTCTGTGATTTTTATTATTCATAATAATAATAATAGTGATAAAAGGTGAAATGGTTCCGTGTCCTGCAGGAAGGCTCTCTGGTGCTGCCCTCCTCCCTCCACAGTGAGGTGGCCCTGCTGGTGGCCGAGGTCTACCAGAAATACCTCACAGACAAACCCTACGCAGGCCTCATCTCAGAGGGCTTCAAACAGGTACGGAGGACCTCACTCTTATTATGGATTTAGGTTTAAGCCCAGGTAAGATTTGAAAGTTCCAGAGCGGGAGAGAAGGAAAAGAGCTGAAGAGAGCAAGAGTTTGAATACTAATGTAATATAATGAGTGTGTGTGGTTGGTGGCTGGTTTAAGCAGCTGTGGGTTCTTGTTAATCAAGGCCCACAGGTTAAAACAGCCACCACCACCACACACTAGAGGAGAACAGCTCTAGCAAGTTCCATCTGCTCTGTTCACCATTATTCAAACTCTGCAATAAACCACATTCTTCGGGAGGAGCCCTCAAGTAGTCATGTTAATGGCTGGTGGCAGCGTCGTCTGCTACAATGGCAGCCATTAAAAAGCCATTTAAAAAAAACACCCAATTACCCTAGAGTACCCTCCCTCTCTGCTCCCTGTTTCCATTGAGAAGTGTTGCATTAATGCACCTGTGGTTGGCCCACAAGATGGATTCTGGAAACCAATCAGGGAAGAGATGCCCTGATTGGTCAGAAATGAGCCGGGAGCAGACTAAAATAGGAAGGCAACCAGAAGAGCATTTCACTCACTAATATGCCACTGGTATTTCTGACAACTTACACTTAAATCAAAATCTAAACCTGGAGGATTGAATCCTCTTTATTGGTCACATGTACACACACAGTGAAATGAGTGTCTCTGCATCTAACCCATCCTAGTATGAGGAGCAGTGGGCAGCTATTGGATATCCAGCTGCCTGGGGAGCAGGGTAGGGGTCTGGTGCCTTGCTCAAGGGCACCTCGGCAGTGCCCAGGGTGTTTCGGGGACTTGAGCCGGTGACCCATCCGGTTCCCAAGCCAAGTCCTAACAGACTGAGCTACTGCCGCCCCTGAATGACCCTTCTTGAATGTTCCCCACGTCACCAATAAGAGCCAAAGAGTCCTCACGCCTCACCGTGTCCCCTGCAGGTGTCCTACCTCGCCAGTGTCCTACGCTTGGGGGTGTCCGCCGAGGCGTCCTTCAGCCAGTGGGCGTGGCAGATGTTGCTGAGGCTCAAGCTCCACGCCAACAGTCAGAACCCCCAGGGGGCGTGGTCCGCCCCGGGCTCCGCCTCCAGCCCGCCCCCGGAGATAACGCACGCTCCCAGCATGCACTCTGTTCTCCGGGCCGTGAAGGCAGGAATCCCCATCGGCTGCTACCTGTCCGTTGCCATGACGACCGTGGGACACAGGTTCGTGCGGTTCAAAGTGAATTGAGATGTTGGGGTGCAGGGGTGGGACTGCACAGCGCCGGGGCTCGGAACCTCAAAGTGTGAGGGGCGGAGTTACGCTGTGTTTTCTGTTTTGTTCAACAAAAAGTGGCAAAATGGTGGAGAGGTTTCAGGTTCACGCTTTTAACAAATGTATTTCTACCATGTCTACTACACGGGTTTCATTTGAAACCTTTACAGACACTTTGTAAGGACTTTTGTCTTCGACAAGATACAAGATTAAAGATTTGATTTGCCATTTGCAACACCAAAGTACAATGGAATGCTTACTCCCCATTCCCTCCCGCAGTGTGAATTTCTAAAACAATACTATTTGATTATTACTATTTGCGGTTATATGAACAAGGTTCACTGTATAAGGTTCACTGTATGAAGGTTCACTGTATGAGGTTCACTGTATGAAGGTTCACTGATAGGTTCACTGTATAAGGTTCACTGTATAAGGTTCACTGTATGAGGTTCACTGAATAAGGTTCACTGTATGAGGTTCACTGTATAAGGTTCACTGTATGAGGTTCACTGTATGAGGTTCACTGTATGAGGTTCACTGAATAAGGTTCACTGTATGAGGTTCACTGAACAAGGTTCACTGTATAAGGTTCACTGTATGAGGTTCACTGTATGAGGTTCACTGTATAAGGTTCACTGAATAAGGTTCACTGAATGTTTCCATCCGGTGGTCCTTCTTGTCGCCTGTGTAGTCTGGAGCAGTTCTGCTCCGAGGGGGTGGTGCTGCTGAACAGTCTCGTTCAGTCACGCTACCTGAAGGCAGCCGTGCATCTGCTGGACAACGTCCTTCCTCCGTCCTACCACCTGGGCTTCTACCTGCTCAAAAACGCACAGTAAGGCCCCCGCCCAAACCCTGACCGCTGAACTGCAATATTGTGACATTTACATCATTCGGTAGACGCTGTTATCCAGAGGGACTTCCGACTGAGTCTGAGAACAGTCTAAGTTGGAATAGCTGGTGTGCTGCACAGCCTCGTTTCAAAACAATAACTGGACAGGACAGAGTTCAGAGTAGCCTCAATCAGCGCTTTCTAAAGTTCCACAAGTTTGAACAAGTGCCGTTGAGTAACAGCTATGCTATATATCAAACCTGTTGTCATTTCGTTAATCAGCCAGTCTTGTGGTTTATCTTGTTCTTCGCCCCCTCAGGTTTGTGAGTTGTGTCCAGTTGTTCCTGCAGTGTGACAGCGTTTGTCCTCAGAGCGTAACGCAGCAGGTCACCCACCGGGTGGCGCCACTGCTCACCGGGGCCGCCTACGGGGACAACGTCCGGCTCCTCAACAGTGTCATTCAGGTTACTCTCAAGGAGAACTACTCACTACTTTATTATTATTCACTAAGCGGCCATCTAAGCGTGTGGCTAGGGGGGGGGGGGAAGTTCCCAAGGGTTCTCTAGTGACCACAGTGCATTAACGCCTCAGCCAAATGCTGATTACAGACGGATAAACTGGGTTTACCTCCACTTTTCTTTCATTAGATGTTTCTCAAGTCTCAGGTTCTTTCATGTGCAAGCAGACTCCCTCTCTCTTTCAGACCCACGTCATGGAGAGCTCGCGCCCGGGCCGCATGGGCGTGGCGGTGGTTCTTGAGTTCTGGGTGGGCCTCCTGACCCAGCAGAACCAGTGGTACCGGGACAGGACTGTTCTGTTCCTCATGGACCAGATCTGCCGGGCTGCGTTTGTCTACCACGGCGAGGAGTGTGTTCAGAAACTGCTGTATGAGCAGCATAAGGTACTTATAAATATGACATAAGACATAAGTACTTAAAGTCCAGGTTCACGGTGACTCATCTTGAGAACACATGTTCTGATGTGTTCCGTTATCGTGCCCCCGACACATAGAATGCCTTGGGTTACCACGGAAACCGGAGTCTGCTCTCCTCGCTGGTTGGCTGGATTTCTGGAAGTGCCACCCCTTCCTTCATAGAGGGCCAATCCCTGAGTGGAGAGGTGAGAGTCACTAACAACCCTGAATTGTGTTGATTGGCTGAGATGTGTGTGTGTCTGGACCTGGACCTTCTCTAGGTCGAGTGACCAGTGTCTGGCAGGGTGGGTGTTATTAACCTTACAGGAGTATTAACCTTAACCTTACCTTAACTGTGTGTGTGTGTGTGTGTGTGTGTGTGTGTGTGTGTGTGTGTGTGTGTGTGTGTGTGTGTGTGTGTGTGTGTGTGTGTGTGTGTGTGTGTGTGTGTGTGTGTGTGTGTGTGTGTGTGTGTGTGTGTGTGTGTGTGTGTGTGTGTGTGTGTGTGTGTGTGTGTGTGTGTGTGTGTGTGTGTGTGTGTGCAGGTGTGGTTCGCCTGGCTAGTGTTAAACACGGAGGGCTTGTTGGAGGAGGATTGCCAGCTGGGACGCTGTGTGGAACATGAGCTCCTATCAGAGCCCAACCTGTCCTCTGACCAGGCCCTCAAGGTAGACACTCTACATCTCTATTCTAGAGTTCCTGTTAAGGTGGATGAGAGAGAGAGACAGCAGAAAGGTTCTCATTGAGAAGTGTTTCATCCAGAGCTATGACAATGCTGTGTTTAGATAGATTACAGTAAAGTAATGTTCTTAAAGAGCCTCTCTTCAGGTTATGGAGTGAAGGGTACTACAGACTTCTGTGTTGATCCTGGGGGAATGATTGACTTTACCATTATCACGCAAAGGGAATACAAATGCACAAAACATTTAGGATGAAAATGTGTACAGTCAGACCTCCTCGGTAGTGACCCCTGGTGTTTTGTGTCCGCCGGTGACGGCAGAAAGCGCAGCAGCGTCTAAAGCTGCCGGTCGCTCCGTCTCTAGAGAGACTGCAGGTGTACCGCTGGGCCCACCAGGCCTTAGCCACGCCCCCGGACCACCCCCTGCTGCCCCTGGTGTGGCAGAGGTTCCTACAGCTCTACCTGAGACAGCCCGGACCCGAGTACGGGTATGTGGGATGCACACACATACACGCGCATGTATGCACACACATCGGAGCCATCTGCCGTCTGCTGCTCCCCGTCCCCCCTGCTCCCCGTCCCCCCTGCTCCCCGTCCCCCGTCCCCCCTGTTCCCCGTCCCCCCTGTTCCCCGTCCCCCCTGCTCCCCGTCCCCCCTGTTCCCCGTCCCCCCTGTTCCCCGTCCCCCCTGCTCCCCGTCCCCCCTGCTCCCCGTCCCCCCTGCTCCCCGTCCCCCCTGCTCCCCGTCCCCCCTGCTCCCCGTCCCCCCTGTTCCCCGTCCCCCCTGTTCCCCGTCCCCCCTGTTCCCCGTCCCCCCTGTTCCCCGTCCCCCCTGCTCCCCGTCCCCCCTGTTCCCCGTCCCCCCTGCTCCCCGTCCCCCCTGTTCCCCGTCCCCCCTGCTCCCCGTCCCCCCTGCTCAGTGTCCATCCGTCTTGTCTGTCCCCCTGCAGGATGAACGCCGGAGGCTGCATCGGGAGGAGGTTCTTCCAGGCCTCCTCCCACGCCTCCCTGCTGAGGGATCTGAGACAGAGACTCCAGGAGGTGTCAGACTTCCACCACGCCGCCAGCCAGGCCCTCCGGGTGCCTCCAGCCGGCACCCTGTCCTCGCCCGACGCCCTCAGTGCAGAAGAGCCACCACTCCACCTCCCGCCGTACCTCACCTCCCCTCAGCTGCACACGGAGCTGGTCAGGTGGGTGTGGTCGTCGGGGTCTTCAACACCCCCCCCCCCCCCCCCCCCATGTACATCTAGCATGTCTGCAATTGACTAATTTCGTCATGGTCACATTTTCTCATTTAACCCCTTCATCTCCCTTAATATTTAAAAAAAAAAAAACAACTGTGGTGAATAGAGCCGTGAAACCGATCGGTGTATTCACTTTTTACTATTCAGCCGCTTAGAAAACGTTTCTCCAAACCAACTGACGTGGCTTACCGGCCGTCTGTCTCCAGGCTGTTTGGCGTGTTTGCGGTGTGGTTCGACGACGAGACTCTCCAGAAACAGGAGGTGTACCTGCCCTCACTTCCTCCGCAGTACGACCCCCACCGACTAGCCCAGGTCATGCAGCGGCACCAGGTGTGTTCCGCGCTCTTTATTTACCTTCACGGTCTTCGGACACCGGGCCCGCTGTTTTTCGGATTCGTTAAAATTCAGACCGGGATTATGGTTAAACGTTAGCGTGGCGGTTAAGTAAGGTGAACTAGGGTTGACCCAGCTGGCTGTGTGGTGTCAGGAGCTGTGGTTGGAGTACGTGGACCAGGAGCGCGTGCAGTTTGACCAGAGGGAGGTGCTGTCTCTGTGGGAGAAGGCGCTCAGCGAGCCCACCTTCCTCCACAACCAGAACCTGGGACTAACCGACTACAGCAGCCTGGACGCTGGTAGGGTTCCTCTTAACCTCCTAGAGGATGTAAAGTACGAGACTTTAGTGGGAGAATTAATATAATAACAGTGTGTGTGTGTGTGTGTGTGTGTGTGTGTGTGTAGCCAGGGAGCGGATCCTGACCAACCTCCAGAAGCACTCGACCCCTGCCGCCCCCCCTCAGCCGCAGCAACTGAAAGCCCCGGTGGCCGAGGTCCCGGCCTCCTGCCTCACCGACCGCAAGGCCGCCTTGCAGCTGCTGCAGCTGGACCTGGGGGTGCTGCAGGACCAGGCCAGGTACAGATACACACATGTATATACACACAGATGCACGCACGCACACACACACACACACACAGATGCACGGATATACATACACACACACACACACTATATTATTGCAGATAGGAATGCAGATGGTGCTGTTCAGCTTTGATAAACACTCTCAAGTCACTTTTGATTTGGATGATCTTCTTTATCCCATTCTTTGTTTTTGCCTCAGGGTTGCAGTGGCGCGTGAAGTCCAGCAGGTGGCGTTGGAGCAGCAGCTGCTGGAGAGCCTGCCTCTGCTGTACAAGAACCGAGCGGAGCAGGTCACCATGTCCCTGGAGTGTAGGGGCCGGGGAGGGCAGCCCTGCCAGGGCGCTGCCAACATCACAGTCACGGTACCTCACTCACTCACACACACATACACACATACACACATACACGCACACACACACATACACATACATACACACACCTGCACGCATGCACTCCATAGCATGCACGCGAGATAGCCTGAGTGAAGTGTGTGTGTGTGTGTGTGTGTGTGTGTGTGTGTGTGTGTGTGTGTGTGTGTGTGTGTGTGTGTGTGTGTGTGTGTGTGTGTGTGTGTGTGTGTGTGTGTGTGGTGTGTGTGTGTGTGTGTGTGTGTGTGTGTGTGTGTGTGTGTGTGTGTGTGTGTGTTGTCCTGTGCAGTGTGAGTGTGTCCAGAAACAAGAGGCGGCGCAGACTGAGATCGTGTCTTTGCACGCCGACCTCAAGAAGCTGCAGGCGGACGCCGTGGCCCCGCCCCCTCAGTCCCTGGCCCAGGCGGCGGTGCACACAGAGAACTTCATCACGTCAGTATGACACACGTCTATTTAGACACCTGCTGTCTGCGAGAGAGAGAGAGAGACTCTTGTACATGGTGTGTTTGTACATTCAGGGCCCTGGTGAACTTGTACAAGGTGCAGCAGAGCCCGGCGGTGCAGCAGGTGGGGGTGTGTGCGTTCTACCAGTTGGTGTCGTTTGTGTGTGCGGACACACTGCGGCACCCCCCCACACGCCAGTACCTGTCCTCCTGTGTGGAGATCCTGGGACAGGTGAGGGCTCCACCTGTACACCCTAACACTCAAACACCTGGAAGTCAATGGAAGGGAATTTAAATAAAGCATTTAAAAGTGTGTGTGTTTGTCTGTGTGTGTTTATATTTGCGCGTGTGTGTGTGTTGTCTGTGTGTGTGTGTGTGTGTGTGTGTGTGTATGCGTGTGTGTGTGTGTACAGGTGTTCATCCAGGGGACAGCAGCAGAGTGTGGGCGTGTCCTGAAGGCCATCTTGGAGCAGAGACGCTTGTGTCCACTCATCTCCCCTTTCTTCACCCCCAACGCTGCGCCCAATCAGATGGTCTCCCTTTATCAGGACGTGGTGACATCACTTCACCCCGACAGCGCTGACGTCATCTTCATGCTGCTCACCAAGGTGGGTACGAGCTCCTAGATGTTCTGTTTTGGTCGGCCATCTTGGTTCTAAACACTAGCTAACTGAACTCTGAGGTTCTCATTCAGTTCCCCCCCCCCTCCCCCCCCCCCCATTGAGTGTTTAGAACCAAGGTGGAACCAAGATGGATACTAGGTGAGGTCTGTGATCAGGAGGCACCAGATAACTTAATGCCGTTTAATTCTATTTTCATCTTGGATAGTAGACGTGACGACAAATAATTCCAGAAACACCCTCTGAAATACAGTGTGCACCCCAGTTTAAATGTTCCCTCCACCAATATCTGGTTGAATAAAATACAACTTAATCATATCAATAGATGATCTGAATCCTCTCTTTCCTGCGTCTCCCAGTTTGATTTTCCCCAGTGGCTGACCGACGCCCAGCCGGCCTTCTCCGAGAGAAGCCGCCTGCTGGAGCTGGTGCACGGCGCTCTGTGTGTGTGCGGCCCGGACCCCGAGGCTGACCTGCTCACCCCCTTCCACCTGTTGACCCGACACTGGGCCAAGCTGCTGCGGCATCACTTCCCCGACCACTACAGCGACGGCCTCCGTCTGCTCATGAGCAGTGAGCGGCACACGGCACACACAGAGCGCAGGGTTCACCTCAAGGGGGGGGGTGTATGGGTGCTTTGGGCTTTTCCGGTTAGGTGGGGGCATCATATAATGCGCTCAAGTCATTTTCCTGTTGGTGTTCCCAGGCTCCTCGGACCAGCTGCTGAGCCCAGAGTGCTGGAAGGTGACCCTGCGTGTGTTGGGCTGCTTACCCCCGACCCGGGGCCCCAGGAGCACCGCGGAGCCAGGGGGGGACCCTGCCACGGGCTCCCCGGGGGCCTACTACAGGACCGCCATCAGCCTCGCCCCTCAGCAGGTAGGGAACGGGAGTCAAAGATCATGTGTTGTTATGTTCATCAATAAGTCATTATTAATCCCAGATGAGAAATATTTCATGGCAATATAAATGTGTGTAAGAAATACTTAAATTCTAAGATATACAGTATATATATACTTAGACATCAGGGACATCGGGGATTGAACCCACAACCCTTTGACTGGGAGTTAAACCACCCTTTGCCACGACAGCACTATCCCCCGTATCTATTAGAAATACAAAAAAATAAAGCACTTGTTATGCAAATGTTGTTTTCTAAACCAGTTTTTTGTTGGTTTATGGTCAATTAGTTGCCAAGTTTTGTTAAAATTTGCACTACAAAAGAGAAAGCAATGTGTGCCCTAGCTGGGCGCTACTACCTACGTACTAAAGCTATTTTCTTAACTATTACTGAAGGCATTTCTTAGAACAGATCTTCTGTTTCTTCTACAACATCCTGACTCCATAAGATAAACACACGTTCTCCATATGGCAACTTGTCACCTGTATTAGTTTGTTATATTCTCTTTTACAGGATTTAAATGTAGACTGAGTCATCGTGAATATGCGTTTCTGAGGTCGTCCCGATGGTTTAGTCATTTCTCTTTTATGTCAGCTTAGATGCAACATATGAATGACCTACAGAGGGCGCTACGGTGTATTCTCATCAACAATGTTCTGTTCAGCCACTTTCATATCAAATAAACCACGGTTGACATGGACAGAAACATAGGACCCAAACCCCAACGCTGCATCATGACATTAAAGCTCTCAAAAGACACATCATCTCGACAGGTGGCCGAGACCCTGGATTGGCTGAGCGATTACTTCCTGCGCTGTCGCCTCGGGAAGACGGACCTCCGCAGCTTCGGCCTCTACTCGGCCTGGACCCCCTACGTGGGGGAGGTGGTGTCCTTCTGGGGTCACCTGGTCGGCTGTCTGGTCAACATGCAGCTCAGCGCCTGTTCCAGAGAGCCCGTGGGCAGCGCTAAACTACTGACCGGTAAATGTTAATCCCACCCCACCTGTGCCCAACCAATCTGTATAGTCTAGTAGGCCAAGTCACACCTGTACCCCACTGATCAGTATAGTCTAGTAGGCCAAGTCACACCTGTACCCCACTGATCAGTATAGTCTAGTAGGCCAAGTCACACCTGTACCCCACTGATCAGTATAGTCTAGTAGGCCAAGTCACACCTGTACCCCACTGATCAGTATAGTCTAGTAGGCCAAGTCACACCTGTACCCCACTGATCAGTATAGTCTAGTAGGCCAAGTCACACCTGTACCCCACTGATCAGTATAGTCTAGTAGGCCAAGTCACACCTGTACCCCACTGATCAGTATAGTCTAGTAGGCCAAGTCACACCTGTACCCCACTGATCAGTATAGTCTAGTAGGCCAAGTCACACCTGTACCCCACTGATCAGTATAGTCTAGTAGGCCAAGTCACACCTGTACCCCACTGATCAGTATAGTCTAGTAGGCCAAGTCACACCTGTACCCCACTGATCAGTATAGTCTAGTGAGCCAAGTCACACCTGTGCTCCACTGATATCCAAGTGTAGTCTTATAGTCAAGGTCAAGTCATTCTATGGCTCAGCTTCCCGGGACATCGTTTGACTAGCTCACTCCTGTCATAATGTTTACCTTTATTGATATGAATGTGCCTGTTGTTGAAAAGTGATGTGTGTTTTCCAGCGGTCCAGACCCTGCACAGTAAGATAGTGGATTTGTTTAAGCCCTGGATCTTCCCCCTGGACACTGATGATGCCAGGTAAAGAGGGTTAATAATACTACTTCTACTACTACAACTACTACTATACTACTACTATATATACTACAACTACTATACTATTACTACTACTATACTATTACTACTATACTACTACTATATCTACTACAACTACTATATTATTACTACTACTATACCACTACTACTACTACTACTACTACTACAACTACAAGAGGTCAATCTGACATGGATCAAAACGTAGATCTGAAGGCAGAATAACCTTACCTAGTGGTACGAGTCTGCCCAAAGACCTCTAGTTTTATGGCAAGAGACTCTCAAAAGGAGACCACTGTATTGATCTGTAATCAAATATATTCAAGGTACACCATGAGGGTTTTGTTAAGGACAACCTGCTGCTTCTGACCTACACCTCCCAGCAAGCCGTCCGATGACTGACGGTTCTCTGTGCCCCTCCCAGTAACCCCAGGTGTTACCCCTGGCTGGAGACGGATGCAGCTGCTGCAGGCTGCATGGTGGAGCTGTACACCCAGCTTACTGACACACTGCACGGCAAGTTCAGAGGTCAGTACCCCCAGACACACTCATGATGTGCAGGAAATGGTTCACGGCATTTAAAGTTCCTCATTTTGAAACGGCTTAGTGTTGTTTATAGTATATAGGGTTGATTATAGTATAGCATATCATAGGTAGTATATAGTGAATATAGTGTAGTATATCGTGTTGTTTATAGTATAGTATTGTGGAGTATAGTATAGTATTGTATAGTTTAGTTTAGTATCCAAATTCATACTGTGGGAGTGAACAGGGAGTAAGCATTGTATTGTAGGCTACTTGTTGCAAATGGCAATAAAAATCCTCTTGAATCTTCATCTTGAATCTAATCACACACTGGGGAATAGGGGCCCTTTAAACAGCTTGTAATGTCTAAGTGTGTGTGTGTGTGTGTGTGTGTGTGTGTGTGTGTGTGTGTGTGTGTGTGTGTGTGTGTGTGTGTGTGTGTGTGTGTGTGTGTGTGTGTGTGTGTGTGTGTGTGTGTGTGTGTGTGTGTGTGTGTGTGTGTGTGTGTGTGTGTGTGTGTGTGTGTGTGTGTGTGTGTGTGTGTGTGTGTGTGTGTGTGTGTTTCCAGAGCGCTTGCTGCCTGGCCAGAGGGGGGCGCTGTGGATGTGCATGATGCAGTACTGTGGGAGCTGTACATCCCCCCGTACCCCAGAGTACCTGCTCTACCTGTACCACACACACCTGCGCCGCCTGCCCTGGGGCCGGCTGCACCCGGACCCCCAGCTGATGGAGCAGCTGTTTAAGGTGGGGGAGGGGGACAGGACCCCCAGCTGATGGAGCAGTTGTTTAAGGTGGGGGAGGGGGACAGGACCCCAGCTGATGGAGCAGTTGTTTAAGGTGGGGGTGGGGGACAGGACCCCCAGCTGATGGAACAGTTGTTTAAGGTGGGGGTGGGGGACAGGACCCCCAGCTGATGGAGCAGTTGTTTAAGGTGGGGGTGGGGGAGGGGGCGGGGCCACTGCTGCTGCTCTGGTGGAGATTTGATGGGAGCGGCAGGATAGCTCAGTCTGTTGGGAACCGGAAGGTCACCGATTCAAGTCTCCACCGGGACACGGTGAGGCGTGAGGACTCTTTGGCTCTTATTGGTGACGTGGGGAACATTCAAGAAGGGTCATTCAGGGGCGGCAGTAGCTCAGTCTGTTAGGACTTGGCTTGGGAACCGGATGGGTCACCGGCTCAAGTCCCCGAAACACCCTGGGCACTGCCGAGGTGCCCTTGAGCAAGGCACCAGACCCCTACCCTGCTCTCCGGGCGCTTGATATCCAATAGCTGCCCACTGCTCCTCATACTAGGATGGATAAAATGCAGAGACACTCATGTCACTGTGTGTACATGTGACCAATAAAGAGGATTTAATCCTCTAGATTTAGATTTTTCGATTTAGAGTTTAGAAAGCACTGGGAAAATGTTGTTATGCAACGCAATAACTTATCTAAAGTCAAAGTGGTCTGGCACAGAGGCAGGGGAACAGTCACCATAATAGATCTTCTCAGAGCATGTCACTAAAAGCTGACTGTTATGTTGAGTACCCTCAAATGACTGCTCTTAAATGGTACCGAGAGCACCTCTTAACCAATCCAAAATGACTCAAGGATTGAACTTTTTGTCTGGTTCCCATCTACCTTTTTAGTTTTGAGAGTGTTATGTCTCACGACCCCCCGCTGTGTGCAGGTGGAGAGAGGAAGCCCAAAGAGCTGCTTCCTGTTCCTGGGAGAGATCCTCTGTGGGGTCAACTGGGTCAGCGTCCTGAGCGACCACTACCATCCCCGACCGGGCCGCTCCGCCTCCTCCGCCTACCCCGCCCTGGAGCCCCGGCAAGACACACGGGCCATGCTGGTGGCCCTGCTCTACATGCTGGTGTTCCTCACCAAGGAGGAGCAGCTTCTCAAGCAGCCGGTAAGTCCTCTGCTGATGAGTGGCTTCTCAAGCAGCCGGTAAGTCCTCTGCTGATGAGTGGCTTCTCAAGCAGCCGGTAAGTCCTCTGCTGATGAGTGGCTTCTCAAGCAGCCGGTAAGTCCTCTGCTGATGAGTGGCTTCTCAAGCAGCCGGTAAGTCCTCTGCTGATGAGTGGCTTCTCAAGCAGCCGGTAAGTCCTCTGCTGATGAGTGGCTTCTCAAGCAGCCGGTAAGTCCTCTGCTGATGAGTGGCTTCTCAAGCAGCCGGTAAGTCCTCTGCTGATGAGTGGCTTCTCAAGCAGCCGGTAAGTCCTCTGCTGATGAGTGGCTTCTCAAGCAGCCGGTAAGTCCTCTGCTGATGAGTGGCTTCTCAAGCAGCCGGTAAGTCCTCTGCTGATGAGTGGCTTCTCAAGCAGCCGGTAAGTCCTCTGCTGATGAGTGGCTTCTCAATGACCACGTCTTCCCATGATCATGGGAAGACACCAAGGCAGTGTTTACCTGCCTTATCTTCAGAGAAACCATGGGCTGTACATGATTCTAATCGGGCTGTAAGGTTTCTTGGCTACAGTGGCGAGACTTTGTATAATTAATGTGATGTGTAAGTCCATATTTGAAGTAATGTCTATTTGCATCTAGAGCGAATCCCCCCCTTACACTTGTACCTCCTGGTTGAACCCACAGGACTCCCCCCTGCTCAGTCTGTTGGTACAGTCCTCCACCCTGCCCTGGTATGACATGGACCTGTCCTCATACCAGGGCATCATGGGATACGTGGGGACCCACTACCCCCCGTCCCTGCTGCTCAGTACAGACTCCGCCCCCCAGCTGCTGATCCAATCGCTGCGCACCGCCGCAGGACTCTGGCCCTGCCCACACGGGACCACAAACATGGTAAGATGAGAGGCGCCGTGTTTTGGGCTCACAAACCAACCTACCACAGTGTTTCCCCAACCTTGGCGTCGGGGGGGGGGGGGTGGAAGTTATGTCATAGTAACGACTGTATCGCTCTTCCCTCCTGCTGTCTCTAGCAGCCTTCTGTGTCTGCCTGTGTTTCCCAGGAGGACACGGTGAAGGCCGGGGTGTGCGTGTGTTGGTCTGTCCAGTCCCTGGTCTCTCTGGAGCAGGGAGGGGGCATCAGCCTGGCAGACCTGAAGGCCCAGCTGGAGAATGTGCTGGAGAGCGTCATCGCGTTCAACCCGCCGGGTAATAGGAGGCTTAATGCCCCCCATATATACTTACAGCTAACTAAATTGGTGCACGGTGTATATACCGGTGCACGGCATATGCAAGATTCGTCATCCCTCACCATCTCAGAAGGTCTTCTGGCGTCTAACCGGTTCATCACCACCACCTCCTCCTGTCTCTTGGGTCGCAGCAGGATTCAAAAACACACAAGGAGTGGTTCTTCGTAGAGCCGTTTGTAACCATGAGGGCGACTTAACGCATCAAAGCTCTAAACGTTTGCGTGTCACGATTCTGCTCGCGGATAAAATGGTGGGCCGACGGTGAAGTTAAAGCTGGTGGCATCAAACCGCCCTGACTGCAGTTGGTCCTATCAGGGAGGAGTGAGTCAGCCGGTGGGCCAATAGACAGCGGGTTGTTGTCCCGGCCAATAGAAACGCCTTGCAGACGGAGCCTCGTAGTCCATCTACTATCTCTACAATCTCTTCAGTGTGCTGACATTATGATGAAAAGATGTGTGCGTTTTTGTTGAATTATCAGGTATTTTTTTGTACCAATCAGACGGATATCTTCTCACCTCGCTCTCTATATACTGGACACTTTAGTCACGCATGTATAGTTTCATTAATGTAGCATATAGTGTTAATAATCTACTTAATTTACCTTTTTAATTTGCATTGCTACTGCACCCCCTGCACCACCAGTCTTATCCCCTGTCTGTGTTGATGTGGTCTTCTCCCCTCGCCAGAGACGGGTCCGGAGCAGAGACACATGGCCCTCTGTGGTCTGTTCGGTGAAGCCCTGGCCCTGCTCAACAGGGTGACCGTGTCTACGGGCGAGGCCCTGGCCATGCATGTCATTTCCTGGCTGGACAGGAAGGCGCGGGCGTTCCCCATCCTGCCACTGCTCACGGCGTGCTCCCGGTCCCTGGCCTCGGTGCGTCACATGACCCGCATCATGGAGGCCTGCATCACGGCCTACTTCGACCACGGTGGGTCTGACGGATTGACTTGAAAACCTCAAGACGTTTCCACAGCTCAGATGGATCTAAATGTTCATTAAATATTCCTTCTCTGTTCTTTCTCAGCGGAGGATGAGTCGGTAGGCTGGGGTCCCGTGTTGGGCTCCCTGCAGGTGCCCGAGCTCACCATGGAGGACTTCCTGTCCGAGAGCCAATCGGGAGGCTGCTTTCTGACTCTGTATGCGTTCGTCCTGCAGCGGCTCAACGTGGAACACACGGCAGCCAATGACAGGAGGACGTTGGCTCTTCTCAACTCCTGGACAAATCAGGTCTACCCGAGGTCCGTCTTGTCACATATCCTTGTATAGTTGTTCTCTTCTTTCAATCAAACTTCCCCGCGGCCGGCCTGAGCGTTCCTGCTGGTGTCGCCCTAGCCACCGGCGAGGCTCAAGGTCCCTGATGATGTGTTTGGTGTTGTGTTTCCCGGGTGCAGCGGCCCAGGTGACGAAGCCAAGCTTTTCCTGTGGTGGCACAAGGCTCTGGTGCTGTCGGCAGAGCAGCTGCAGCCCCAGGTGGGCCAGGGGGAGGCTCCCGGGGTGGTCCTGTGCCTCCTGCGGCTGCAGGCCAGGCTCTCTCAGCTGGGGGAAGAGAGGCTCAGCTCTGGGCTGCTGGGGGCCATAGGGCTCGGGAGGCGCTCTCCGGTTTCCAACAGGTAGGATGGGGGGTCTAATGTTCTTGTCATGCCGCTGTTACATGAGTGCCCCTCCTGGGGTTCTACCTGCTGGGGCTCTACCTGCTGGGGTTCTACCTGCTGGGGCTCTACCTGCTGGGGCTCTACCTGCTGGGGATTCTACCTACTGGGGTTCTACCTACTGGGGTTCTACCTGCTGGGGTTCTACCTGCTGGGTTTCTACCTGCTGGGGTTGTACCTGCTGGGGTTCTAGTTGCTGGGTCTACCTGCTGGGGTTCTACCTGCTGGGGTTCTACCTGCTGGGGTTCTAGTTGTACCTGCTGAGGTTCTACCTGCTGGGGTTCTAGTTGTACCTGCTGGGGTTCTACATGCTGGGTTTCTACCTGCTGGGGTTCTAGTTGTACCTGCTGGGGTTCTACCTGCTGGGGTTCTACCTGCTGGGGTACTACCTGCTGGGGTTCTACCTGCTGGGGTTCTACCTGCTGGGGTTCTACCTGCTGGGTTACCTGCTGGGGTTCTAGTTGTACCTGCTGAGGTTCTACCTGCTGGGGTTCTAGTTGTACCTGCTGAGGTTCTACCTGCTGGGGTTCTAGTTGTACCTGCTGGGGTTCTACCTGCTGGGTTTCTACCTGCTGGGGTTCTACCTGCTGGGGTTCTAGTTGTACCTGCTGAGGTTCTACATGCTGGGTTTCTACCTGCTGGGGTTCTAGTTGTACCTGCTGGGGTTCTACTGCTGGGTATACCTGCTGGGGTTCTACCTGCTGGGGTCTACCTGCTGGGGTTCTAGCTGTACCTGTGATAATGGAAAGCGTGTGTGTGGGTTGTGGTCCCAGGTTCCGGGTGGTGGTGCGGTGCGCTGCAGCGTTCCTGGCGGTGCAGGTGACCTCTGAAGCACAGCTGCGTCTCCAGCCCACCGGGGAGCTGGAGCTCTCGGCTAAGGCCCAACAGGTCGGCCTCCCCGCGCTCCGTCTCATACACTGCACCTGTGAGATGTGGATCAGAACAACCTACCTATAGTTATATTTATACTTGACCTATTTATTGTTTACATACCTGTATGATAGACATGTACATTTACACTGTACTTACCATACATATATATTAATCATCAACTGTTGATATAACCACACATCCCTGCTCACTGCCTGCTGTATATACATTTATATAGATTTATCTTCTGATACAACTGCATACCCCACCTGTTTATACTTGTATACTTACCTTAAATTATTTTATACCTGTTTTTAGGAGTAGTTTTTTTAGTAGACTGTTTTGACATCTTATTTAAACCACTGAATATTATATATTACCATGCACTTTACTGCAACATTTGCACTCTGGTTAGATTATTTATGATGTGCTGTACAACGACCATACATTTTAATCTAATCTATATATATATATAGGCCCGTCTATATATATTGTTGTTATTACTATTCCAAGTTGGATTAGCTTAATGCTTAATGCGGACTTCCCCCCGGATGAATAAAGTGTGATGGTGTGTGGTTGCGGTGGCAGGCCCTGGCGGCGTTGGAGGCCCTGCTCAGCAGTAAGCAGTACGCTGGGCTGGAGGACTCGGTGAGCAAGGCCCTGGAGTTCCTCCGCCACCCGGGACACTGCCTGAGAGACGGGCCCAGGCTGCTGAGCCTGCTGGCCAACCTCCTCTACCCGGACCTCAGATACCTTCACATCCTCCGCTGAGTCCTCCGGCCCCCCGGTCGGCTTCATAAGACTGATGCTTGGGAAGATGTTTTGTGTTTTTTGACAATCCACATAAATCCTAATAAAGGACGAGCCGGAGGAGCAGGAACATTCCAGTCAAAACCACCGGATCTGGACTTGAAGTGAAGGCCATCAGAACTAATATGATTCCTTCCAAGACTTTTTTTTTTTAAAGATATGAAGAGGTGTGAACTATTAGCTGCTCTAGGGACAAAGCTAGTCCAAAGTAAGCTGTGACGCTCATGTTTATGACGACGTACCCCTCTGTGTTTACTTATTGATTACTTATTGAAGCCTTTTCTTTTGTTGTGTTGCACGTATTTATTGATGATGGATAAGTTGACGGGAGAGAAACGGCTGGAGCTTTAGACTCTGTGTCCTGGAGGTCCTCCGCTGGCCTGGGAACCAGAGCCATCCTCGCTGCATTATACCGTCCCTATGCCATGACCTATGTGTGTTTTAAGTTGCTACATCTTTAGACACCGTAGAACTACCAAGTATTTCATGTATGGCCAAAAGTGCTTTTTGTTGGTCCTTGCCAAAGATCAGACGCTCCAGACCCGGTAAGGAAGTAGTTCATAGTTTGGACATTTTATGCTCTCCATCTGACTTCATTAGCGCCACTTAGAGCGTTGTGCCGCTGGCTCCAAATGAGTTGGAAGTGTCTATTCGCTTCCTCCCTCTCTCCCCTCTCTCCCCTCTCCTCTCTCTCCCCGGCTGGTCATTTTCCCCTCCAGGTGTTCTGAGGCGTTTGGAAATAAAGGCAAATAGTATTTTGCATTAACAAACCGTCACACAGCCAGTATGGAGACATTGTGGATGTCCTCCGTTCAGTGCGTTGAGTCCTGAGGGTAACCCACGGGTAACCCACGGGTAACCCACGGGTAACCCACGGGTAACCCACGGGTAACCCACGGGTAACCCACGGGTAACCCACGGGTAACCCACGGGTAACCCACGGGTAACCCACGGGTAACCCACGGGTAACCGTGGAGAGAGACGCACTACAGTATCAACTAAGCTTGAAGAACAAGTGAGCCGTGTTGCCGGTGTTAAGTGTGTTAAGTGGGGGTGTTAAATCACTAAGCACTTATGTGTGAGTCAGTGTTTTGGAACGGTTCTGGGACACGAGGACAGTACACGTGTCGGGAGGGAATGTGCGAGACGGTCAGTCATAATAACCCAGTCATAACTGAATAGGTTGCGTTTGCTGTCATTGGAAATAATGACGTGATTCTCCGTTCTGCTGAATGTGTGAATGTTTCATGTGTGTGAGCAAAGACAGCGTTGTAAAAACATGACTTACAGGAGTGAGACTCTCACTGACTGTGTGTGTGTGTACCTACACACACACACACAAAGTCAGTGAGCGTCTCACTGACTGTGTGTAGGTACACACACACACACACACACACACACATCTAGGTAACAAAGTGATGAAGGAGATGAGGAGGAACACAGGGTGAGCCGAGGCTACTCTCGGTAGCGAGAGTACCAGACACTGGTCTGTCTGGCTCTCTCTCTCTCTCCTCCTCCTCATCCAGCCTGTAGCCAAGGGGCTAGCGTCTGTTGGTCTGTCTCGCACCACAAGCTGCCTGCCTCCTTCGGGTTCAGGTGGTGAGGAGGAGGAGGGGGGGGGGGGGGGGGTGAGAGAGACGCACTTTTGGCTTTTTTTACATGAGACGTGTCAGACCGTTCTCATCGTTCAGACACAAAAAACAGACATGACCCGGCAGTCTGGCCCCTCTCGTGGTTGTCATGGTTACGCTCGTTTGGTTTCTCTGTTCAGAGAGCCTGGTGGCAGTGCACACACCGCTACACACACACGGATATACGCTCACACACATGCACAGACACACACAGGCACGCACACACACACAGACACGCACACGCACGCACACACACAGACACCCCCTCAGCCCAGTGAGTGGGGCGGTGTCTGTGTAGCCGGTATTACCCAGAGAGAGAACACCGTGTTCCACTCAGACTGCTCCACTCAATGTTCCCAGACGTTATTCAGATTAGATTACAAAAAAATGATCTATATGCTAAATGTTTCCTGATACAATAAATAAAAATGACAAAAATGCAACAAACAAAGGAGCGTTTGTTTATTACCGACGCCATCGAAGATGGACCGGGGTGTTATATATTTTCGCCCATGTCTGTCTGTCTGTTTATCTGTTGGCAAGATAACTCAAAAAGTGATGTGCATGTTATGTTGTTGGACAACACTTGGTGGTGAGATGACATGGCCTAAGGAACAGTTTATTCGATTTAGGCGCAGATCCGTATCTGAACCCGGTGTGGCTCTCTACTGAGGGCCCTCTGGTCTGGTAACACAGTGATATGGTGCTGATGCATTGTGGTCACTTCCCCCTAAGCCCTCTGGTATGTCCCAACACATGTTGGGGATAAGTCACTGTGGGCCGAGGACCAGTTGTGTCTATCTGACAGCTGCACGGTTCTTAAGGCATGACCTACTGCTGCTGCTGCAGACATCTCACTCTGTTTACTCTGTTACCCCCATGGTCAGGTTCCCCACCCCTGGGGTCCTCTACCGCGGGGTCCCCCACCGCGGGGTCCCCCACCGTGGGGTCCCCTACCGCGGGGTCCCCCACCGTGGGGTCCCCCGCCGGGGGTCCCTACCGTGGGTCCCCCGCCGTGGGGTCCTCCACCCTGGGGTCCTCTACCGTGGGGTCCCCCGCCGTGGGGTCCCACCTGGGTCCTCCACCCTGGGGTCCTCTACCGTGGGGTCCCCCACCGTGGGGTCCTCCACTGTGGGGGTCGCTACCGTGGGGTCCCTACCGTGGGGTCGTGATGGGACGTTTGCTCCCACACACAATATGACTTTGGTATTTTGCTACGCTTCATGATAGCTGCATTTTCACCTGTGTGTGAGTGAGAGACAGACTCATCCAGACTCACACCTCTTCATCAACAGGATGACTCAATAAACACTCACACCTCTCTCTCTCTCTCTCTCTCTCTCTCTCTCTCTCTCTCTCTCTCTCTCTCTCTCTCTCTCTCTCTCTCTCTCTCTCTCTCTCCCCCACCCCCTCTATGTCTCTTGCAAATACAGTGCATGGACCCGATGAACACCCGATGAAGGTGTGTGTGTGTGTGTGTGCGCAACATGCATGCACACGTAAAGACAGAAGCAGATCAACATACCGCCTCACAGCAGGGGGGCGTGTTCCTGCAGGGGTCTGGGGTCATGGGCCTCCTCTGGGATCTGATTGGTCGCCCCAGGAGCCACCTTGAATAGTAAATAGAAATTCACACATAGAACGACAAGACATGTCACATTTGACACCAATAGCACACTTCATCCCAATAGAAGTTGGGAAGTGTAGCTCCTGAATGGGAGCTGTCCCGGGGTGAGGTCGTGGGTCGGGAGGCGGTGCCGCCCCGTCAGTGCAGAGCAAATGGAGATATGACCTCATCTATGAGATGCAGGGATATAGGTTGGAGGTCTGGTTGAGTCTTGATCGATCAACGTCTTGATTTAATTGGTTTTAATTCAACCAAATCGAGTCAAATTCATGTCCTTCACCAACCGCTTCACCCACTGTGGGGATTGTAGACAGCTTGTTCCTAAGAAGCTGCTTCTTCCTTCCCCTGTGTGTGTGTGTGTGTGTGTGTGTGTGTGTGTGTGTGTGTGTGTGTGTGTGTGTGTGTGTGTGTGTGTGTGTGTGTGTGTGTGTGTGTGAATATATATATATGTGAATATATATATATATATATATATATGTGTGTGTGTAACTTTGTCGCAGATACCGGATTTTCCAGTGAACGTCGGTCATCCTCTATTTCAGAATCGGTGATCGCCCGGCTTCGTGTGACGTCACGTGAGCAACGAGGCTCCGCTGCCGCGCGGCAGAGAGAGAGAGAGAGAGAGAGAGAGAGAGAGAGAGAGGAGAGAGAGAGAGAGAGAGAGAGAGAGAGAGAGAGAGAGAGAGAGAGAGAGAGAGAGAGGAGAGAGGAGAGAGAGAGAGAGAGAGACACGAGAGGCTGGACCATGGTGACCATCTAATATTCCTCACGCCGAGAGAACAACATATAACCTGGTAGGACGTGTGTTGTTATGCTTTACTGTCATGGTGTGTGTGTGTGTGTGTGTGTGTGTGTGTGTGTGTGTGTGTGTGTGTGTGTGTGTGTGTGTGTGTGTGTGTGTGTGTGTGTGTGTGTGTGTGTGTGTGTGTGTGTGTGTGTGTGTGTGTGTGTGTGTGTGTGTGTGTGTGTGTGTGTGGACAAAAAGGTTCTACTGGTTAGACGGGCTACTGGTCTACTGGTTAGATGGGCTTCTGGTTCTACGGGCTACTGGTTCTACTGGTTATACGGGCTACTGGTTCTACTGGTTAGACGGGCTACTGGTTCTACTGGTTAGATGGGCTTCTGGTTCTACGGGATACTGGTTCTACTGGTTCTACGGGCTACTGGTTCTACTGGTTAGATGGGCTACTGGTTCTACTGGTTAGATGGGCTACTGGTTAGACGGGCTACTGGTTCTACTGGTTAGGACAAGGACATGTAACACCACACGTGTCATGAACGGTGACAGCGTGTGAAGGGAGAGCCGTTCAATAGCATCCGAACGAGGAACGGACCGTCCGACCGGTACCGTCCGACCGGTACCGTCCGACCGACCGCCTGCTTGGCGTTTCTAGAGGACATAAACGTAATCGATCCTTCATATCGATCCAGGCGGAACACGGTTAGCGTTGAGGAATGCCACAGACCCCTATAGCGGTGGGTACCATTCACATACACACATGTTAGAGAGACGAGAACCACAGCGAAGGGAATTCCGCTGCTCCTCGGATGATGGGGATGGACCACTACATCCCCATGGCAACCAGTCCCAGTGCCAGCACACCGGGTGATGCTGGGGGGGGGGGGTAATCAACTATTTAGACCATAGACGATTGGGACCCAGACTCCACTTAAGACATTGAACTAAAAAGTCCCAAATGAAATGTCACTATATATATATATATATATTATAGGTCTATTGGTGCTTTAAGTGTTATTGTGTGGGTAAAGACAACTAGTAGAACAGTTCCAACAGTCTGGGGTAAGTTCATACAATTGCATCACTGCTGTTATTCAGCCTTTAAAACCAGGAATATACAAACGTTACGCCACACCGCGCATATATGACGATATCCAAACTGTAAGACGAAATCTCAAATCACTGATATAATATTGATATATAGAATAGAGTGTAACTGCCTCTGTGTTCAGTTTGAGTTTTGGTTCCTACCTAAATGCTGTAGAGTAAGAGCGGAACTAATGGTTGAAGCGCACAGTGTTCCGGGGACGTTTTATGCCGACGCACACGCGTGTAGAAATCTCTATATAAGAGAAAGTTCCGTCACTGACAGTCAGTCAGTTCGGTCGATCAGTTCAGTCAGTATGAGCAGAGCGAATGTTCAGCTCAAGCAGCTAAACGAAGTGATTGCTCAGATGAAGAAGTAAATGAGCTTCTCCATCGACATGTCTCTGTGAAGAGTGAAGTGGAAATCAAGCCTCAAACTAGCCTATTACAGCACCGTTCTCCACCACGAGCTGTATCACAAACAAGGCAAGAAGACAGATCTGAAGACAGCACCGCAACGCTTGTCAGATTGTTCGCAGAAACCATCAGTGCAAGTCGCATTCCTATACCTGAACCTACAGTGTTCAATGGCGACCCACTCAGATACAACGACTGGAAGGTGTCCTTTCAGACGCTTGTTGGCAGGAAGAACATACCAGCCGAAGAGAAGATATATTATCTGCGCAAGTACGTGGGTGGATCTGCCAAGACGGCCATAGAGAGCTACTTCTTACTAGGCACAGAGTCAGCCTATTATGCAGCATGGCACATCCTAGATGAGCGATATGGCGATCCATTCCTCATTGCCAAGGCCTTCAGAGATAAGATTGAGTCATGGCCCAAGATAAGTTCCAAATGCAGTATGGAACTTCAAGAACTCGCCGACTTCCTGCGCAGCTGTGAGGCTGCCATGTCTCAGGTCAGAGGTCTTGAAATACTTAATGATTGCAACGAGAACCAGAAAATACTCTTCAAACTTCCAGACTGGCTGACTTCAAAATGGCATAGGAAGGTCATGGCCACAGAAGAAGAAACTCGCATGTTCCCGAGTTTCAGCCAGTTTGTCAAGTTCCTCACACGTGAAGCCAGAATCGCTTGTCACCCAATAACCGCTCGTCATGCTCTGAAGGCAGGGGAGAGTATTCTGGACAAGGGTTCCAGGAGCAGAGATTCTGGAGCAAGGGTTTTAGCAACCAGCTCAGATGAGAAAGCCGTCGCCACAGGCTGTGTCTTCTGTGAGAGGGCAGGACACAGTCTGCAGAAGTGTCGCAAGATTATGCAGATGACAATCAGTGAACGAATTAAGTTTGTCCAAGAGAAGAGCTTGTGTTTCGGCTGTCTGAAGTCTGGCCATCGCTCCAAGGACTGTAGAGATAGAAACACCTGCGACACCTGTGAGAGAAGACATCCAACTTGCCTCCATGATGATCGCACCAAGGAAGAAAGGATGTCAACATGGCCGGATGGAGCAAGGAACAGTGAAAAGTACAAAGAAAGAGAGAATAATCAGCCACAAAACCAGGCAGAGAGACCATCATGTGAGGCGACATCGTTTAGAGTCATCCAGAATGATGGGAACACTCATACATCCACAATAGTTCCAGTGTGGGTGTCATCTACAAGTGAGCCAAGTCGTGAGGTTCTGGTGTACGCACTCCTCGATACACAAAGTGACACAACCTTTATCCTCGAAGAGACAGCAAAGGCTCTCAACACAAAAGGTGAACCAGTTCAGCTAAAGCTCTCCACGCTGGCTTCAAGAAACACAGTCGTGTCCTGCTGGAAGCTGACAGGTCTACAAGTAAGAGGATTCAATTCAGACAAGATAATCACTCTGCCAGTGACTTACTCAAGAGAGTTTATCCCTGCAAACAGAGACCATATTCCCACACCAGAGACAGCGAAGGCATGGCCTCATCTTGAACACATTGCAGATGAGATCGTTTCTCAGCAAAGCTGTGATGTCGGCCTGTTAATTGGCTACAACTGTGCTCAAGCCCTCATTCCAAGACAAGTGGTGACTGGTGAGGAACATCAGCCGTTTGCTCAGAGAACAGACTTGGGCTGGAGTGTGGTGGGATATGGTAAACCGTGTCTCAACTATGGAGATACAATCGGAATCAGTCACCAAGTCATTGTGAAGCAAGTGACGCCAGGTCTACCGTCCTCTTCCGACCTCACAAGTGAAGTGCACTATGTCTGTAGAACACAGATCAAGGAAGTTGTGTTACCTGCAGATGCCATAAAGATGCTGGAGTCTGACTTCGCTGAAAGAGTGTCAGAAGCCAGCCCCATCTCTCAAGAGGATCTAAGGTCGAAAATGGAGAAGGGCATCAAGTTAAAGAGCGACGGTCATTATGAAATGCCGCTGCCATTCAAGAAGGAAAGGCCTAACTTACCTGATAACAAGATCTGTGCTATCCATCGTCTCAATTGCTTAGAAAGAAAGTTGAGAAGAAACGATCAGTACCACAAAGACTACAAGACCTTCATGGATGGGACCATAACCCGCGGAGATGCAGAAAGGGTCCCAGAGGAAGACATCTACAAAGCTCCAGCTTGGTATATCCCACATCATGGGGTGTATCATCCACAAAAGCCTGGGAAGATACGTGTTGTCTTCGATTGCTCCGCCAAGTACCAAGGGACATCCTTGAACGACTATCTCCTGACGGGTCCAGAGTTGACAAACACCTTAGTGGGAGTTCTGTATCGCTTCCGAAAAGGTCCTGTGGCAAATCGTGTAGAACGTATCAAGCAAAGCACAGAGTCTACACAATGGAAGCCCAGACTTTCTTTGGCAGAAAGAGTTACCAAGTGGAGAAGTCAAGGTGGGAGAGATCGCAAGTGACGACCCTGAACTTAAGAAGGCCCAGGTTCTCCCTCCAGGCCTTTCCTGTGGAGGCCAAAGACCGAAGTTATTGTATTTAGTTTTGTTTACTTTCTATGTAGTATGTTGGTTCTAAGTCATTGTAAAATCATATACAATTGATATGTTTGGTGGGAGTGTAACTGCCTCTGTGTTCAGTTTGAGTTTTGGTTCCTACCAGTTTTTGGTTCCTACCTAAATGCTGTAGAGTAAGAGCGGAACTAATGGTTGAAGCGCACAGTGTTCCGGGGACGTTTTATGCCGACGCACACGCGTGTAGAAATCTCTATATAAGAGAAAGTTCCGTCACAGTCAGTCAGTTCGGTCGATCAGTTCAGTCAGTGAAGTTCCATAATTTCCTCTCTTATTGCATGCAGCCAATAAGGTACGTTTGGTGTTGTGGTTGTTAGCTGTGTGTAAGCTCAAGCCAGGTAGCTAAAGTGCTAACGAAATGTTTGTTAAGTGAGTTTATTATTATTATTATTATTGCAGAAGGATTTAATGTGTTTTGTAGGTTAAGTTCATTTTGGTTAACAATATTGTAAAGACATGTGACACTAAGAGACGAAGTAGAAATAATATGAATGTATGTTGTTATTGTTTGATCTGTGATTTATTGTATTTCATGTGTGTGTTTCACAGTTCTCACGGTCTGGATTTGAATAAATCCTACCAGTATCATAAAGAACGCATAGCTGTCATCATTGCATGAGAGGGAGTTACATAGAGTGTCAGTATGGCTACAGTAAGCTAAGACCGTGACGTTCCCTGTTCCCTGCAGCAGCAGCCGTGCCGGTGAGACCTAGAGACCCTGAGACAGAGGTGTCCCTCTCTCTCCGTGCCCCCCCCCCCTCTCTCCGTGTCCCCCTCTCCGTGTCCCTCTCTCTCTGTGTCCTGCCCCCCTCCTTGTCCCACCCCCCCTCTGTGTCCCCCCTCTCTCTGTGTCCCCCCTCTTTCTGTGTCGCCCTCTCTCCGTGCCCCCCCCTCTCTCCGTGTCCCCCTCTCTCTGTGTCCCCCCTCTCTCTGTGTCCCGCCCCCCCTCCTTGTCCCACCCCCTCTCTCTGTGTCCCTACTCTCTCTGTGTCCCCCCTCTCTCCGTGTCCCCCCCTCTCCGTGTCCCCCCCCCTCTCCTTGTCCCCCCCCTCTCCGTGTCCCGCCCTCGTGTCCCGTCCCCTCTCCTTGTCCCGTCCCTCTCTGTGTCCCGTCCACCCTCTCCTTGTCCCACCATGGGGAAGGACTACTACAAGACCCTGGGCATCTCCAAGGGGTCCAACGAGGAGGAGATCAAAAAGGCATACCGACGCATGGCGCTGAGGTTCCACCCCGACAAGAACAAGGACCCCAGCGCCGAGGACAAGTTCAAGGAGATGGCGGAGGCCTACGAGGTCCTCAGCGACCCCAAGAAGAGGGCGGTGTACGACCAGCTGGGGGAGGAAGGTGAGGGGAGGACCGGGGACTCGGTGCAGTCCACATCGGTCTCATTATTCTGTCGTCTCGCTGATCAGACTGACGGCAGACCGGCTGAAATGAATGGAGCTTTCTTATTAGCTTCATATTAAGGGGTCTGTCACACTGATCTAACACAGGCTGTTCTAGGGTCTGTGTTTCTGTGGGTGCTCGTCTGTCTCCGTCCGCATGTCTGACCGTCCGCTCGGGTCTGTTTACCCGCGGTCTGTGTGCATCCTTTGTGTCACTAACACTCAGAGTAACTCCTAATGCCTTATAGGGTTAGCACGCCGCGACAGCCTGCTCTTCACCGTGTGTGTGTGTGTGTGTGTGTGTGTGTGTGCGTGTGCGTGTGCGTCTGTGTGTTTACGCATGCTGACAGACAACAGGCCAACAGGCAGTGTAGGTGTGTGTCGTGTCGTACGTCAACAAATGGAAAGGCTTCTCTGATCACTCGCTCTGCCAGAAGCATGTTCAGTTAGACTGACCCACCAGAGACCGTCCTACCCACAGAGACCTTCCTACCCACAGAGACCTTCCTACCCACCAGAGATCCTGTCTGTCTGTGTCTCTCTCTCTCGGTCTCTGTCTGTTTCTCTGTCTGTCTATCTGTCTGTCTATCTTGTTATCTGTCTGTCTTCTGTCTGTCTTGTTGTCTGTCTGTCTCTGTCTCTGTCTCTCTCCCTCTTTCTCTCTCTCTGAACACTCTCCCTGCTCATTCGTCGCACACCTAACTGTGGTGGTACACACACGCACACACACACAAAGGGTCATGTGACATGGCTGTGTCACATGGTATATTGAACTAAAAGCACTTGCCCACCGTCTCCCCAAAGTTAGTTACTCAAAAGCGGAGATGGAAACAATTAAGCCGAATCAAATCTGACATAGCGAACTTTGAACTCACGTGACTTACGCTGTCGTCTTCTTCTCAAGCGCTGCTATGACTGAAATGTGGCAGCCAAAGGCT
Organism: Muraenolepis orangiensis; assembly: GCA_027704905.1. Lineage (NCBI taxonomy): Eukaryota > Metazoa > Chordata > Actinopteri > Gadiformes > Muraenolepididae > Muraenolepis > Muraenolepis orangiensis. The sequence goes on along the minus strand of CM051017.1, from coordinate 4,546,913 downwards.
GGCTGTGCTGTGGGTGTTTACTATTTCCCAGACGCCATGCTGGCGCGGCCTCTCCCATATGTGTGGCGTGCATCCTCGTCTCCGTCCTGCGGCTGCATGCGTTGCCATTAGAATGACTGACTGCATGTCTTTCCCTGAACAGAATTAAACAACGCAGATGACCTCTCTCCATTTTTGCATATAACGTTGCTATCTATTTTGTCTCAGGTGGTTTTGTTTACCTCTAGATTTTCACCGCCCTTATTTATACAGTCTATGTCACCGCCCAAATATGTAATATATGTAATATGGAAACAACTAATTTCCTTTTGTCTCTCTGTCTCTGTCTCTCTCTGTCTCTCTCTGTCTCTCTCTGTCTCAGGCTTGAAGACGGGTGGCAGTGGGCCCTCTGGAGCCCCGGGGGGGTCCTCGTACCACTACACCTTCCACGGGGACCCCCACGCCACCTTCGCCTCCTTCTTCGGGGGCTCCAACCCCTTTGACATGTTCTTCGGCTCCAACCGGAGCCACGCCCACCCCCCGCGGCACAACGGGTTCCCCTTCCACGGCGAGACCCTGGGCGGCGAGCCGGGCGAGCAGGACACCATCGACCCAGACGACGATGACCCCTTCGGACACTTCGGACGGCAGTTCGGCTTCCCCACGGCGGGGGGGCTGCACAACGGCTTCCCCACCGGTGAGGGCCGCAGGAGACGAGGAGGAGGGGGAGGAGGAGGAGGAGGAGGCGGCGGCGGCGGCGGGGGAGGAGGGCATTCGGACCGCCTGGCGGCCGGCCGGAAGCTCCGGGACCCCCCGGTGGTGCACGAGCTGAATGTCTCCCTGGAGGAGGTGTTCCACGGCTGCACCAAGCGCATGAAGATAACCCGGCGGCGGCTGAACCCGGACGGCCGGAGCTCGCGCACCGAGGACAAGATCCTGAACATCGTGATCAAGAAGGGCTGGAAGGAGGGCACCAAGATCACCTTCCCCAAGGAGGGCGACGAGACCCCTGACAACATCCCCGCCGACATCGCCTTCGTGCTCAAGGACAAGGGACACGCCCACTTCAAGAGAGACGGATCCAACATCATTCACAGCTGCATGATCACCCTGAAGGAGGTGAGCTATCTGCCTGTCATTGACATCTGTCTGTCTGTCTGTCGATATAGATAGATATCCCTGCCTAATATATATATTTATATAAGGCAGGTTGGTAGTTAAGCATTCTATGTTTATGTAGGCTTGTGTGTGTGTCTGTGTGTCTGTGTGCATGAGATATATAGGGAGCAGTGCAGCCTCTCTGTCACTGCAGTGTCACTGAGGATGTAGAAATGTGGTGTCCCCGTGTGACTTCACTTAGCAGGCTGCTCACTCCTCTCTGCCTGGCCTGCTGGAGACACTGGACTGTACACTAGCCCCTAGGATGTTCACTAGTCCCTAGGATGTTCACTAGACACTGGACTGTACACTAGTCCCTAGGATGTTCACTAGACACTGGACTGTACACTAGCCTGTTCACTAGACACTAGCCTGTTCACTAGTCCCTAGGATGTTCACTAGACACTGGACTGTACACTAGTCCCTAGGATGTTCACTAGACACTGGACTGTACACTAGCCTGTTCACTAGACCCTAGACTGTAAACTAGCCTGTTCACTAGACGCTGGACTCTATACTAGCCTGTTCACTAGTCCCTAGGATGTTCACTAGACACTGGACTGTACACTAGCCTGTTCAATAGTCCCTAGGATGTTCACTAGACTGTACACTAGCCTGTTCACTAGACCCTAGACTGTACACTAGCCTGTTCACTAGACCCTAGACTGTACACTAGCCTGTTCACTAGACCCTAGACTGTACACTAGCCTGTTCACTAGTCCCTAGGATGTTCACTAGACACTGGGCTGTACACTAGACTGTACACTAGCCTGTACACTAGCCTGTCTAGTCCCTAGGATGTTCACTAGACACTGGGCTGTACACTAGTCCCTAGGATGTTCACTAGACACTGGGCTGTACACTAGACTGTACACTAGCCTGTTCGCTAGACACTGGACTGTATACTAGCCTGTTCACTAGTCCCTAGGATGTTCACTAGACACTGGGCTGTACACTAGTCCCTGGGCTGTACAATAGACCCTAGACTGTACGCTAGCCTGTTCACTAGTCCCTAGGATGTTCACTAGACACTGGGCTGTACACTAGTCCCTGGGCTGTACAATAGACCCTAGACTGTACACTAGCCTGTTCGCTAGACACTGGACTGTATACTAGCCTGTTCACTAGTCCCTAGGATGTTCACTAGACACTGGGCTGTACACTAGTCCCTAGGATGTTCACTAGTCCCTAGGATGTTCACTAGACACTGGGCTGTACACTAGCCTGTTCGCTAGACACTGGACTGTATACTAGCCTGTTCACTAGTCCCTAGGCTGTACAATAGACCCTAGACTGTACGCTAGGCTGTTCACTAGATACAACATTTAGTCTCTAGAGACATACACACACACGGTGCGGCCGGTAAGACGGAGGCAGTGTTATTGCTGGGGGGAATTTAATGAGCTGATCTGACAGACCAGCTGTGATATGAAACAAGCTTGTATGATTTTACTGGGGCTGTTATCTCTCTCTCGCTCTCTCTCTCTCGCTCTCTCTCTCTCTCTCATGTGCGTGCATTCGTGAGTGCGTGTGTATAATGGACTGATTTTATATAGCGCTTTTATCCAACAACTCACACCTCCGGCGGAATTTTTCGGGCATCTCTGTGGAGGCTGGGGGCATTGAGCCAGAGTGGTCTTTGTTCAAAGCTTCTATTGCCGAAGCTGCGGTTGAGAGTTGTGGCCTCAAGGTCATTGGTGCCTCAAGGGGCGGCAACCCTCGGACTTCGTGGTGGACACAGGTGGTCAGGGAAGCCGTCCGGCTGAAGAAGGAGGCCTTCCGGGCTATGTTAGCCTGTGAGACTCCGGACTCGGTTGCGAGGTATCGACAGGCCAAGAGGACGGCAGCCTCGGCTGTAGCGGAGGCAAAGCAGCGGGTGTGGGAGGAATTCGGAGAAGCCATGGAGAAGGACTTTCAGTCGGCACCAAAGCGTTTCTGGCAAACAATCCGGCGCCTCAGGAGGGGGAAGCGTGGGTCCATCCAAGCTGTGTACAGTAAGGGTGGGACATTGCTGACCTCAACTGAGGAGGTGATCGGGCGGTGGAAAGAACACTTTGTGGAACTTCTTAACCCAACTACACCCTCAATGGTAGAGACAGAGCTGGAGGATGAAGGACGGCAAACATCAATCTCCCTGGAGGAAGTCACTGCGGTAGTCAAACAACTCCGCAGTGGCAAAGCCCCAGGGGTTGATGAGATCCGTCCAGAAATGCTAAAGGCTCTGGGTGTTGAGGGGCTGTCATGGATGACACGTCTTTTCAACATTGC
>CM051017.1:4443508-4538508 GCA_027704905.1 Muraenolepis orangiensis | reverse complement strand
CGGGTGGTCTCGCTGCCCTGCCACGACATCATCCGGCCGGGCGCGGTGAAGCGGCTCCGGGGGGAGGGACTTCCCTTCCCCAAGAACCCGTCCCAGCGCGGCGACCTCATCGTGGAGTTCGCCGTCCACTTCCCGGACAGGATCCCCCCCCAGTCCCGAGAGATCATCAGACAGCACCTCCCGCAGTCGTAGAACGAACGAACGAACACACGAACACACGAACACACACACACACACACACACACACACACACTCCAGCGCAGAACAGAACTTCTCCGACGCGGGGACCCTGAGCCCGGGAGAGAGAGGACGTTAAGGAACACGAGGACGCAGTGGAGTGGACGTAAAGATGGCTTCAGCACAACTTGTGATTTTAACGGATTTAACAACACTTACAATTGGGCGTTTATGGGTTTTTAACAGCTTCAGCCGGCCCCGTCCGTTTTTTTTGTTGGAAGAACAGAACCACACAATTTTTTTTTTTTTAAACACTTTCTAGGATCCCCTCTTAAGATTCTCTTCTTCTCTCTTGTATGGATTTTTCCTTTTTCTACCTTTGGTGTAACCAGCAACCGCAGCCTTGCAGCGTTTACAAGGGTTTTCTAATGTGTTTAAAAAGAGCATTTACTTAAGACGTTTACGTGTCGTCGACTGTCTGTGTATTGGGATGGCTGCGATTAGAACTGCACACAAAGTCCAATTCCACCTTCCGTCTTCTCAGGTTTTCCGTACTAACAAATCCCAGTTGCGTCGGGAAACGTGACGAGGACCCTCTCAGCGGTGCGGTGTGGCGCCCCCTGCCGGCGCTCTCCGGCCTTTCACCACCAGCTTACCGTCTGAGGGACTTTAATGTGCCTTACTACTAGTATTAGTATTATTGTTGCACACACATACTCAGAAGACGCACCCACAGCGAGCTTATATGCTGAGTCTGGAGCCGCCATACAAACAACCCGCTTTGTAATAAATTAGAGAAACAAATAACTCTTGCATTTATTCTTTCTGTACATAAGGACAGTGAGCACTTACTGTCACCTAACGGCTTCATGTTTTCTAACGCAGAGAATAATATCTCTTTATGTTATTATCTCTTTATAATATCTAGTATTTATTCAGCTGTCCCAGGGGAGGCTCAATGGATGTCTTGGTGCTACCTGTCCTCTGAGCCACCCTGCGGCCTAGTGTTGGTGTGATGGACGCGGACCACCTGTGTTTTGATCTGCGCTCGTTGCATATATGTATTTACAATTGTTGTATGTACATGTATGTAGGAGCATAGGTTGTATAAGGCTTGTACATCGCAATGACCACCTCTATTTTGGAAGCATAGGAGCATTGGAATTTTAGTAGTAGAGTTGTTTGGTCATTGTTTAGTAATTAATCATGAGATGATTTGTCATTATGGGGAGACGTGTAAGTCGTGGTTCAACACAGTTTCCATTAGCCTACTAGTTTTGCCAACAAAACAACCACCCATAATGCATTGTGATGTACAAGCCCTATAACACTGCAGCTGTAGTTCTCTGTTCCGCCTGCAGGGGCGCTGAAAGCCCTCTCGAGAATCTTCTACTGTAATTCACGCACTTTTTACAACCTGTTTGTACAAGTAGAGTTTCTGAGATAGTTTGTTACCTTCAGAAAGTGTCACTTCAGTTGGCTGTGGATAACGCAGGGAGAGGCTTGGACCTGAAGGGAGGATGTGGATAACGCAGGGAGAGGCTTGGACCTGAAGGGAGGATGTGGATAACGCAGGGAGAGGCTTGGACCTGAAGGGAGGATGTGGATAACGCAGGGAGAGGCTTGGACCTGAAGGGAGGATGTGGATAACGCAGGGAGAGGCTTAGACCTGAAGGGAGGATGTGGATAACGAGGGAGAGGCTTAGACCTGAAGGGAGGATGTGGATAACGCAGGGAGAGGCTTAGACCTGAAGGGAGGATGTGGATAACGCAGGGAGAGGCTTAGACCTGAAGGGAGGATGTGGATAACGAGGGAGAGGCTTAGACCTGAAGGGAGGATGTGGATAACGCAGGGAGAGGCTTAGACCTGAAGGGAGGATGTGGATAACGCAGGGAGAGGCTTGGACCTGAAGGGAGGATGTGGATAACGCAGGGAGAGGCTTGGACCTGAAGGGAGGATGTGGATAACGCAGGGAGAGGCTTGACCTGAAGGGAGGATGTGGATAACGCAGGGAGAGGCTTAGACCTGAAGGGAGGATGTGGATAACGCAGGGAGAGGCTTGGACCTGAAGGGAGGATGTGGATAACGCAGGGAGAGGCTTGGACCTGAAGGGAGGATGTGGATAACGCAGGGAGAGGCTTTGACCTGAAGGGAGGATGTGGATAATGCAGGGAGAGGCTTAGACCTGAAGGGAGGATGTGGATAACGCAGGGAGAGGCTTGGACCTGAAGGGAGGATGTGGATAACGCAGGGAGAGGCTTGGACCTGAAGGGAGGATGTGGAAAGCCTTGGACATGTGGCGGCTGAAGGACTCACTCAAACTACCGCTTCTGTGTGTTGGAGGTTGAAGGTTTATAGGATCATTTAAAAAAAATGAATAAACCAAATATGTCAACTGATTTGGGGCCTTTTGGAGTTCTTGGTTACAGGATAATAGATGTTCACTCAAAAGTAATTCAGGTTCAGATGAAACTATGATTCTACATTCATTATGTACGTTCTCTTGTACTGTATGTCTATTCAGAATGAACAACACCAAGTGTTTACATGTCCTACCAGCGCTGACATGATGTTAAAACCAGTAACACAGACATTGCTTCTCTGAATGGGGGACTTATTGCGATATTTAGGTCTTGGATGGACGAGTGACGGAGGAGATGTTTTACATCCTTTAGGTTACTCCTAAACCAACGGAGACTTTGACCCCCCCGGGCTGTTGAAAAATTAAGGGGAACGTTCCTCCCTGACACCCTGACACACACACACACACACACACACACACACAGGGCTGACCACCAGAGAGGTAGGATCGTACTGCTGTTGTACTCTGTCGTCTAATAAACCGTCTTCAATCAATGATGTTCTGTATAATGTAATGAGTTATGGTTATTTTCCAGAACCATCATTTAACCGGAACGAGGCAGTTCTTATGTTCTATTGCATGGTACTCATAAGAACAAGGCAGACCGTTAGGAGAAAGCTGTGATATAACTATCTCCATGTGTGACTAACGCATAGCCAACCGTGTCGGCTTCTCACAGACACTGTAAAGGTTCACAGCCAGGGCTGCTCTCCTACTGCCAGGGTGAACACGGAGGTGCTTACCATGTGCACATCAACTGATAACATAACATTACTCTGTTTTCAGGAGATGCATTAGTCTTTATTATTAACTTTTTAATCATTTTCTCATATACATATGCGCACACACACACACACACACACACACCCTGTTGTGGAGTGATAATCAGTAACTTTAGCCCTCACACGCCAGTAGGTTCCCTTTAACAACTTTTGGGAACCGCTTCACCATTTAATCCCAAACCGCTGTGACTCACTGAGGAGCACATGCTCTCTCTCTCTCTCTCTCTCTCTCTCTCTCTCTCTCTCTCTCGCTCTCGCTCTCGCTCTCTCTCGCTCTCCCCCTCCTTGTCATCAGCCCTGACCATGGACTCGTTGGTGACTCCGTCGTCGTGTCAGAGGATGCCCGTGGTGGGACTGGGGACGTGGAAGAGGACAGGTAGGCCTACGCTGAACGCTGTACCAGCATTTATTTTCTCAAAATCCTCCTAACGTATGTATGTTCACATGATGGCTGCCATCACTTGCTCTAGTCATGGAGCAGAGGCTGTCATCCATCAAATCAAGGTAGGACGCCCACAGGTAGACTCTCTCAGCCGGGAGTCATATCCTAACCACTGCTCATCCTTCTCCACACTGCGTGTGAGCGCGTGTGTGTGTGTGGTCAGGTGAAGCAGGCAGCGCTGGACTGCGGCTACAGACATGTGGACTGCGGCTACAGACATGTGGACTGCGGCTACAGACATGTGGACCGCGGCTACAGACATGTGGACCCTCGGCTACAGACATGTGGACCCTCGGCTACAGACATGTGAACCGCGGCTACAGACATGTGGACCGCGGCTACAGACATGTGGACCGCGGCTACAGACATGTGGACTGCGCCGCTGCCTACGGCAACGAGCAGGAGGTGGGAGGAGCTCTGTCGCTGAGGATCGGCCCGGGGAAGGTAATGAGGCTACCTCCACCTGCCTCTGGTAGACATGGTGGTGGAGGAGGAGGGAGGCTACCTCCACCTGCCTCTGGTAGACATGGTGGTGGAGGAGGAGGGAGGCTACCTCCACCTGCCTCTGGTAGACATGGTGGTGGAGGAGGAGGGAGGCTACCTCCACCTGCCTCTGGTAGACATGGTGGTGGAGGAGGAGGGAGGCTACCTCCACCTGCCTCTGGTAGACATAAGTGAATCAATATGCAATGTAATGAGATGAAACATACATCATAATAAATAACCAGTAATGTCATTATATGGATAATGATCTATATCTATGTTCTATTGTCTATGTTCTATGTTCTACGAGTACAGTATTAATTTGTCTTGACGGCTGCTCCTCCAGGAGCTGAGCCGGGAGGAGGTGTTTGTGACGTCCTAGCTGTGGAACACCAAACACCATCCAGAAGACCAGCCTGGCCCACCTGGGCCTCTCCTACCTCCACCTCTACCTCATCCACTGGCCTATGGCCTTCCAGTGAGACACACACACACACGCAAACACACAGGCAAACACACACACACGCACAGATACAGATTAGGGCTGGGCAATATAGCGTTATTATATTATATCGATATCATGATAGACTTTGGATATCGTAATATTGTGATGTGACACAAGTGTTCTGGTTTTAAAGCCTTACAGTAAAGTGGTGTCCTTACCAGAGTGTTCTAACTGTTCTATTAGTTGCCTTGACCCACTTAATCATGATATCCATATAACTGAAGATTCTTTATTAAAAATGTCATAGTGCATACAGGAGTATACAAAAATAGGCACACACACACACACAGGGGGAGGAGCTGATGCCTCGGTGAGGGGACGGCGGTGTGTGTTACTCACCCACTGGGGGCCCGGGGCCTGGTCCATAGGGCTGGCCCTGGAGAGGCTGGGGGACCGGGGCCTGGTCCATAGGGCTGGCCATGGAGAGGCTGGGGGATCGGGGCCTGGTCCATAGGGCTGGCCCTGGAGAGGCTGGGGGACCGGGGCCTGGTCCATAGGGCTGGCCCTGGAGAGGCTGGGGGACCGGGGCCTGGTCCATAGGGCTGGCCCTGGAGAGGCTGGGGGACCGGGGCCTGGTCCGGTCCATAGGGCTGTCCAACTTCAACGCCAGACAGATGGACGACATCATAAGCGCGGCCAGACACAAACCAACAGTCAACCAGGTAGCAACAGACACATCAAAGATGGTGTTATAGAAAAGTTGTTTGGTGTTTGGTAGTAATAAAGCATGTGGCTGACGTTTTGGTCGGTTGTTGTCTTTCACCTCCTCTGCGTAGGTGGAGAGCCATCCGTAATTACAACAAGGAAAGCTGCTCGCTCACTGCCGGTCAGTGCAATACGTTTCTGTTTCTCCAGTCTGGGCTTTTCTTCCCCTAGCGGCCGTCTCGGTTCTAAATAAGGTGACTGTGTTGAGGTTGTGTTGTCAGGGCGTCGGTGTGAATATCAGAACACGTCACAGTATTTGAATTTTAGACAGGTCGCTTAAGACGTCAGTAATGCGTATAAAATAACCTTAAAGCATCTTGGCATCGGGCTCAGGGGGTTAGGGTCATCGGGCTCAGGGATGCCGACAGGGAGAATGTGGACATTAAGGAATAACCCAGGACCTTTTGGGTCGGGGAGTCTGGAACACCTGAGCACTGGGACCAGCCGGGCCACCGCTGTATCTCAAGGTCGAATGGTCCCCCACAGGTGGCACGCTCAAAGAGTCACCCCGTCCAGGATCGAGGAGAACCTGCAGACGTTGGACTTCCGTCTGCCAGAGGAGGACATGAAGCAGATGAGTCCATGGACCGCCCCGTGGAGGTGAGTCACCAGCAGTGGGACCAGGACAGTTCAGGACCGCTCGCTGCCGTACTCAAAATAACATTCTCTATGACGAGTTGGGGTTCCATTTGAGGGACATTGGGAGTCCGGTCTATATGAGAGTACCTCATGTCAGCCAATTGTTACTCCAAAGTCCAACCTGCGATACATTGGAACCACTGGACCCATCCATCACAAGAGAGCAGACATGACTTCTATCCGTCGTGTAGGTTTAGGCTAAGAGCAATGTTTCTCTATTCTGGGTAGAAGAGACTGACTAATTCCTCGGCACGATAGCTATTTCTTCGGTTTTGTGTCCTCCAGAGGGCGGGCAAGCGGGTGTGGAGGGATGCAGAACACCCCCACTTCCCCTTCCACGACGCCCACTGACCAGCAGCTCCAACCAACTGCATTGATTTGAATCCGGTCTAAAGATGATAAACAACGCTTCCTTTTAACCAAATATTATGCAACACTGCAATTGCGTCCGTGGCCTCAAGCAGACATTACATAAACCACGTTTGTTTGTATATTAAAAGGAGAACCTTGATGCTCTGCCCATTCTTACCGCCGCCATCAAAGTGGAACCAGAGGTTGTTTTTCACCCGTTTGTCAGGACTACAAAAGTTATGCACAGAATTTGGCGGTTGGATTACTTATGGGTCGAGGAAGTTCATTCGATTTGGGTTTTCACACCAAAAAGACCCCTGGATAGATTCAGAGCCAGGGGACCTTTTGGTGTGACTGAGGTATGTGCTCTAGTTATACAAGAGTACCTCTTCATACCAGTAGGTCCCATTTGGATCAGTGGAGAACTCCCACAGCAATAACAGTCCAACTTCACAGCAAGGAGATGACCTCCATGTTTCCCCCCCAGACGAAGCAGTGCTCTGCTGAGCTAGAGGGCCCTCGGTAGACCACAACGGGCCCCTGGATACAGACCTGCGCCCAAAACTAATCTAACCACCAGTTTGAATTATCTTGCCGACAGACAAAAAGCAGACCGTCAACGACAGGTAAATATCATCTGCAGATGAGATTAGGCTTCTCCTGTAACGCCCGCTCCCCCACCCAGTCTAAGAAAAACAAACTACCAACTCCATTTTGAGAGATTTTATTTTCAACAACATAACCTTGACAAACTCGTAATACATTATGCTACTTTTTTTTTATTTAAAAAAAGGAGGAAGTTTAGCAATATGGTTTTATTTTCTTATAGACTAGCATAGAATTGAACCACTAAAGCCAATCATGTAGGATTGTGATATAGTGAGAATGAGGCCACACCCCCCCCCCCCTGTTTCACACTATCACCAGTCTGATTTAGCCCCGCCCCCACCAATATATAAGCTGGAGCAAACCAAGGGGCTACATGCTTTCTCCACCCAGGGGAAATAATACAAAACAAAAAAGGAACACATGAAAGCAATAAGTCCTTAAAATGTGGAATCTGGTGAGGATTTGTACAGGTGTGATTCCAGTACAGGCCACTGAGGGGCAGTGTCCTGTACAGGTGTGATTCCAGTACAGGCCACTGAGGGGCAGTGTTTCTCTTATCCGTACAAGTCATCGTCGTTCTCGTTGTCTTCATTGAAGACCGGCCCGCTGCCGGTGCCCCCTGAGCCCTGGCTGGTCCCGGTGCCTCCCGTGGTGCCGGTGGGAAACCTACCGCAACGGAGAAGGGACAACGTTATCGACAGCCCGACAGAACCTGACCATAGAACGCGACCGTAGAACGTGACCGTAGAAGAGCTCCGAGACGCCGCGGCGTACCTGAAGCTGCCGAAGCCGCGGCTCTGCTGCAGCGTCTGGGCGAACATCTCGTATTTGCGGATGTCGTTGTCGCTGACGGAGCGGCGGGCGAACCGCATGGCCTCCTCAAAGTGGTCCTTCCTGATCTCCGGGACGGGGTCCTCCTCCTCCACCTCCTGCAACACGGTCGGACAAGAGTTTTACAATCTAGAGCGCTGCTTCGGTAAACCTCAAGGAGCAAGACCCCTTTCATAAACACCGGAACAGCTTTCTTTAGGACCAATACTATACCTCATTATTGACTTGTAGCCCATGAGGATTCCCTTAGTGATCAGCATTGAGCAAGGTCATATTTAACTACCTTTAATTATGAATTCCTGTTTTGGAATCACCAATCTAGAGGTTTGAGTGACGACGGTGTGGGACTGATTTAGAGGTTCACGTGAACAGGAGGACTCATCGGTACCGACCATAGCCGACGGGTTGGTCTGCCTCTCCCTCTCCCTGCGGATCTCGTTCTCGATGCTCTCCCTGATGGCCAGTTTACAGGCCCGCTGGCAGATCTCCGTGAGATCAGCTCCGGAGAAACCATTGGTCATCTTGGCCAAGAAGTCAATGTCCACATCCTGTTGAAGAAATTAGAATCACACTTCAAGTTGTTAAGATTGTTAAAATGGTATACTTCAAATTTGTAGCTTTTTTCAAACGTCTGTGGCAGACTTGCTGCTCTGACACTCGGGTGCCAGCGGGACCTCACCTTGCTGATGGGACTCTTGCGGAGGTTGGCCTTGAGGATGTTGATCCTGCTCTTCTCGTCGGGCAGGGGGATGTAGATGAGCTGGTCCAGACGGCCGGGCCTCAGGATGGCCGGGTCGATGATGTCCGGTCTGTTGGTGGCACCGATGATGAAGACGTTCTTCTTGCTGGACATGCCGTCCATCTCAGTCAGGATCTGGTTGATGACTCGGTCAGCGGCTCCACCGCCGTCTCCCGCATTGCCGCCGCGGGCCTTTGCTATGGAGTCCAGCTCGTCAAAGAACAGCACGCAGGGGGCGGCCTGGCGGGCCTACACACACACACACGCAGTTGTTACAACTCACTGCTCGCCAAACCAGGACTTCTTTCAAAATTAACGAGAATTAATAAGAGCCTAAGCAAATGCTTCACATGGCAACAAAATATATATATATATGCAACAGACATAATTAATAGTAAAGAGGGGAAGCTTTACAAAAAAAAGTCTAAGTTTTCCAGGTTAAAACCATGATGTGGTCCAAGCTGAAGTTCTTCAAGGACTTACCTTGTCAAAGATCTCCCTGACGTTGGCCTCGGACTCTCCGAACCACATGGTGAGGAGCTCGGGTCCCTTGATGGAGATGAAGTTGGCCTGGCACTCGTTGGCGATGGCCTTGGCCAACAGCGTCTTACCGCAGCCAGGGGGCCCGTAGAACAGCACGCCCTTGGACGGGGTCATGCCAAACTTCAGGAACTTGTCTGGGTGCTCCACTGGATACTACAGGAACAATAAAAGATCATCATTAGAATCAAACCAGAAACCATTAATGTACATTATTATAACTAAACCGTAAGCTGGACGGCGGATAGGTTTGACCAGTTGGTTACTAATTAAGACGAGGCTGGTAGACTTTTCCACTGGCGGGTAAAAGGATAAGAATAAATTAAGTTACTTTTAAGCCATGGCTGCATCTACAGTTGTACTTTTCAGTACATGTACACATTATTCTAACTTTATTCCACTACTGTCCTGTACTACTGTAGCACCCACATCAGCCGTCTAGGACCACTGAAGTACCAACATTAGAAGTACCCAGTCAATGAGCGGTGAGAGGACTCACCTGAACCAGCTCCTGGAGCTCCCTCTTGACGTCATCCAGCCCTCCGATGTCCTCCCAGGAGATGTTGGGGACCTCCACCACCGTCTCCCTCAGAGCAGATGGGTTGCTCTGGCTCAGCGCCCACTGCAGAGGGGTGTAAGTGTTACAGGAAGGCGTGGCCCGGAGCAGTGAACCAGTGACACATCTTTGAACTCACCGTCACGATACATTTAAAAAATATATATTAAGACATTTGCATTAGAAAATTCACATCCTTCAGCGTTGGTTCATTGGCACAGACTGACTTTCAGTAATCTATTTACGGGTCAAGTAACAATTGTCTTTACGTTCCAGCCGAAATAGTGGCTGAAATGGCTAAAGATGTAAACCTTGACCCCGGCGAGTGTGCAAGTCCGTCCCCCACCTTGAAGTCATCCATGGTGACGGCCAGAGAGTTCATGACTTCAGCGTCGATGGTTTCATCCTCCAGGTCGATGAGGTCCATCTTCTTCCTGATGGCCTGCAGGGCGGCCTCAGAGCAAAGGGCGGCAAGATCTGCTCCCACGTGGCCGTGGGTCTCATTGGCCACCTGAACAACAAGCAGACCAGGAGGGCGGGGCTTAACACACAGGAGGAGGGGGAACCTAAGGCTGACTGGCAGTCAAACATGTCAGTCAGGGCTAAACCTTACCCAATGAAACAAGCCCAACTATACACAGGAGTCCATTTCAGTTTCACAACCATGACGTGTATACATCATGCATTACACTTTTTTCTTTATTGTGTACAATATTGTTATATTGAGTTTATAATTTATATGATCCAGTATATAGTGTTTTTAGTATAGTTGTAGGAATACTCAATGCAGCAGTGATTCCAATAAAATGAAAATGAAAGAATCTTGAATGACAAGTCGGTCAAGAACCAAAAGTACAATTAGTAAGATGAGCCATTCTACTAAAACTGTTTGGGCAAATAAGTCAAGGATATGAAAGTGTCCCCACAAAACCCTGTTCCCAACCATATTAAGGGCAATCCGAAAAATAATCCTTTGGCGTAAACCAAAAAGCCCTAAACCAGAAATGCTTCAGAAAAAAACCCATCTGAATTGACACAAGCGCTCATTAATCCAACAGACTTGGTTTAGTACTCGTGAAACAACTAAATCTCATGAAAATCCAGGATGGGATGAGTCTCCTAGCTGGTAAAACAGTTCCATTAAGCCTCATGTTTGACGTCCTTCAAGCTAAGGCGTTCGGTAAGCTACGGTAACACTCGTGTTACGGTCAGTAAGCTAAGGGCGGCCGTGTAACGAATAGGAACATTAAAAACTATGGAGGTACAGCACCTAATCCTCAAGCTATAAACATAATTAATATGACTTGTAAATATACATTTTAGATTTGCAAATGAGGCAGACAGCCAATGGCTTTGCGGTCTTAGAATTCCAAATCCAGAGTAAAGTGGTCAGCAGCCGAGGCGCAGAGCAGGAGCCTCGAGAGGAGGATTGGGACGTTTCTAAACCACTTGATGTGAATGATCCATGCTTTTGGACAGTCCTCTAAAAAGGGCCAGGTACCGTCGAACAGTCAATAGTCAATGCGCCCTCACACAAGCAATTCTAAAAAGGAAATAGTTGTGTCAAGTTGTGTCTTCAGCTCAGGGTACATGACGTTCAAACGTCAGAGACGACAGCACCTTGTTTTCTGTCAGTGATCAATCAATCAATAATGCACTGCCTAAGGTTCTTGAAGGAGAAAAGGTGCCTCCACAGACCTGCTCCAGGTCGACGTCGTCAGCCAGCTTCATGTTCTTGGTGTGAATCTGGAGGATCTCCAACCTGCCAGTGGAGTCAGGGATGCCGATGTCCACTTCCCTGTCGAAACGCCCTACGAGACCGGGAGAAATGACGGGCTTAGACTCACTCTACAGTTCACCGCTCTTCCCCAGACATGGCAACTAGCTAATGACAAACAAATCCATAACCAGGAAGTCAGGTCAAGTTATTTCTGCAGCAAGGGAAACTTGGATGGACCCGACTAATTATTAAACCCATTACAGACTGCCTTATAAATCAGTTGTGTCAACAACAGCAGTCATCAGATGTGTGCCGACGAGGATCTATAAACGCACCATTAACCACGAGCATCCCCCGACATGCTCTCCTAGATCACCTCTTACAGTAACCACTTACCGAATCTCCTCAGGGCCGGGTCGATGCTGTTGGGTCTGTTTGTGGCCGCCATGACGATGACATGAGCCCTCTGCTTCAGGCCGTCCATCAGGGTGAGGAGCTGAGACACGATGCGCCTCTCCACCTCACCGTGAGTCTGACAACACACTTTATGTTAATGTCACGTACATTAACCATACCTCATAGGGCTGAGCCATATGGAAACATGTATTGTCACAACAGTCATGTAGCATTTTAGCCAATATCACGATATGCTTATTGATTCAAATAGGCCAAGTCGGATTACAAAACTGGTATCACAGCACATCTTCATTTAATGACAATAACGGTCTAAAGATGATAAACCCTGAGCCTCATTAGGATGCATAATGCAGGCCTCCGTTTCATCACCTTCTCTCTCTTGGGGGCGATGGCGTCGAGCTCATCAATAAAGATGATGGCGGGCGCGTTCTTCTCCGCCTCCTCAAAGGCCTTCCTCAGGTTACTCTCGCTCTCTCCTGCCAACTTGCTCATGATCTCAGGGCCTAGACGGAAAACATGTGGTTACTCAACCCTGGCACAATCATCTCAAAGGAGTAGCAGACAATGCTAATAAGAGCTTACATTTCACACTAATAAAATAATCGCCGGTAAAGACACTTTAATGAGGGAAACATTGTCGCTGCTTAAATCTAGTCTTAGTTTGACATGACTCAAGATCCCAGAACGCACCATTGATGAGGAAGAAGAAGGCTCCAGTTTCGTTGGCCACAGCTCTAGCGATCAGAGTCTTTCCTGTTCCAGGGGGTCCATACAGCAGGATGCCCCGAGGGGGCTGGACCAAGAGGAAAGAGAATCAATATAGGACCATAACAAAGATCACCGTATGGTTGACATGTTAAAGATCACCGTATGGATGACACGTTAAAGATCACCAGCATGGTTGGATGACACATTAAAGATCACCAGCATGGTTGGATGACACGTTAAAGATCACCAGCATGGTTGGATGGACACCGTGGTTGAGAAAGATCACCAGCATGGTTGGATGACATGGTTTAAAGATCACCAGTATGGTTGGATGACATGTTAAAGATCACCAGTATGGTTGGATGACATGTTAAAGATCACCAGTATGGTTGGATGACATGTTAAAGATCACCAGTATGGTTGGATGACATGTTAAAGATCACCCGTATGGTTGGATGACATGTTAAAGATCACCCGTATGGTTGGATGACATGTTAAAGATCACCCGTATGGTTGGATGACATGTTAAAGATCACCCGTATGGTTGGATGACATGTTAAAGATCACCCGTATGGTTGGATGACATGTTAAAGATCACCCGTATGGTTGGATGACATGTTAAAGATCACCCGTATGGTTGGATGACATGTTAAAGATCACCCGTATGGTTGGATGACATGTCATCTAGAAGGTTTCTCACCTTGACTCCGATGGCCTTGAACAGAGCCGGGTGCCTCAGGGGCAGCTCCACCATCTCTTTGATCTGAGCCAGCTGCTTCCTCACTCCACCAATGTCATCGTAGCCAACTTCATTCAGGGAATCCTCCTCATCCTAAAAGACCACGCACACACCAAGGGCAAAAGGTAGAGTTAAGTTCCATTGTCAAGAGTTTCATCAACTGTTAAAGCTGACCACTGTACACGTCATGTGACACCTCTCTCCTGATTGGTTCTCCCTCGTAGTGGATAACTGTATCAGGGGCCACGATGCAGTAGGGAGAAGGGTCCGTCTCCACCACCTTGAACTCAACAGCACGCATGCCTCCACGGACCAGGAAGATGTCACCTGTGCACGGAGGAAGGAAATCAACGTTAGGTAGGGTTCCAGCCAAGGGCAAACCTACTACATGCCTGCCGAGTAAACAAACATAATGAGACCGGTACACACCCTTGCGGATGGGCCTGTAAGCCTCCAGGAAGTAAGGCTTCAGATAGACCTCAAACAGGTTCCCGGTGATACCCTCAACAGTGTCGTCGATGGGAAGAACATGGATCCTCTTCCCGTACTTGACATCGGGACACGGCTGGATGCTGAGGGGAACATTGGGTTATAAAACACATCCAGACAGCAGCAACACATAAGATACCCCAGTGTGGCAAGTATGGCCTACCCAATGACATCTCCCAGTCGGACCCGCAGGTTGTTGCGGACGACCCTGTTCATGCGAATCTTCTCGTCGGCACAGGTGTCATCAGAAAGAACGATGCACACCGTCTCCCTCCTCTTCTTGCCCTTCATCAGCACCGTATCTCCACGGAACAGCTGCAGGTCGTCCATCTTGGTCTGCACAGTCAAATAAATCATTATGAACCAAGTAAAAGCAGTTTGATGAAGATCAGGTACAAAATGTATGAAAAAAGGATATCTTCCCGCTTTGAAGTGGAAAAACAAAGAGATCGAACACATCCGTGTAAGAGTTTAAAAAGCTCTACCTGAGACAGGGAGACCACACTGTTATCTTCGTTAATGGATTCATCGACCATCAACCGATTAGGCCTGTGTTTCTGTTTTAGGATCGCAGTGGCCAGATCATCATTTTTGGAGCTGTCAAAAAGAGAAAGGACTCAATGAGATTAACCATGTCGGCCTCTGTACGAGGACAACGAGAAACATGTGCAGGTGGGTTGTCCATGTGTGGAGTGATGAAACGAAACTGAAAACAGTAGTATTAAGAGTATTTGTAAAGTTAAAGTACAGCCATACAAAAAAATACCAGGGGGTTTAAAATGCCATATCGTAAGAATATTAAAGGTATATGACGATCTGTATATAATAATAAAAAAAGGCCTGCAATGACTCAAGTAACACAGCTAGACTGACAACACTGGGTCTGGCAGCGCTAACTGTCGAGCTAACGCTAGCACCGTGCTAACATGGCCCAGATGACACAGCAAAAGGTTTTTTCCTAACTTTTAGTTAGGATTCCCTCTAAACAAATGTCGAGCTTAAATTACAAGAGATTCGCTACCATCAGGGACCTACAAGTCTGTCTTAGACAACCAAGAGTCTGTTTAACACTCAGCGAGAGAGAGACCGAGATAAAGAACGGCTTTATAACGAAGTCGTCACTTCATCAGGTCGACGTAGACGCACAACCGAACGAGCCTAGCATGCTATGCTAACGGCTGGCCATGTAGCGGCTTGACAGGTTAGCCTGACGACCGGCACGCCAGCTGCGGGGGTCCATCGTCCCTCATCGGTCATATCGAGTATATACACACACACACGACTACTGTTTAAAACGAATACATTCAGATACATGGGCTGCTTCGAGTGGGACGGTTTGGGGCCTCGGCTTCATGCTAGGCTAACATTAGCACGGTTAGCACAGGAACAGGTGATTACGCTTTGTCGTCAAGCGGCGTTAGCATCGGGTCAGCTAGCGACAACCGTGCAGCTGGATGACAACACGGGTTCTAACGGTAGCTCCGTTAGCTCGTTTTAAGGGTCGCCCAACACGGAGGACGACGGAGAAGCGGGGCTCGGGTCGGCTAGCTCACCGAGCTAACCCGAGCTAACAGTATTATCACTGGGCTGACGTGACGACAAAAATGAAAAATAAACCATTTGCTAACAAACGACGATTCGAGGTATTGGTGTTAAAGAAAGGTTGTTCTTACTCGCTCCCCGAGGCCATGTTGTCCCCCTGGATGGTTTGTTTTAATATAAATAAAGTAAATGGATCCTTTCTCTGGGTTTTCTACACCAACGGTTTCTCGGGGTTTCACTCGACACAGCGGCTCCTTCGCATCTCTTTATACTGATAGCGATGCTTCACGCTGAGTGGTCGAGCAAACCGTCGACCGGAAGTCAGTTATAGTAGAGTGCACCCCCACGACCAATCAGATCGCCGTTTGGAGCCGACGGAGTGTCCATACTGTTCTCCCATTGGTCCTTGAATACGCGTTAGCGAACGGGTTTCCTCCAATTGGGCCGCACCGCGTTGGTCGGACACCGACATGGTTGTAACACACGACTCTGTTGTGCTGTCTGATGACACTTCCTTTATGAACAGGTATATGGACCAAATGTCATTTACGGTCAGAAACTAATAACGAGTCCAGGCATTTATTGAATACATAAACATACATAAATAAAGCTTTTCTTATAGTCATCACACATTCCTTGATTGGATAATAGTTATATTCCACTAATGTGTGATTAAATTCATTGGTAAAGTTGATGAGTAGAGGACCATGTTGTTCTTCACATACACCCATATAAAACATCCAGCACTTTTTTTAATATGACCAAACAACACTAATAACACACCTTTGTCTGACCAGGTAAGTGCATGTCTATGGAGGTTTTAAATAGGGTTCAGTCAGTTTGTTAGCAAATGCGTAGTTTGAGTTAGACTCTCTACTCTGTTGCGGAGGACGCTGGGATCCAGAGATGGGCTGGATTTGGGTTCATGGAGGTACAGCGGGAGAGTCCTGCAACACAACAACAGGTAGGTTTATGTATTGTACGACTTGTCATTCACACATGAAAGGACAACAACACAATTACATTGTTCATTGTTCAATGTTTGTCACACGGACTAGCAGGTTCAATAGTTTTTATCCACAGGCAGTGACCTACTGAACTGCTAGGAGTGCTGCCTCTATCATAACATGTCATTAACATTACACTATCATAATTAGCTGGACTCTCTGGACTCATTACAGCTACTGGACTGTATTCATGATGCTGCTGCACTACTGCCACTTTAAAATGCTTTTTGCACAAAATAACACATGTACATGTCACCGTTATTTTTATGTTAATTAAAAAACCTTTTTTTTTAAATTGTTATAATATTGTTCTGAGATTCATACTGCAGGAGGAAATGGGGAGTAAGCATTTCATTGTACTTGTTGCAAATGGCCAATACAATTATTGAATCTTACATATTGAAACATTCAATGATTCATTATTTGATTGATTAAACCCCAAACTCTACTCTTTTCAGTTAAAAAGAGTTGGTGTTGGTGAACATTTGTGTTATTTTTGTACCAAAACGTACACAATTCTATGTTAAATGCGAGGGATCTGCTACTTCCCCCGGCCCTTCGCCCTGTCCCTATGTTCAACTGATTTTTCGAAGCATTTCTTGAATCAAAATGAATAGAAACCAAATCAGACTGATGTTCATAAAGAGGCGTGTCTTACTCTGCAGGCGGTTGGGCAGCGAGGCTCTCCTCCCAGCAGGAGGCCGCCTCCCGCCGGCGGTGCAGCCTCCAGAGGACCTCCCCCCGCCACAGCCCAGTGCTCACACACTCTGGGGACGCCCGCCGTACGAGGACACAGAGACACACCGGGGTACGCGTGTCATTAACATTACACTATCGTACTTCGCTGGACTCTCTGGACTCATTGCAGCTACTGCACTGTACTGCACTGTAGTCATGATGCTGCCGCACTACTGGCACTTGCTTTTTATGCTTTTAAAACATTTTTGTAAATAAAACATTAAAAAAAAAACATGCACATTCAACACATGTAAATATAATTTAACAGTCACTTTGCTGCTGTTTTTTATTTTTTATTTTTATTGTATACATTATTTTTATGGTGTTGTTTTGGAGATGTATATACTGTTGCAATTGGCCAATAAAAATATCTTGATTAGTGAGTGGGAAATAAAGTCAAACATGTATCACGTACAACTGAATAAAACGGGCATCTCCTGTTTTAGCTTCAGCGTAACATAGCATGGTTGGAACGGAGATGGCGATGGTTTATTAAAGGGTGAACGTACCTGGTGATATCTGTATGCTGAGCTGCAGGTCCCGTAGTGCTTCTCTCAGTTGGTCTCTGTGGGTGAAACTGATGCCCCGACCGGCCAATGAGAGCCCCTTCAGCCTCTGGAGGGTAAAGACTTTAGACCCGTGCGGACTCGCCGGGTCTACTGAGGGGACCTGGGTCTGGAGTCCTGTGGAGGGACACGAGACCAAATAAGCCACGGGCAACACCAGGCCACATTACAGTATATAACACATGAGCTTACCAAATACAATACAACAATAACCCAAAGAAAACATTGCTATTATAAGGAGCTGATATTATAACTTGCTCCGTCATCAAAGAAGGGAGGAGGTTATGTTTTCGCTGTTTTTCTGTCTGTCTGTAAGCAAGATACCTCAAAGTTGTGTATGGAAGTCTGGCCGAGGAACAGTGGAGTAGTTATTGGCGCAGAGTAGTTATGGGCGTAGGCCCTGAGTTATTGGCGCAGGGCCTACCTGGAGGTAGGCCCTCTACTGAGAGCCCTCACGTTTAGTTTAGTCTATATTCATATGATTTAATGTTACTGAATCATTTATGTTTTTAAATGTAATTGTTATTATTTTTTAATTTCTTCCTTCCATCCGCAAATGAGAAAAGCCTAGCTTGAAGAAATAAAGACATCCTCACCTTTTGTTTTGACACACACATTGCCCGTTAAGTTGATACACCTGAAACACAGAAACATCACATCACTCTCCACGCGAGCAACTCCCATGTCAGCCCTCTGTCCGGGCAGCTCACCTTGTGTAGTGCGTCACCGCCAGCTTCCAGTCCTTCAGATGAACCTGGCAGTGTGCCTGGAGGAGACGGGCACAGCCGGCCCACAGCGTGGCGTCCAGCGCGTCCCGGTCCGAGCCTCCGCTCCCCTCACAGCCGTCCTCCACCGAGGCCTCTAGTGTGAGCCTCTCCGGCGGCAGCAGCTCCAGCGTGGAGGTCAGGACCTCGTCACAGAGAGCCGTACAGTCGGCGGGACGTCCGGCCAGAAGCAAGGCGGCCGCCGTCTCCAGGTACAGCTCGGCCACCCGGGGAGAAGCGGACACTCCTCCTGTGTGAAGCTGAGACGGGGACCAGACACCGTCTTCTTTTCGAAACAAACTTCTTTATTTCATTTTGTATTTCTTAATGTGTTGGATGGGGTTTTTAAAAGAAACATACGCTGTGTGGATGATCTGAGTGGAGGGCAGCCAGCAGGTCCAGATAATGTTCTACACCCTCAGCCACCCTGCAGAGAACCACACCTCTTAAACACACACACCTCTTAAACACACAAACACCTCCTAAACACACATCCACCTCTTAAACACACACACCTCTTAAACACACACACACACCTCATAAACACACATCCACCTCTTAAACACACACATCCACCTCTTAAACACACACATCCACCTCTTAAACACACATATCCACCTCTTAAACACACATATCCACCTCTTAAACACACACATCCACCTCTTAAACACACACATCCACCCCTTAACACACACAAACACCTCCGAAACACACTCCACCTCTTAAACACACTACACCTCATAAACACACACACCTCATAAACACACACACCTCATAAACACACACACCTCATAAACACACATCCACCCCTTAAACATACATCCACCCCTTAAACATACATCCACCTCTTAAACACACACACACACACCTCTTAAAAACACACACACCTCTTAAACACACACACACCTCTTAAACACACACACACCTCTTAAACACATCCACCTCTTCAAGCCCCACAGGGCTTAGTTC
This sequence comes from Muraenolepis orangiensis, assembly GCA_027704905.1. Lineage (NCBI taxonomy): Eukaryota > Metazoa > Chordata > Actinopteri > Gadiformes > Muraenolepididae > Muraenolepis > Muraenolepis orangiensis. The sequence goes on along the minus strand of CM051017.1, from coordinate 4,519,127 downwards.
CCTCTGCGTTTGGTCACACCTCACCGTCCGTGAAGAACACACTTGGAGGCCAGGCTGTGGAGGAGGCTGGAGGACGAGGGCACAGAGAGGAGGCTCCTCAGCGACGGGCTGCTCAGGAACACGGATGGCTGGAGAGGATAGGCCTCAGCGTTGGTCTTGGATTCTGGAGCCGGGGGCAGCGTTAGAGCCTGAGGACAAATGGTACATTTAGAGTTGGACCTTTCTAACCCGGGGCCTCAGAGCTCTTCACCATTAGTGCTGGACTCTCTCTCTACAGAGACGGAGACAGATTCCCCAACGGAGCAGATAAAGGTTGGGTGTCTCGCTCAGGGACACCTCGACACTAGCAAGGAGCAGCCGGGGATGGAGCCTTCCGGCTGAGCCACCCCACACCATTAGTGATCCTAGTTCTTCTCAAGGTTTCTTGCCTCTGGGTTTGGTCTCCCTCACCCTAGAGCTAGGAGGTGTTGTATTGTGTAAAGCCTGTGAAGATTATAATATATATACTATAATTGGGATTAAGAGCTTTACAAATAGACTTGGCTTGACTTGTAATTGACTTGATTACAGCCTACTCACAAAACGTGCACACGCACACGCACGCACACGCACGCACACACACACACACACACACACACACACACACACACACACGGTGCTGGAGGAGAGCAGACGCGTCTCTACGAGCTCCCGCAGTTTATTTAGTTGACTTTGTTTTTGGAGATGTATCCTGTGGGAGGGAATGGGGAGGGAGCATTCCAATGTAGTTGTTGCAATTGGCCAATCAAATATCTTGTATCCTGTATCACACACACACACACACACACTCTCTCTCTCTCTACCCACAGTGTTGAGTAAGCGAAGGCCCTCCGTCTCTGCCTGGGTGTTCCCCAGGCGGCGGTATACGAGGAGGCTGCAGTGCAGCGCGGTGTCACAGCGGGGGTGAGTCTCCATGGCCCTCATGTAGCTCTGAAGAGCCATCTGGGGTCGGCCCTGAGCACCGTGGAAACAACAGTCAGGGTTCAAATATATTAAAACTATATTCTAGTACAACAGTACAGTGATATGAAAGAAATAAGGGGTCTTGGCATCAACTCTGTTCCCGCCAAACAAAGTCAAGTGAAGCCGGACCGCCCTCATTCCGCAGAGTCGGACCCACGGAGAGAGCCCACGTTACGGTCCAACCTGTCCCCTGAATCCTGGGTGGATGTTGTGGACATGTAACATGTGACAGCGTATGAAGCAGAACTACACAATCACCCAGCGTGACGTCACCTTTAACAAAAGACGGACAGCATGCATATGTGCATATTTACAAGAGAGAGAGAGAGAGAGAGAGAGAGAGAGAGAGAGAGACAGAGAAAGAGAAAGAACCAGAGAGAGAGAGAGAGAGAGAGATAGATAGATAGATAGAGAGATAGATAGATAGATAGATAGATAGAAGATAGATAGATAGATAGATAGATAGATAGATAGATAGATAGATAGATAGATAGATAGATAGATAGATATAGATAGATAGATAGATAGATAGATAGATAGATAGATAGATAGATAGATAGATAGATAGATAGATAGATAGATAGATAGATAGATAGATAGATAGATAGATAGATAGATAGATAGATAGATAGATAGATAGATAGATAGATAGATAGATAGATAGATAGATAGATAGATAGATAGATAGATAGATAGATAGATAGATAGATAGATAGATAGATAGATAGATAGATAGATAGATAGATAGATAGATAGATAGATAGATAGATAGATAGATAGATAGATAGATAGATAGATAGATAGATAGATAGATAGATAGATAGATAGATAGATAGATAGATAGATAGATAGATAGATAGATAGATAGATAGATAGATAGATAGATAGATAGATAGATAGATAGATAGATAGATAGATAGATAGATAGATAGATAGATAGATAGATAGATAGATAGATAGATAGATAGATAGATAGATAGATAGATAGATAGATAGATAGATAGATAGATAGATAGATAGATAGATAGATAGATAGATAGATAGATAGATAGATAGATAGATAGATAGATAGATAGATAGATAGATAGATAGATAGATAGATAGATAGATAGATAGATAGATAGATAGATAGATAGATAGATAGATAGATAGATAGATAGATAGATAGATAGATAGATAGATAGATAGATAGATAGATAGATAGATAGATAGATAGATAGATAGATAGATAGATAGATAGATAGATAGATAGATAGATAGATAGATAGATAGATAGATAGATAGATAGATAGATAGATAGATAGATAGATAGATAGATAGATAGATAGATAGATAGATAGATAGATAGATAGATAGATAGATAGATAGATAGATAGATAGATAGATAGATAGATAGATAGATAGATAGATAGATAGATAGATAGATAGATAGATAGATAGATAGATAGAGAGAGAGAACCAGAGAGAGAGAGAGAGCGAGAGAGGTTTTTGGAGCTGTACCATATTGGCGAGGCACAGGCCTGAGAGAACGTACAGGTCTGCCAGGAGACGTCTTGGAGCCGGGAGAGAAAGTCCTCTCTGGAGTTCAGACAGAGCTTCCGAGGGGCAGCCGTCGCTCAGCCACTCGGCCCCTAACCAGAACATTGGAGGAACATTAGAGATGGGGTTTTTTAAATACATCACTCACTGTGTCTACTTTTACCCAGGAGGTCTTTGAATGTGAAAGGGCTGTCCCGAGCCACAGCCAATGTCATACATGTACTAAATACCTGGTCTGTCTGACTGAGTCCTGGTTGTTCTCTGCTTCACTTGTCAAATGATTTTTGGATAAAAGTGTCTGCTCTAATAGTGACTTAAGGTAAATGAGTGTTTGAATGGAGTCACGTAGCGACGACCTGCAGACCTTGAGCTACGACAGTGCAGATGTCCAGCAGTTCTTTGACCCGTGTGGGCTCAGTCACCACGCGGGGGATCTGGGGAGGGTTTGGCAGTGCCAGACTCTTCTTCTTCTTCTTCTTCCTCCTCTCCTCCTCCTCCTCCTCTTCCTCCAGAGCAGATAATCTTTCTGACAAAGAGGACAGCTCCTCCTGCAACACAGGCAGACAAAACCACCGTGAGGCAAAGCCGCTGTTACCCTGGCAACATAACCAGAGGAACACAACCTTCTTCAGCACCCGACATACATCGTTTGGATTATCAGAATCTGATTACTATTTTACACATTACTCATATAACTATTACAATAATACTATCATATAAGTGTTACATAAAACTCAACCTCATAGTCTTAAGTATTAAGTAAAGTATTTAAATAAGGTAAGTAGTTCCATAAATATATCTGTACTGTAACTACAAAACAGCGCTTAAAAGGTTGCTGTAGGGACGATTTTTACTATAATCTATAATTTCTTGTCATGCTAATAGTGACTGAAGTGTGAGAAATGTGAGAAAATCTGGGCATCTCTTCCCCAATTGGATTCAGGGAATCCATCTTACCTGTCAATCCCAGGTGTGTGAATGCCACACCTCTCAATGGGGGGAACATAGGGAGGGATATCAAGCATAGTGTGTGTGTGCGCTTGGTGGCTGGTTTAAGCAGCCTCACCTGTCCCGAGTCAGGCTGATTAGACTCTGGGGACGGGTGAGGCTGCCCCTGTCAATGCAATCAGGGCCCAGGTTAAACCAGCCATCACCACAACACTCTCATGTCAGGATCAGATTTCTTAACATGTCGTTTCTCACCTTCAAGTCCTGTATGTGTCTCAGTCTGTGAGTGGACAGCCAGACGGCCCACTGCAGACACAGCAGCCGCAGGCCGCCGAGGCACAAGGGAGTGTCCCTAAATGTGTTCAGAACGGATCGCCAGAACACAGATCCGTCTGAAGAACTTTCTGTCTTCTTCCCCAAGACTCCAAGAGCTGATGGGGAGTAGAAGTCAGCACAGTGGTTAGAATGAACCTTAATTCACTGTAATGCAGCACTGTAGAGAGTCAGAATTAAGTGACATTGACTTCTTTGCAATTGAATCATTAGCAGACGTCCAAAAGCAACAAACCGACAGTGAATCTCAGATACATGTCAGTAAGGAGAAGGTAGGGGTCAGTGCTCACCTGTAGACCGGTCGTACCTTTGGGCCTCGAACACCCCAACCACTAACAAGACACATCCTTGTCCACTTCTCATTCAACAGAATATAAGCGATATACCTCACCTCTCTCCACACCTCGTCTGAGCAGCGACTCGGCCTCCGATCCCTGGGACCGAGCCACGGAGAACACGCCTGCGTTGAACAGCACGGTGAGCTCCAGCGGAGCCAAGTGGAGCGTGGCGGGGACACCTGGAGGACAGACGGAGGGGAGAAGACACCGGTCACGGACAAATAGGACCAGATCTAACATCTTAACATCACAATACGTTTAATTTATTTATATAGTGCTTTTCAGGGTACTCAAAGATGCTTTACATTACAGAAAAATGGTGAGATACAAACACAGAAATCCACAAGATGGATTTGGGGTGGGAAGCAAAACTAGACGATATAGAATATAGAGAAGTCTATATAGAGAAGTCTATATAGAGAATAGACTATAACAAAACAACTCAATCAATCTAAAACTAACAAAAGGAACAAGCGGTGGGACAGAAGGGAGGAGGTGAGCAGGATGGAGGAGGTGAGCAGGATGGAGCAGGTGTGAAGAGGAGGGGTTTGAGGGGGTTTGAGGGCCTGTTTGATGCCAGGGTGTCGGACTGTAGTGGATTGTCATCATAGCAACCTTGGACTTTTCTCAGGAGTTTGTGAAAGTCAGAAGAGCAGGACTTCAGCTTGCTGTGGTCCTGGTCCCGACTGGAGAGGTCCACTTGTCGCTGAAACCCCCCCCCCAGAAAACAACAATAAGAAATGACATCACATGTTATATAACACATGAAGTACCATTAGCCAGCAGGGTACATAGCAGAGGGCCATAGGGTCTCATCGGGTCCATGCTGTCATGTGAGATGAATGAGAGATGAATGCATTGTACAACAACACATGATGTGTGTTATTATGGGTGATAATTAAATAGCAGAATCGTCCCCCAGTTCTCTTTATATATATATATATGTCTATATGTGATTTGTTAAGAACGCAGTGCCGTTACCTTCCATCCATCTACCAGCTCGTTATTCTCCATGACCCACAGACCTAACAAACAGCGTTCTCTTTCCACATCAGCCATTACTATGAAACGTAATGGCTGTAACTATGCCCGAACTATTTAAGAACTGCGCTTCGTCTCACTAACGTCTTATGATTATGATTATTATTGTTGTTGTTGTTGTTATTTGAACTTTCCCTCACTGGTCCCACGATGACAGGAAGTCTTGTCCATCCAAACAGCGCTAAGCTGTTGGAGGCTGTACTGCCCCCTGCCGGCCAACAAAGGGAACGGCGCGTGTACATATCAAATATATAACAACAGCGACACGCGTTCTTCAAGATGTCCACACGATGGCGTAGTAGACTAATAACGAGGATGTTCTGGAAAATTCATTCTCAGCCTTCAGCGTCAAACTCAGACAATAACTATTTAATAAATCATTATTATCTCTTTTTGTACACTCACAATAACCCATGTGTAGTTGATCATGTATTTGAAATCCAAAGATCCAAATACATGCATTTCATCCTTTTACCAAAGGGAAGAAATGATACCACAAATAGAAAGGTATACAACCAGGTAATATAATTCAAAAGCAGCGGCTGTGGTACAGCTGCCGAGTGTCTGCCAGGACGGCCATTTCCGCCATCCCCTCTTTACAGCAAGGTGACTCCCCTCGTCTCTCCCCCTCTCCCTCCCCTCGTCTCTTGTCTTTATGTGTCTTCCGTCACAGAGAGATCTGAAATATCATCTGACTGGACCGCCACATATGGGCCACGTATCGTCTTCAGTTTCCCCCGAACCCCACGCCCACAAAACACTGCAGTACTAATGTGGTTCTTGCCGGTTCACACGTTTCAACGTTGTGGGTTTCGCCTCATCTCGTGTCTATTATTTAGATCGGAGCATCGTACCACTGTTCCTACATGTCTCCATATAAATATCTCTCTGTGAGTGTCTCTGTGACTCTCTCCCCCCTCTCCCCTCTCTCTCTCTCTCTCTCTCTCTCTCTCTCTCTCTCTCTCTCTCTCTCTCTCTCTCTCTCTCTCTCTCTCTCTCTCTCTCTCTCTCTCTCTCTCTCTCTCTCTCTCTCTCTCTCTCTCTCTCTCTCTCTCTCTCTCTCTTCAAGGTCAGTTTGCTGTGAGTCTGACCTCCACGCATGTCTCCCAGTAGTGAACCTCAATAACCCTAACCACTACGGGTAACCAGTAGTAAACCTCAATAACCCTAACCACTACGGGTAACCAGTGATATACCTCAATAACCCTAACCACTACGGGTAACCAGTAGTTAACCCTAACCCTAACCCCTATGGGTAACTAGTGATTCACCTCAAGCCGGGTCGTGGAAAGAAACAATGCCCGATTGGCCCTGGGTTGGTATCAAAGCCTTTAACATGTTTAGTGTTGATTCTATGGGTTAATATGATGATGCCGTTGCAAATCTAAAACCATGAAATATTACAGTGAGCGAATCACCTTGAACCCACAGCCTCCATGTGACAGGACAATCCATTATGGTCTGTTCTCCTCATAACCCATGACATCACAACATGAAGGGGGATAGAGAGGGGAGGGTTAGTCCTCATAACCCATGACATCACAACATGAAGGGGGATAGAGAGGGGAGGGTTAGTCCTCATAACCCATGACATCACAACATGAAGGGGGATAGAGAGGGGAGGGTTAGTCCTCATAACCCATGACATCACAACATGAAGTGGGATAAAGAGGGGAGGGTTAGTTGTATAAGGTATGCATCTTATGGTCCTGTACGATAATACACTGAACCTTTATGTAACAACACACCCCGTGGCTCCTGTACGATAATACAGTGAACCTGTACGTAACAACACACCCCGTGGCTCCTGACAATACAGTGAACGGTACTTGAACATGATACATTCACAGAGAAACACACAGGTCATCCAGGAGGTGTGGTGTGTGTGGTGTGTGTGTGTGTGTGTGTGTGTGTGTGTGCGTGTCTATATTTTCCCTTTCTTTCTACAAAACACAGATAATTCATAATGTTTAGGTTTGTGTATTGGACTCCAAGCAGGAAGGTTCAGGGTTCAAACCTCCTTAATGAAGTTCACTGTGGTAGGTTTCTGTGGATTAAAGCTTGTGCTAAAGGACAGGTGGACGAGAGAGAGAGAGAGAGAGAGAGAGAGAGAGAGAGAGAGAGAGAGAGAGAGAGAGAGGCAGATTCAGAGAGATCAATAGGTGTGAATCGGTGTCGTTGAAGCCCGTAATCCTCCAGGCTCAGCAGAGACCAGGCGGTACCCCATGTACACAACTCACCATCCCCCCCTCATCTGGACCCCTTAGAACCAACTTAGAACCAACTTAGAACCAACCCATGAACTAACAGCCGTGCACGACATCCATACTGCACACATACATTATATATACACACATGGGGAATGCATGGCGTGTGTGCATGTGTGCGTGCGTGTGTGCGTGCGTGTGTGTGTGTGTGTGTGTGTGCCTGTGTGTGTGTGTGTGTGCGTGCGTGTGCGTGCGTGCGTGTGTGTGTGTGGACAGAGATGCTGTCCCGAGGCCAGCAGGTAGGGTCCCAGATGGCTGTGTGTGGTTCTGCTGATGTCTCTATCTGCTGCTGCAGGGTGAGTCTGCAGATCCACACAGAGCCTCCCCCCCCCCCCCCCACAGTACGACCCCGGCTCACCAAATAATAACAATAATAATGATAATGATAATGAGGTCTCGTATAATCACCAGAACACAGTTTCACATTTCTTGAATTCTTCACAGGAGATTCAGTTGTGTTGTTGTTGTTATGTTGTGTGTGTGTGTGTGTGTGTGTGTGTGTGTGTGTGTGTGTGTGTGTGTGTGTGTGTGTGTGTGTGTGTGTGTGTGTGTGTGTGATCAGGACCAATATTAATAACCCCAATGACCAATCCAATGTTTTATGATGGTTCATTAATGTATGCATTACTTTTTAGAGTTACTTTCATAGGCTTAGGTTTTGCAAAACGTTGACTTTGCTTGAGCTTTTAATTCCAACAAATGTGGATCTTATGAAAGAAACGTTATAAAATAACGTGGGTTTTTTTTAAGTTAATGTTGTTTTAATGTTGTTTTAACCTGTGTGCTGACAGTCATCGTATACATTTCTATACTCTTTAGAAAAAAAGTATATTGGTGGGCAGCGTGTGATTCTGCATGTCTTTAAATAGAACCCCCCCCCCTCCCCTCCTCTCCACTCCACCCCCCCCTCTCCTCTCCATCCTCCCCTCCCCCCCCCTCCTCTCCTCTCCATCCTCCCCTCTCCACCCCCCCCCCCCCCCTCCTCTCCTCTCCATCCCCCCCCTCCCTCCCGGTATATAAGACTCTGAGCATCGTCCTGCTGCAGCTTCATCCTCCGGCTCATCCACAATGAGCTTTTCCATGGACCACCATCTCTACTACGGGCCGGCCGTCTACCGCAAGGTCCGGCCGGTCTCCGGCTCCTCTGCCGGCTTCCAGTCCCAGAGACGCCGCACCACCACCACCACCACCGCCGGCGGCGCCGCGTACAGCCAGGCGGCCGACCGCCTCGACGGCTCCTACGGCGGCACCGACATCGTGAGGAGCAATGAGAAGGAGATCCTGCAGACTCTGAACGACCGGTTCGCCGGCTACATCGACAAGGTGCGCCACCTGGAGCTCCACAACCGGAACCTGGAGGCGGAGGCGGCCGCGCTGCGCCACAGCCAGGCGGGGCGCGCGTCCGTCGGGGAGCAGTACGAGCACGAGCTGGCGGAGCTGCGGGAGCACCTGGGGCGGCTGGCCGGGGAGAGGGCGGGCGCGCTGCTGGAGCGGGAGCACCTGGAGGACGACGTCCAGGAGGCGCGGGCTCGCGTCGACGACGAAGCGCGCGGCCGTGAGGAGAGCGAGGCGGCGACGCGCGCCCTGAACAAGTACGTGGAGGAGTGCGGGCTGTCCCGTGCCGAGCTGGAGAAGAAGCGCGGCGCCCTCGAGGAGGAGGCGGACTTCCTCCGGAAGAACCACGAGGAGGAGGTGGGCGAGCTGCTCGAGCAGATCCACGGCGCGCAGGTGAGCTTCGAGGTGCGCGACCACGTGAAGGCGGACCTGACGTGCGCGCTGCGGGAGATCCGCGCGCAGCTGGACACGAGCGCCAACCGGAGCGCCGCGCAGACCGAGGAGTGGTTCAAAGGCGAGTAGCGGCGCGTGCTCCGACTCCACTAACGAGGTTCTACTGTAGGACTCAACGTGTCACTCTATATCAACTATATATATCAACTATATATAAACTATATACATAAACTATATATATAAACTATATATAAACTATATATAAACTATATATATAACACCATTACACGCAGTAAGGACCCTGACTGAAGGGGTTCTATAATAAACCATTTAAAATAAATTCACACAAATAAACATCTAAACATTTAGATGATGCATAGCGCAATGCAGCTCATGGTGGTGTTCAACAGAGTTCATATTTTATTAATTCAAAACGCAATAGGCCGCAGGAGAAGAGCAGCTGTCTGAACCCGGTTCACCGGTCTGAAGCCGGTTCACCGGTCTGAAGCCGGTTCACCGGTCTGAACCCGGTTCTCCGGTCTGAACCCGGTTCTCCGGTCTGTTCGGATCTCTGCAGTCGTGTCGCAGGGCAGCGCGTCTCTTAGAATGATGCACTGCAGGTTAGAAAAACACACCGGCAGAAACAGTGACTCATTTGGTCACCTGGCAAGTTCACTGCAGGTGAATTATTGATCTCGATCGGTTAGATTGCAAAAATGGTCATTTTCACAATCAATTTTACAATCCACTGTGTGTCTGTAGTGTGAATTCATCACCGCTCTGCAAGGTAAGCAGAAAGTGCACCGGGACAAGGGTGAAGTCACATTAAGAACATCATAAATGCATCATATTCACTTATTTCTTATGTTTTTTCCAACTCCCAAGATTATACCAAGAGCCTGATGGTCTATTAATGAATCATTGACCTTGGGCTGTAGTTCACATGTAGGGTTGACCACGTAGAGGGGAGTGACCTCAGTGGCGTGATGGGGGTGATGGGGGGTGATGGGTGGTGCTGACTGCAGCGCCGTGCCTTGTTATTGTTAAGCATGTTTGGCAGCAGACGGCGAGCTGAGTCAGACCCCTGAAGGGGCAGATGGAGGCGGGCAAGGTCGGCCTCAGACCTCTGACTGAGACAATCTTCTTCAGCTGTCTGTTGTGGCACTCAGACGGAAATCTGGTTTGTTTCGTTGTGGTGCACCATGGCAACACAACACTCGACTGAACCCCTCCACTGGACGTCGTAGGAGTCAGATGTTCTACCATGTTCTTAGCTGTTCCTAGATGTTCTTAGATGTTCCTAGATGTTCTTAGATGTTCTTAGATGTTCCCTGTTCCGCACGGTGATGCGTCAGAGTGAAAAACAGCCGGTAAATCAGACGGTAAATGTTAAGCGCTGCGTGTCTCCAGGGGGACGTGGTGGTTTACCGCCGCTTGGTGTTGTTTTGTTGCAGTGCGCATGGACCGCCTGTCGGACGCCGCCAGGACCAACCAGGACGCCATCCACGGCTCTCAGGACGAGATCTCCGAGTACCGCCGGCAGCTCCAGGGTCGCACGGTGGAGCTGGAGACTCTGCGGGGCACCAAAGACTCCCTGGAGAGACAGGCCATGGAGAACGAGGACCGGCACCACGGAGACCTGGGCTCCCTGCAGGCACTGGCATTCATTCAGTCATTCACACATGTGGAAGTCTCATACATCCTTAGAAGTCTCATAATACATGGTTGTACGTCTCCTACATCATGTCAATAAGTCTCGTACATGTTAGTACATGTCAGACATGTTTCTAGGTCTCGTATGTATGGTAGGTAATCATATGTATCAGACATATTAATACGTATCATACATGTTATTAAGTCTCACAAAATGTTAATATGTCTAGTATGATTTAATGATAAGAAATGTCATCATGTTAATAAGTCTCACACATGAATAGGTCTCATTGAGGTTGAGCACTTGGTCAGCATCATCACACACACACACACACACACACACACACACACACACACACACACACACACACACACACACACACACAGAGTGAGACGTGGGTTTGTGTCTCCGTCCTCAGGAGACCATCCACCAGCTGGACGGTGAGCTGAAGACCACCAAGTGGGAGATGGGCAACCAGCTGAAGGGCTACCAGGATCTGCTCAATGTCAAGATGGCTCTGGACATCGAGATCGCCGCTTACAGGTGAGGCTGCGCTCCAGGAGATCAGGTGACCTTGGCCATCCAGGAGCACGTATGGTATGGCATGCTTTACTCGGCCGCTCCGTAATAAGCGCTCATGGTTTATGGCCGATCGGTGCGATGATCAGAGTTATGTGGTGTCTCCCCAACAGGAAGCTCTTGGAGGGCGAGGAGCAGCGGTTTGTCCCCGGCAGGAGTCTGTACTCCTACATGGACAGCCACCTGAAGGGAGAAGACATCTCAGACACCGTCATCGTGGAGGAGCAGACCGACGAGACTCAGGTGACCGAAGTGACCGAGGAGGAGGACGAGGAGGAGGAGGAGGAGGAGGTGAAGGAGGAAGACGGAGAGGAGAAGGAAGAAGGAGACGACGAGGAAACCAAAGAAGATGGAGCGAAGGTAGAGAATAAATTCGAGGACGAGGAGGAGGAAGAAAAGGAGGAGGAAAAGGCAGAGGATGGGGAGAAGGAAGAGGAAGAGGAAGTAGATGATAAGGCAGAAGAGGAGAAGGAAGATAAGGCAGAAGAAGAAGAAGCTAAAGAGGCCGAAGACAAGTCTCCTGAAAAAGCTGCTTCCCCTCCATCCAAGTCTCCTCAGCCCAAATCTCCAGCCACCAAATCCCCCAGGTCCAAATCCCCCAGGTCCAAATCCCCCGTGACCACCCCTGCAGAGGAGAAGGCCGGGACACCGGCCAGCAAGTCCCCACGCAGCAAATCTCCCGAGACCAGGTCCCCTCCCCCTTCCTCTCCGCTGCCCAAGACCCCCCAACCCAAGTCCCCTGTGCAGGAGAAGCCCAAGGAGACCCCCAAGGAGGAGAAGAAGGAGCAGCCTACACCTGTAAAGGAGGAGAAGAAGGAGCAGCCTACACCTGTAAAGGAGGAGAAGAAGGAGCAGCCTACACCTGTAAAGGAGGAGAAGAAGGAGCAGCCTACACCTGTAAAGGAGGAGAAGAAGGAGCAGCCTACACCTGTAAAGGAGGAGAAGAAGGAGCAGCCTACACCTGTAAAGGAGGAGAAGAAGGAGCAGCCTACACCTGTAAAGGAGGAGAAGAAGGAGCAGCCTACACCTGTAAAGGAGGAGAAGAAGGAGCAGCCTACACCTGTAAAGGAGGAGAAGAAGGAGCAGCCTACACCTGTAAAGGAGGAGAAGAAGGAGCAGCCTACACCTGTAAAGGAGGAGAAGGAGGCACCCAAGGAGAAGGAGCCCGAAACCAAGCCAGAGGAGGTAGAGAAGCCTGACACAAAGACAGACAGCAAAGTAGAGGACGCCCCCACAAAGGACAATATCCCAAAGCCGGCGGAGGACAAACCTGCACCTTCCCCCGCCAAGGAGGAGCAGAAGCCCCCCGCCAAGGAGGAGCAGAAGCCCCCCGCCAAGGAGGAGCAGAAGCCCCCCGCCAAGGAGGAGCAGAAGCCCCCCGCCAAGGAGGAGCAGAAGCCCCCCGCCAAGGAGGAGCAGAAGCCCTCCGCCCCCAAAGCAGAAGACAAGGCCAAGCCTGCGGAGAAGCCCGCCCCCAAAGCAGAGGCCGAGAAGGTAGAGCCCAAGAAGGAGGAGAAGAAACCAGCCGAGACAAAGGAGGACAAGAAGGACTCCGTGGTGGAAAAGGCGGAGAAGACGGAGAAGCCCGCCGGCACCGAGGCCAGCCAGGAGAAGCCCAAAGAGGGGAAGAAGTGAGTCCCACGGACGGGGACCAGTTCATGGTTTGAGGAGGAGCAAGCGAGACGCCAAAGAACTTACAAGGTGGGGGAAAGACTGGAGTGGAGGAGCAGGGTATTCTTGGCACTTGAGCGGCAAGTGAAGTGCCCGATATATAGCAGGTAAAACGGTATGTTAGCAATATTGACTCTCTAGCTTATAGCCCTAGTACGGCCATCACATAGCCCAGATGCTCCCGACATACGACTAGTGAATGCTGAATGCTATCCTCTTCATTGAATGTGACAAACTGCCCTTAATGTTGAAAAAGTGCATTTCATCTTAAGGGCTGACCTGCACACACCTAGGTCGAAGTACGGCTTAGAGATGTTACAAAATGCCAGGCTACAGATTGTGACAGATGAAAAAAATATATAGATCTATATTAAACGATATACTTTTACTTGAAGAGTTATTCATGTATATTATATTTACATATACAGATAGTTAGGTCAGAGATTTGCTTGTTGTGCACCTCACTGTAGCTTCTCCCGGGGAAGGTCTTAGCATTTCACGCTTTGGTCTGTAACGCTTCCTCACGATGACTGGGTTATGTACACTGCTGAGAACGTGCTGATCAATAAATAAAGATATGGAATTAAAAGAGTAATGAATCTCCTTCTCTTCATACATTTCCACAAAATACACAAATTTGAATATGGTTTTTTAAACATTTATGTCCGTAAATGAAAAGGAAAGCTGTTTCCAACTTTCAGGTAGTTATGATCTGTAACAAGGAGTTAGTCATGATCTATAACAAGGAGTCACACTGTTCTATCTATAACAAGGAGTTAGTTATGATCTATAACAAGGAGTCACACTGTTATATCATCTATAACCAGGAGCTAGTGATGATCTTTAACAAGGAGTCATACTGTTATATCATCTATAACCAGTAGTTACTTATGATGTATAACATGATTATTACCTTTATATCATCTATAACAAGGAGTTATAGTTATGATGTATAACAAGGAAGCACTCTGTTATATCATCTATAACCAGGAGCTAGTGATGATCTATAACAAGTAGTCATACTGCTGTATCATCTTTAACAAGGAGTTAGTTATGATCTATAACCAGGAGTTATAGTGTTATGATTATATAAATATGATCTATTCTTAAACATTGGGTTTTGTGTTCAACAATAAATATAAGCGATACTCTACTTGCATTACTTTGTCTGGTTAATAAGAAGAGATGTTTTTCATTTGGATTTGAACGCATTTTACTACTTAAATAACAGAGCCTCATGAAATGAGATCCCTCTGGAACCTGGTCCGTTAGCCTGCGGTCACTGGGACAGGGAAGAGAGAAAATGGTAACCATGGTAACCATGGAAACCCCCCCCCCCCCCCTTTGTGAGCCTGACTCAGCAGAGAGCAGCCACACCCACACACACAGTGCAAAAGAAACGCTTTCATGAATTTTTATTATTTTTTTATTCAAAAAAGGGACACTATGGATTAAAAACTAAAATGAGTGCCTCCTCAGGACCCCCTGAGGGGCGGGCCTTACGCACCTGCCCACCATCTTGGTTCTAAACGCTCGCACGCTCGAAAGCTAGTGTTTGGAAACAAGATGGCCGCGAGGTGATTAGGGCCTATTGTGACAAGTTACAGCACAGAGAGGGTGGGTGAGTAAGTAAGGAGTGAGGGGGTGAGGGAGTGAGGAGGGAGGGGGTGAGGGTGTGAGGAGGGAGTGAACACAACACAGCTCAGCGATGACTGAAGAAGCCCTGCGGATGGTTGTACTTGAACGGCTTCAGACGATTGGGACCCCTAGGAGAACGGAGAACGGGAGGTCAGCAAACAATATAACCAAAACATTTAGTTATACGGCACCTGTTAACAACTCAAGATGAACTGAATGTAGAATACGGAAAACAAACATGCTCATTCAAACATAACAGGTAGAAAACTAAACCAGAGATTCAAATACAAACTGAGTGCAGCCGGTCAATCAAATGTAACAGTTTTAAAAGAACACCCGATAATGGTTTATGTAACGTTCCACCACCAGCTACTGTTCATATTCTGTTACCGAAATGTGATTTGAACACAGGGGCGTGGCATTGCACTAACAGTGAGTGGGCGGGGCCAGCATGCTACAATAACAGTAAGTGGGCGTGGCCAGCACGCTAGAATAACAGTGAGTGGGCGGGGCCAGCACCCTACAATAACAGCAAGTGGGCATGGCCAGCACCCTGCACACACAGTGAGTGGGCGGGGCCAATATGCGTGGGGGGGTGGGGCCAGTACCTGACTGTACGTAGGCACATCTTCTCCCGGGGGAACTCGCGGGGTCCCTCCACGCTGTTGTCCTCTCCGTCCGTCTCCAGGTACACGTCCAGGCAGACACACAGACGGGCCAGCTGATTGGTCAGCAGCTGGTGGCCCGGGCGGGGCCCCTGGAGCTCACCTTTGAACACGTTCACCTCACTCTCCATGGCCTGGAAGCAAGAGTGGAGACATGACCACATGACCGCTTCAACCTAGCTTGCTCGGTTAGAAAAACAAGAGGTCGTCATTAGGGGTGTACGGAAAATGTTATTTAAAAAATAATCGATTAATAAATCGATTCACACAACAATCGTGAAACTTTTTGCCTAAAAGTGCGTAATTGTTTTTCAAATATAAAAATGACTTAGTCCTATACACAACTTTCATCGCCTTTCTTAGCGCACAGCTAAAACTTGAGTAGATCCAGCTATCGGTAATTGTACAGGATCGAGAATTGACTTTGAGAATTGTGACTCCACGAATCTTAATGGCACGGCAGGAGAGTCGCACCCTAGAGGTCCCGTCGGTGCGTGGCGGGGACTTACTCTCAGGTTGTCGTCGGTGCAGCCGCTGTGCTCCCCCTTCCAGCTGAGGGAGAGGGAGAACAGAGGAGAGACTTCTGGGTACCGGGGGTTCAACACCACCGCCGCCTGCAGGCTAGCTGTCCAAACAGAGAGGAAAGAGGAACCGTTGAAGGGTTAACGGCTGAGGCTCTGAGCGCCGACCACCTTCCTCCGGTTGTCTCCGTGTCTCCTTACCCGTCCCTCTCTCCACCACGGCCATGAAGTAGAGGTCAGCCTCCTTGGCCAGGCCCACGCCCGTCACGCGTTTGGTGAAGCTCAAGTCCTGGTGGGGGGGGGGGGGGGGAGGAGGAGGAGGAGGAAGCACAAGGTCACCAACGGCTGGTCGATATGGAAAGAGCGCTAGAGATGGATCTTACCAAGGGTCATTAAGTACACATATATTTACAGTTTGGTAGCCGAGTAAAAGTAGTTATTTTCTTATCTCTCTGACGTTTAAATTTAAACCCTTGTGTTTCAATTGTTTCATGGGCATATCTTCTCATCCTTATTCCTTTATACTATAAAACCGCTATAAACAGTAAGTCGATAGCGTTATTTCATAACAAAACTATAATGGCAATACGCATAACGTTTCATTTAGTTCCGGTCCTGATGATGATGAAGGCCTCAGACGGTTCCTACCGTGTAGTCCTGGTGGCTGATGGTCGTCCAGCGGGACAACCTAGAGATGACCTTGGCAGGGAAGAGGTGCTGAGACTCACTGGAGACGGGCACGATGCTGTGCTCTGGGGAGCGGAAGAAGAAGACCAATCAAAACGGCCCTCTCTCCAACACCACATCTTTCAAAACAGACAGACAGACAGACAGACAGCAGCGCTGCGCGTACCCAGGGAGCTGAACTGTTTGTGGAGCGCCAGACGGGACTGGACCCGGCCTCTGAGAAGCTTCATGGTGGTCTCCATGTGACCGGCACTCAGAGCACTGCCCACCCGCACACGCTGGAGGAACACACACACACACACACACACACACACATGTTACAACAACACAAATACAGCGATGGGCCATGGAATCTCTTAAGACTGAATGACCACCACCAGACCTGCGGGTCGTCGCCAGGGAAGTGCAGCCCTCCCAGGTCCTGGACCCAGATGTAGGGATGGCCCAGCTCCGCCACGTAGTCGGCGAACGTCACGATCCTAGCGGGGCACGATGGGAAAGTTAGGGCTCTGTTCATCCGTCACTGTCACTCAATACGCTGCCGGCGATCGATATGCTTTAAAACACGATGACTCGTCCACACGGAGGAACCCCAACGAGGTTCTAAAGATCAGAGGAGCGTGGGGAGGGTGTAATGCAGTACCTTTTTATTTTTTGTACGAATTTTACTCACACTAACCCTAAACACACACACACCCCAACACTAACCTAACCAACATTTACCCCCACACTTACCCCAAAAATACACTAACCCAACACTAACCCACTTTTAAAGTGTACGATTCAATAGAAAGTTGTAATCGTGTTTCATTGTGATCGCGATCAATCATGGCGATCAGTCGTCGCCGTGTCCTCACCCGACTTTATCGAACTGGTAGCGGTTGGCGTGGTTGGGTGTTTCCTGTCCTTGGTCGTTGCTATACAGGCAGTTCAGAAGAGTCTCCGAGTTCAACAGCTCCCTGGCGGGTCATAGGAATCAATAGGATTTATTAGTCTCATTGTAGTGCAACACACACACACACACACAGAGACAGCACACGAGACGAGAGAGAGAGAGAGAGAGAGAGAGAGAGAGAGAGAGAGAGAGAGAGAGAGAGAGAGAGAGAGAGAGAGAGAGAGAGAGAGAGAGAGAGAGGAGAGAGAGAGAGAGAGAGAGAGAGAGAGAGAGAGAGAGAGAGAGAGAGAGAGAGAGAGAGAGAGAGAGAGAGAGAGAGAGAGAGAGAGAGAGAGAGAGAGAGAGAGAGAGAGAGAGAGAGAGAGAGAGAGAGAGGAGAGAGAGAGAGAGAGAGAGAGAGAGAGAGAGAGAGAGAGAGAGAGAGAGAGAGAGAGAGAGAGAGAGAGAGAGAGAGAGAGAGAGAGAGAGAGAGAGAGAGAGAGAGAGAGAGAGAGAGAGAGAGAGAGAGAGAGAGAGAGAGAGAGAGAGAGAGAGAGAGAGAGAGAGAGAGAGAGAGAGACGACGAGAACAATATACACACCCAGCGCTGACGGCGGTACACAGGTCGGTGCAGGTGGACACCTTGGTCTTCACGGTCAAGATGTCGAGGTTGATCAGGTAGTAGAAGAAGAGGTGGAGAACACTCTCATCTGCCGACGGAGGGACACAGAACAAAGGGTTCACCACACAGGGCTGTGAACCCTCATCTCCGCCCCCCCCCCCCCCCCCCATCGACCCGTTCCCTTATTTAACTCCCGTGACTACCTCGGATTACCGGCTGTCGGGGAGGGAGAGGCTGAGAACAGCTCCCCGGGGTGATGAGGGTGGGAGGGGAGGTCATACCTCGCTGACTCCGCAGCTGCCGTGTGAACCCGGTGACACCCGCTACTCGGGCGTGTCCCGGGTGCAGCCACGCTGCTCGTACTGCAGTAAACAACAACAACACAGGGCTACGACTGGCTGCGCTAAAGGGACACCTGAGGGACGTAACGGAAAGACCCCGAGGGAAAAATGCTTACAGTGAGAGATCCACTACTGCTGCATATCTCTCTCTCTCTCTCTCTCTCCCCCTCTCTCTCTCTCTCTCTCTCTCTCTCTCCCCCTCTGCCTGCAATGCAGATCCCCTTGTAATTCATCACCTAACCACCGTCGCCAGCAGGGGGCGGCCGAGAGTCAGACCATAACATCATTAATAATGGACCGGGGCCACCGATCGAGTTACAACAATAAACACGCATGGGCCCACTTTGGGGAGGTGGTTAAGTGAACGCTGATGGATTGCGCCTAATGGCCTCCTGCAGGGTGTCTATTAATACACAACCCAACGGAGGACTTCATTTGACGAGGCAGACGTGAGCCTCCCGGGCCCGTCGGGGAGGGGGCGTCGCCGCGTGCGTCTGCGTACCTTTACACTTGAGGTCGAGGCAAAGGGAGAGAGGGTGTCTCTTCAGCATCTCCCGGCGCTTATCCTCCAGCTGGCAGCCGGTGGTGGGCCTCCTCCTCTTCTGGGGAAGGAAAAGCAACAATTTTAGAAAAAGCAGCATCATCATCAAACGTCATCAAACTCTCCTCTGGGTGAGCAGAGGAATTCACGGTCACTTTTTTAGCTGCTTGCTGTAAGTGGATGATGTGGTTAATGCTACGGTTACAAACCCCGGGAGGGAGTGGCTGAAGGAGGGGGGATGGAGTGCTAACCAATGGGAGAGGACGGGCCAATGTGGTAAAGAAAACAATTAAGGAAAAAAGCCATTCATAAATATATTTGTTATCTTATGGCAAAAATACCCGTAATTAACAGCGAACGGGGATGGAGAGGGCGAGAGACAGAGAGAGTGAGAGAGAGAGACAGGAGAGTAAACAGGAACCAGAGTTGCGGTCTGAGGGTGGAATGCAGGAGACGAGGGTCCGGTTACGCTCCCCCAGACATCCTTGCTACATTTTCATTTTCCCAGAATCCCTCAGATGGCAGCGATCAGCGATCTGGGTGCAGGAAGCGATCGATGACAGCCACTCCCCAACGCCCACAACGCCACGGGGGGGGGGGGGAGACGACTGAACCGTCTGACCCCTGGGTGTGTACGTGTGTGCATTTGTGTTTTATTCATCAGTGAAAGATAAAGCAGGACAAAAGAAAGGAAAGGAGATATGCATTCAGGAAAAACAATGAGGGGGGGGGGGGGGGGGGGACCTAAAACGTGTATGTGGAGAGAATAAAAACGCATCAGGGAATGTTAGTGTGTGTGTGTGTGTGTGTGTGTGTGTGTGTGTGTGTGTGTGTGTGTGTGTGTGTGTGTGTGTGTGTGTGTGTGTGTGTGTGTGTGTGTGTGTGTGTGTGTGTGTGTGTGTGTAGATAATCACCGTTTTCTCCTGCTCTTCCTCTGCATCAGAGTCACTCTCATCGTCTAGCAGAGAAAACACAAGACAACAGTTACTCACCGTTAAAGTGTGTGTGTGTGTGTGTGTGTGTGTGTGTGTGTGTGTGTGTGTGTCAGTACCCTGGGAGTCCTCTGGCGGTTTGGAGAGGGCCTTGGCCTCGTCCACGTCCCCGCTGATCGACACGCTCAGGTTCTTGTCTGAAACGCAAAAAAAAAGGAATATTTTAAAGTATGTATTTTTAGACCTTTTGAATAGCTCAAGGCGATGAACGTGCCGTCCTATTTGGATATGGATAGTCCACGTTACCACAGGCCTGTCCGTAGGCGTTGGCCTGGACGAACAGCACGTAGAGGGCGGGGGGGAGGTGACGGGCCACCTCCGTCTGCTTCTGGGTCTGCTCGAAGGGCATGGAGAGGTACTGCTGCACCGGGAGGGAGGCCTGGAGGGCGGAGGAGGAGGAGGAGGAGGAGGAGGAGGCGTTTAGAAGACGTAAGAAACACATCAGAAAAAAGAGACACCTCACGTAATCAAATCTGCTTTGTCACTTTATTGTAAATTTTAAATTGATACTTTAGATTACCATATATGTATGTATGTATATATGTTAACTGCGTAGTAATATTTATTAATAGTTATACTGTGCATTGGATAAATAAAAACGAATTTGACGTCTGAACATATATATTATTTTTAACCAAATGTTCGTGTGCTCTCTCTCTCTCTCGCTCTCTCTCTGCTCTCTCTCTCTCTCTCTCTCTCTCTCTCTCTCTCTCTCTCTCTCTCTCTCTCTCTCTCTCTCCTCTCTCTCTCTCTCTCTCTCTCTCTCTCTCTCTCTCTCTCTCTCTCTCTCTCTCTCTCTCTCTCTCTCTCTCTCTCCTCTCTCTCTCTCTCTCTCTCTCTCTCTCTCTCTCTCTCTCTCTCTCTCCTCTCTCTCTCTCTCTCTCTCTCTCTCTCTCTCAACACGGGAGAGAATAACAATGTTAAATGAGGCGGCCCCCATACCTGCATGATGGCGTTGAGTCCGGGCTGCAGGCTGCTCAGGTGCTCCTTCTTCACCTCGATGCTCTTCTGGATCTTCTCCTTGGTGGTCTGAGACTCGCTGTACTTCTCCGCCAACCTGCACACAAGGAGACCCAAGCATAGCATTTCTAGCTCTGCTTCGTTGATGGAAACAAACCACGGCACTGATTATACTTGTGTATTTATTCAGGAAAGTGTGTGGTCCTATTTTACAAGAGAGACCCGATGAAAACAAACGCCCCCAGACATGAGTGGCTTTGGATAAAAGAGTCTAGCAAATGACTGAATGTAAATGAACATCTGCACTGACACAGCTCAACAATGAACTGCCCCGTGTGTACTCAGGACAACAACAGTGTGTGTGTGTGTGTGTGTGTGTGTGTGTGTGTGTGTGTGTGTGTGTGTGTGTGTGTGTGTGTGTGTGTGTGTGTGTGTGTGTGTGTGTGTGTGTGTGTGTGTGTGTGTGTGTGTGTGTGTTACCTCTTCCTCTGCTCCAGCTCCCAGTCGAGCCGTGCCAGAGTGAGCTGGTGGCGGTCCTCCTTGGTGAGCAGGGGCCTGGAGATGTCCTCGGGGGCCTCCTCGTAGAACTCCTTCTCACTCACCAGGTCGATCTCCTCGTGCTTAGACCTGGCAACGCAGGAGTCAGTTTATCATTATTTATTACTACTTTATTAATCAGGAAATTGTTATGGTCACAAATGCTCTGCTCAAGAAATGACTACAAATTAAAATAGGACGTAATGTAAATGTTAGCAAAACATATAGTATAAAATATACACTATAAGTTATAGTTGGACAATTCATTATTCATTCATTATTATTACTTTATTAATCCAGAGTGAAATTGTTACGGCCACAAACGCTGTGCTCAAGAAATAAGTACAAATAAGAATAGGAGATCATGTGAGCACGATAAAATATTAAATTTATACCATAACAGATAGGTTATAGTTTGAAGATAGTATACTGACTTGAACTCTAGACACTTGCTGATCTCCTTCTGCAGGTGCATGACTTCATACAGAAGGTTCTGCAGTTGAAGATGCAACACGTCCACTTTTTGCTTTGCCTGAAAGCGCAAAACAACAACAACAAGTTATGAATACAGTTGGAGTCTTTTACAGGCGTAGGACGGTATGTAAGGTGGAGGCGTAGGACGGTATGTAAGGTGGAGGCGTAGGACGGTATGTAAGGTGGAGGCGTAGGACGGTATGTAAGGTGGAGGCGTAGGACGGCAGTACCTCGTGGGTCTGGTCTCGGCCCTTCTTCAGACGCATGTGAGCCAAGCGATTGAGCTTCTTCAGATTCATGAAGTGGATACAGCTCTGCAGGCGTTTCTGCTCCACGTCGCTAGACTGCAGGCAGAAGAAGGCCAGGTTGTTTATTAAGGACAACTCTTCTCGAATGAGTGCGTCATCCCGACAGATAGAGAGAGATACAGTAGATAGACGTGTTCGGGTTGTTTAGATGGATCCTCTCACCCCTTCTTTAGCCCCACCGGCTCTCAGCTCCTGGATCTCTCCCATGAGGGTGGCCAGGCTCTCGCAGGACAGCTTGTACTGCTGGTGGTCCTGATCGGGGTCTCTGCCCTCCAGCTCCAACTCCTCGCTGTACACACGGGCATCCTGCGACCCAGGGGCACAGGGTCAATACATGGGTCAATACATGTGATCATTTGAATACTTTGTATTCATCCATGCGTCCTGCGGGGATTCAGTGCCCGTGTTCAAAGGCCTGTCTCCCGTTAAACGTGGAGGTGTGTTCTCCCCTCCGCCCGGGTCACGGTCGGGGGGTTACCTGCGGTTCTCCTTCTCCTCCCCGACCCCTCTTCACCTCCGGGGTCCCGCCCTCCGCCCGGAGGACCTTCGCCTTCCTCTTCTTCAGAGCGTCCGATGACATGGCTGGAAGAAAACAACCGCCATGTGTTTCATAAGTGCAGGACGTACATGGAACACAGGGAAACAGACATCTTAGTGGCCATGATGCTCCAGCCCTAAGGCTAACTAGCGGCTAGCCAGTGTGACCGAGCTTAGTATCATTTCAAAATGTTTTAGGAGTTAGGAACATTGATAGAGAAATCAACTGACCTGTGAGTTGAATAAAGAAATAGTCCGTAAAATCCTTTCTAAAAGTTACAAATCAATGTTTAGTTGAAAGTGAAAAGCCAGCTTCGTCCACCGGCTAAGCTAGGAACAACGCTTACGGAAGCTTCAGTGTCCAAAAGTCTTCCGGCCGAAAAACTGTAATGCTAAACGGATATACCGCCACCTACAGGAACCCCGTGGTGGTAACGGTGTAAATGAATGAATTTAATGTCTTGTAGAATGTATTGAAACACAAAACAGTCGTGCACATCATGTCATAATGGTTTTATTCATGGATCAAAACATTAAGCCACTTACAAACAAATGTCATTGATTTCAATTCAATTTATTCCAACACAAAGACTATACATCACAGGTTATAAGAAAATACATTGTACATTGACCATAAGCACCGTGTTTGAGGGTGGTCACTTGGCCATGTCTATCAGACTCTGTAGGGAGGTGGGCACCCAGGTCTTCTCCCCCTGCACGAACACCACGCCTCGGTCTATGTAGATGACAATGCGGCCAAACGTGTACAGCTGTTTGCCCTCGAAGCGCTTGGCCACCAGGGGCATGAACACGATGTTGTTCTCCTCCGCCTTGGCCTGGATCAGGTCTTTGAAGTTGGTGGGCAGGCCGGCGCTCACCCCCCTCTGGGCCACGCTCTCCGCCTCGCGCCGCTCCTGCAGCGCCTCGTACTGGAAGTCCTTCCGTCTCTCCGTCTGAGTGAGGTAGGCGATGTTCTCCCTGGCGCCGGGCTGCATGTAGCCACCTGACGGAGGAGGAGGAGGAGGAGGAGGAGGAGGAGGAGGAGGAGGAGAGCTTTTAGCTGATTGTTGTGTAGTTGGTAAAGTATGTTTCAGGATTATTTAGGTAACAACCAGTCACGCACCCGCATTCACTTGTACTTTTATTAATGTATTTAACTTATATTGTATATACATATTTTAGTGCATGTTTATTTGTATTTTATATCCTGTACAGTTGCTTTTCATGTTTTCGCCCCTGTCCGTCTGTCTATTAGCAAGATGAGTCAAAAAGTTATGTATGAAATTGGACAAAACTTGGTGGTTTGATTGCTTATGGGCCGAGGAATAGTGGATCTGGATCAGACTCCTGATCCAGGGGGCATTCTGGTATGGTGGAGGTATGCGCCCTACACCACAGCACATTCCCTTAAGGTTTTTGAAGGCTTACTTGGCAATTCCACCCCATTGTTTGCATGCTGGTTGCACTGAACATGTAGGGCCTGCTTGTTGCTCCAGCGCCACCTACCGACACCCGAGGCCACCGCACGGTTCATGATGTCCAGAGCTTCGTTGAACTTGTCCTTGATGAGCAGCTGGGCCAGCAGCGTGTCACTGAACATGGTCTTCCATCCCAGGTACCACTTGGTGATCTCCTCGTAGTTAGGACTGTTGCTCAGCCACGAACACAAGACCTGAGGGAGGAGGAATGGTGCATTAAAACATTTTATAGCACAAATGGACTGCATTTATATCCTGCTTTTCTAATCCATGGCACTCAAAGTGTGTTGCGATTACCACCTAACATTCACCCAATCATAATACACACATTCATAGACACGTTAATACACAATAATAAACACATTCATACACTCATACACTGAGGGTGGTGTAGACCATGCAAGGGAAACACTGCTCAAATGTTATAAGGGTCATCTAAAGTAGTCTGCCAGCGTGTTACTAACCTGTAGCCACTTGGGGAAGAAGTTTTTATCCAACAAGGACATGAGGCTGGAGAGGGACAACATGCTCTCCCAGTCCATCACCCAGTGGAACGGTTCCATCTGCTGCTGGTGTGGATTGATGACCAGGTCCCCGAGACACAGGGCTGTAAAGAGACACAGATCAGGGGACATGAGAGACACAGGGCTGTAGAGAGAGACAGATCAGGGGACATGAGAGACACAGGGCTGTAGAGAGAGGCGGAGGTTAGGGGACATGAGAGACACAGGGCTGTAGAGAGAGACAGAGGTTAGGGGACATGAGACTCAGGGCTGTAGAGAGAGACAGATCAGGGGACATGAGACACAGGGCTGTAGAGAGAGATAGATCAGGGGACATGAGGAACACAGGGCTGTAGGGGGACATCAAGGTGTATCGCGTACCTAGCTTGGGGAGGATGTTCTTCACCATGAAGGCCTCCCAGGCACCCGGTGAGAACACTTCCTTCCAGGGCTGCAAGATGAGACGGGCCGAGGTGTCGCTGGGGTGCCAGCGCTGGAGGGCGCTGGCCAGCTTGCTGCGGATGGGCGGGTACAGAGGCTCCAGGCGGGCCTGCAGCAGAGGCAGCCACGGGTGAATCCAGGAGTGGATGGGCACCGTGTCGGTCAGCGGGTTCCAATTATCCACCTAAAACCAAAATCATTTGTGAAGCTTTTCTTTACTAACAAACAAAAAAAAAAAAATATAGACTAAAGTAAATGCGCACACACACACACGCCAGATCAGGGAACTGCGGCTGAAAGCCTAGCGATAAATATTAAGATTGACAGAGTGATAGTTCTGCCCATCGCGTCTTGCCTCTCTCTGGAGCCGGGGCAGGACCAGCTGCTCCAGCAAGTTGTCCACGATCCACCCTGGGAGTAAGGGAGCCCAGATCTCTATGCAGTCCACCATGGGCCCCACGGCCCGGGGCTGCCAGCCCGACACAGAGGAGCGCATCACAGGGACCCACACCTCCCACAGTAGTCTGGAGAAACACACGGACATTAAATAATACGTTTAATGAATTATAATAATTGATACGAGTTAAACACTGGGGGACCTGCAGACACAACCCTTGAAATAGCATCACAGAGCAGTAACCGGAAACCGATCAAATGGAGAAAACATGTTTGCTGATTAGTTTGCTGATAAATCACCTAAAGACATACGTTTAGCTAGACCTTCTGCAGTAGCCCAATGGCCCAGGGGTCGTCTACAGATGCCCATGTGTTCATGCATACGTTGTTCCCCGTTTACCGGTGATAAGGATCCATGTTGGCATCTGGTGTGCTGGAGTGCTGTTGTCTGGATTCCAGCAGGGCTCTCCACTGACCCACCTCTTCTAGACAATACGTGCTGTCCTGCAACACCCCAGAAACACAAGACAGCCACCAGTGTTTTAGACTCTAAAGAACTCTACTATAAGAGAGGACTGCTTCATGAGAGTTTATCACAGCACCAACGCTCCGCAAAGAGTCACAGAAAAGGTGGGCCTTTGATTGTTGATTGAGTTTAAACAAACGTAGAAATCACCAATTACCCATACCCAAAGGGCTTCTATCCAAAGGGTCTGAACACGCTAGAATGAGGACCCCGCTGTTCCAATAGATTTAAAACCACCTACTTTCAGAGGGTCCCAGGTACGCAGTTTGTCTTTCAGTAGAGGATAGACCACCGCCACGGCCAGGTCCGCCAAACCCATCATCTTGTACTCCTCATAGTAGTCCCTCTGGAGCGTCTCAAAGATCCCTGCACACTCCTAGACCAGAGGGACACGTGGGAACCGTCCATTCAAATATATTGATAGTAGTATATAGAAGTTAGACCACAGACCACACCGGGTGTGATGGGGCCTTTAACAGCACCACCCCTGCCCTAAACCGGTGACTCTTAATAGAACCACTCATAACTCATGCTCTTAAATAATTCAATGTTTAATGTTCTTTCTTTCATTGATAATTGATTAAAACACATTATTATTAATAACATCACATATATTAATAAAACATAATATATCAAGAGAATGTTTATTAATAGAGCATATATGAATAGACTGTATATTAA
Source organism: Muraenolepis orangiensis (assembly GCA_027704905.1). Lineage (NCBI taxonomy): Eukaryota > Metazoa > Chordata > Actinopteri > Gadiformes > Muraenolepididae > Muraenolepis > Muraenolepis orangiensis. Next base: position 4,492,305 of record CM051017.1, on the reverse strand, counting down.
CAAAATGATACTACATATTAATATAACATACCTGCAGGCTAGGGCCCTCCCCGGGGGCCGTCTCCCCGGACTGGAAGCGCTCCACCAGCTCCAGCACAGCCTCCATCCTCTGGATGGCGTCCTGCTCCACCTCCAGTCTGCTCTGCAGGGCGGACGACTCATGGCTCAGAGTCACCACAATGTCCTTCTCATGCTGCAGCCGCCTGGCAGACTGAACGGATAGAGAGAGAGTGTGAGAGAGTAGTTTCATCCAAGGAAGACAGACACACAAGGGGGAAATACTTGTGCATCCCAGACAGGTAATTAGGATGTCACAGCGGAAAGCAGTAGAAATTAAAAAGTTTATATTTTTATATATTATTTTTTTGTGTTTGTTTATATACAGTATATATATATATATAAATATATATACATATTTGTTTTAGAAACAGAAAATATTTCTAGAAAAATATAAATATATACATCACTGACAGTGGAGGTTGACATAATAAACAGTATATGCTACATTATTGACTTCTTATCCATAAGTTGATGAGTCCCCACCTGCAGAATGTCCTGTTCTGTGAGGTCTATGAGCAGCTGCAGGTTGTGCTCCAGCTCAGGCAGGGTGAAGCCTGACGGCCTCTGGTCCCTGCTGGGCGGTGCCTCGTCCGGGACACTGTGCTTGTTGGTCATCTGGCTGTAGCTGGAGTACACCTTCTGCTCCCGGCCGGTCATGTCAATCACCTACAAGGGGGCGCAGGGAGAGCCCCGGTCAGAAAGAAGAGTGTCTTCACAGACAAGCCATGTGCTGGAGTGCCTTAGGCGCAGACATACAAGAAGCAAAGATATGCTCAGAACTAAAAAAAAAACGGTATGGATATAACATAGAAAAATATATACATTACACATTAAATCTGAAACATAAAATATGTGAACAAATAAAGTGTGCGCTATGTGTGCAAATGGTAAAATGAGATCACATGGAATAGATCCCACAAGCAAGGACTATTGTTACTATAAGTACAGAGCCTTAGTGGTGGGAACCCACCTTAACCTGGGCCAGCTCTCCAGCAGGCGTCTGGGCACTCCGCCCGGCCAGCTTGCCCTTTGCCTTCAGCTCATCCACGGTCCTGTAGGAGTACTTGGGCTTCTTCTTCCCAGCGGGGTCCCTCCTCCACTGGCCCAGCTCCTTCTGGAACTCCTGCTCAGCGGGAGACAAACCGCGCTTACATCTACATTCAACAGGTGAGCTGCACAAGCTACTGAGAGACTGCAGAGTAGCCATACAAATAAACATATGTAATCTCAAATTCATAATTGTATTTTTATGGCGGCAAAAGGCAGAGAGGAATCCTAGTGTTTGAGGCAAGATACAAAATATTTATATTGGCCATTTTCAAGGTACATTAGAATGCTTCCTCCCCATTCCCTCCCGCAGTATACATATCCACAACAATACCATAAAAATAATATATACAACAAAAAATAATATATACCTTCTCCTCCTCTTCTTCAGAGTCCACTTTGGGGAAGTCTTTGATGCTCTGCTGGGTGCGCTCATTGCCGTAGGCCCCCACTGCACCCTTCCCTTTGCGTACCTTGGCCTCGATGGGGTTGATGATACCTGCAGCACCGATGGAGCCCACAGCAGGTATCATCAGCACCGCTATTCATCTGAATGAGTTGATAGATATTTCAAGCTTGTCTCGTAAAACACACGCACCTTGAGCATTCTTTCCCAGGCCTTTGCCCGGTTGGTAGCCCATCTTCTGCAGAAGTTTCTGTCCGATGCCCTTGGTGTGCTTCTCCCAGTTCCCGATGTCAGCTCCCGTTCGCACTCCACCCGCGAACCTTTGGGATTGGTTCACGCGGAAATGTCCTCCCTGGAAAAAAGCGCCATGTTTGATTGAGGCCGATGAATTAAGTGATCTTGTAAGCTATTTAGGAAAAGGGACATAAACAAAGAATACCGTCTTGGGTTGTACATTGAGCCCCATGAATTTACCTCAGTGACGCCATAAGGACTTTTACTGTTTATTATTCAACTGTGAGGCGTATGATGTGATGGCATGCTTCAGATCTAAACTCTGACTGAATGTAAAAAAATACTTAAAATAGTAGACTGATGCAGTGAGGTCCGATCACAATGAACCACTCTAATGTCTCAATCTAAATCTGGAGGATTGAATCCTCTTTATTGGTCACATGTACACACAGAATGAAATTAGTTTCTCTGCATTTATCCCATCCTAGTATGAGGAGCAGTGGGCAGCTATTTTCTAAACAGCGCCTGGGGAGCAGGGTAGGGGTCTGGTGCCTTGCTCAAGGACACCTTGGCAGTGCCCAGCAGGCAAACTGGCACCTTATTCCAAGTACCAGTTCTCACTCTGTTCTTGCAAGATGCAAAATACACAATTTTTATTGGCCTTTTGCAACAAGTACATGGAACGCTTACAACCCATTCCCTCCCACTTGGAGTTGAACCAACGATCCTCCAGTTCCTAAGCCAATTCCCAACAGACTGAGCTACTGCCGCCCCTGTAGCATATCAAATTGTAGCAACGACCCTTGCGACCAAGTAAAACATAGAAGTTACATGCAACTTTTATAAATACCGTCTGAAGTTTCTTAGGTGCAGCCCCGCGAGACGGCGGAGGAGGAGGAGGAGGAGGAGGAGCAGCAGACCCACCATCATCGGAGTCGTCAGAGTCCTCAGGACCTTTCTGCTTCTTCTCCTCCTCCTCAGCACTCTTACGCAGACCGGCACTGATGAAGTTCACCGGCGCCGTGTAGTCCTTCGACCTGAACACACGTATCATTGGAACCAATTCATCATTACAGTTACAGTAGGATATATGTATACAAATCTGGAGGATTGAATCCTCTTTATTGGTCACATGTACACACACAGTCAAATGTGTTTCTCTGCATTTATCCCATCCTAGTATTAGGAGCAGTGGGTATCAGCTATTTTCTAAACAGCGCCCAGGGAGCAGGGTAGGGGTCTGGTGCCTTGCTCAAGGGCACCTCTGCAGTGCCCAGGTGTTTAGGGGACCTTCTGGTTCCCAAGCCATGTCCCAACTGACTTAGCTATCCACACACACACACACACACACACACACACACACACACACACACACACACACACACACACACACACACACACACACACACACACACACACACACACACACACACACACACACACACACACACACACACACACACTTTTGTCATGTGTCTCCATACACACCGACACATACACAATCAAAGAGTTGTTTGTGACAGCTGAAATGTCCACTAGTGACACACAACACAAGTCTCCTCTCATATGATATGATATAAAGCAGCAGTGGACATCATGTCTGGTCGTGATGGGATGGGAGGGGAGGGGGGGGGGGGGTGTGACGAGGAGGTCCATCTCTCACGACTCACTTCTTGCCTCCGAAGCCGGGCCTCTGGTCCTCGTCGGAGTCCCTCTCGGCCCACAGCCCGTAGGTGGCCTCCTCCTTGCTCTGCCGGTGGCGGCGGCGCTCGGGGTTGAACTCGTTGGCCAAGTCCCAGTCCGTCACCTCGAAGCGCTCCATCTCCACCCCGTCGTCCTCCTCCTCCCGCCGGCCGTACAGGTGGGACATGGACATGGCTGCTGGAGGAGGACCGAGATGATATCACATTATTATGATTATTATTATTATTATTATAATAATACACAATGAGGACGTTAGTTAGTTAATTTATGACTTCGTTATTAACTAGGACTTTTATAGCGCGTCTGGTGGAGGCACATGCTGCTGAGATAGGAACACATGTGGACGTTGTTTTGCCCCACACAGCGGAAATTGTTATAATTAAAAGACAGAATAGTTCAATAGTATTCACCTGATCACTCTCTTTATCCGGGATATTAATGTATTTATTTATCCCTTAACACAATAAAGACAGACTAGTCTAGTTGTCGTAGCTAGCGCGACGCCAGCGCAAACACTTCCTGTTTATGTCTTCAGAACCGGAAGTGTAAAAGCAAGTGCCACACTGAAAGCGGTCCTACCCGAGCTCTACATGAAGTTATGGCCACTGTTCCCCCTGTCTGTTTCCCCTCTGCTGCTGAGTACACGTGAACAACGTGACAAGTACACGTGTGACTTTAGTTAGAATGTATTAGAAAACATGTCTGAAAAGACGGATGAGTGGCAAGTGGCCCGGAGGAGGAAGAAGAGACCCGAGAGGAGACCCGAGAGGAGCCCGGCTCGGGGTCATGGAGGTGGTCCTCATGGAGGAGGTCCGCAGGAGGTCGACAGCAAGAAAACTCTTCGGCGCATAGAAGAAACGATGTGAGTGCAATAGTACAATGTAGGTCATAGGTTAATCTAATGTACCCCGATGTGTCCTACGTGTACCACCATAAGAACATAAGAGCCCCCTCTACCTCCCCTGTAGGTCTGAGTTGAGATGTGGAGACGTGTGGCTCGACTGGAGCAGTGAGTACCGTTAACAAGATGGACCAAGAGGATGGACAGACCGTCTCACGTCAAATTCAACTGAATGATTTCTACCTTATTTTTGACCCAGTGGACTGAACCCTTCTCCACAGAGGTCTTGTCGGCAAGCTCAGCGACCGCCTCGACACCTTCACCGGCCGACGGGGCTCCTGAGTCCCCTGTGGGCCGGCAGGAGAGGAGCTCCACTGGCGCCCGCCCCCCCGGCCCGGACTGTGTGTGTTACGGCCTGGGCTCCTTCTCGTCCTGCGTCTCGGCTCGCTATCAGCTGGCCATGTTGCTACTTCTGCTTGAGACTCTGCAGGTGAGGAGGTCCTGACGTGTCTCCACAGCCCGTCAGGCGAGGCTCAGGAGCTCCTTCATCCACGCCTGATGTCCCTTTGAACTAATATATAACACACTTATCGTGAAGCCTTATCGGCAGCCTCTTGGTTTCAACGGGAAGCTGGTGGCGAACTGTATCTGTATCTGGTCCTAACTTTATTGATCAGGAACAATCCACATAACATTTAACAAATATTACTATTTCACAACATTATTAAAAACCAGAATCAAAATCTTTGCCAGTAGCCCACTAGAATCTTCTCACGTAGCCTCCCCTGGTTGGGAACCACCCCGCGAGTGTTCCTCAGTGCTGTAACATGCACGGGGAAACCGGTTTTGGAGCGCATTATCTGACGTTCCCCATCTCCCTGTAGGTAACCCCGGGGCGGTGCAGTGTGTTCGACCCTGTGTTCTCAGAAGGAGAGCTGGATGTGCTGAGACAGCTGGATCTCACCGTTCTCACTGAGAACGAGGTACACCGCCTTTACCTCCAAGTGTGAGGGTTGATTGTGTTGATTTGGCTACGCTTTACATTACAATGTCCTTGTTACAGTGTGATGACTCATGTAGTAAGCGATGATGTAACAATGATGTCAACATCTAACCGCGTGTACTTAACCTGTTATAACGTAATGGAACAGCCTAACCCCAACTCCACCTAGTGGGGACCTATTCCTGACCTTAACCTCTGACCCTACCTTAACCCCTGACCCTAAACCTTAACCCCTGACCCTAAACCTTAACCCCTGAACCTAAACCTTAACCCCTTACTGTTACCTCTGACCCTAACTTAACCTCTGACCCTAAACCTTAACCCCTGACCATCACTACACTGTGTAGTTACATGCTTCTGTGTAGATTGCGTATCACAGTGTGTATCATCATAATGTTCAGGAGGGGAAGCGGTTGGTGAAGAGGCCCACCATCTTCTATCTGATGCATTGTGGAAAAGCACTTTACAACAACCTGCTGTGGAGGAACTGGAAGAGAGAAACCTTACCCCTGCTGACAATCATAGGCAACAGCTTCTCTGGCATCCAGCACAGGTGTGTGTGTGTGTGTGTGTGTGTGTGTGTGTGTGTGTGTGTGTGTGTGTGTGTGTGTGGTGTGTGTGTGTGTGTGTGGTGTGTGTGTGTGTGTGTGTGTGTGTGTGTGTGTGTGGTGTGTGTGTGTGTGGTGTGTGTGTGTGTGTGTGTGTGAATGCAGTAATTGTAGAAAGTCTTTTTAGTGTCCACAGGTTCTAAAAGTGCTGTCGTATGAATGCCGTCCATTTTCCATTCCTCGCCCTGCTTCCTGTTGTCCAACTAGAACAATCGGGAGGGAGCTGCAGCGAGACTACGGCTACATCGACCAGGCGGTGGCGGTGTGCGAGGAGAGACGGCTGCCCTGTCCCCCTCGACTGCTGGACGTCTTCAACGACACGGCGGTCATCACGTTCCCCGACAGTGACCTCGGCAAACTCCCACAATGCACCTGGGCAGACCCAGCTGAACCCCGGTACGAAGCCTGCCCGGACCTGGAGATCATACTGAGGGACGGCTGACGGGAGGAACTGAGGAGAGACTCTTAATGTTGTTGGTTCAACGTCTCTGGAGGAGCCTTATGTTGTTTTACCTCTTTTAAAAACTTTGGTTGAAAAGTTTGTATTTTTTTTGATGTATTATCTTTTTTAACTCAATGTTTATACTAAGGTTGTTGAAGAATGTTTTTTTGGTGTGTGTGTGTGTGTGTGTGAGAGAAAGAGAGAAATAAAGAGATATTACTACTGGCTAAAAGAAAATCACATTTAATTTTTATTTTTTTATTTAACAGCAAAATGTTTATTATTGAAAAAAAATAAAAGTGTCGCCAAGTAGTGAAGCCCTCGCCACATGTAACCGGTCCTGTCTTCATCCAGCAGTCGGGGGAGAAAACACTCCCATCTTTTCCACGTTTCTGTAACAAATGAAATCCGGATTCCCAATCCTTTACTCTTGATTCTACTTGGAGACACTTTGGTAAAAGATAGAATATTGATGAGGGGGGGGGGGGGGGCAGCACTCGCTGCCTCCCTCTCACTCTTCAGTGACCCCGTTGACCCCCAGGCCGCGTTCCGCTCCTCCGTTGACCATCACGCCGCTATCAATCGCCTCATTTGTGGCTTTAATGAATTTGGCGTTGACCTCCACCAAGGGCTCCTCCCTCTCTGATACGTCGGCGTGGTCGTCGGCGTCGTGGACTCCGTTCACACCGTTTGTCTCCTTGTGTGACTTCTGCACCTCATCTCCTCCGTTCAACGTGGCCTCAGATGTCTGCGGCGTGGCGTCTTCTCTCTCCTCCACTGCGGGTAGCTCGGTCTCATCTCCTCCGTTCAACGTGGCCTCAGATGTCTGCGGCGTGGCGTCTTCTCTCTCCTCCACTGCGGGTAGCTCGGTCTCATCTCCTCCGTTCAACGTGGCCTCAGATGTCTGCGGCGTGGCGTCTTCTCTCTCCTCCACTGCGGGTAGCTCGGTCTCCCCTCCTCCGGACAACACGTCCGTGCTTCCATTTGTGGCTTCTCTGAGCTCGGCCTCCGGCGGTCCTTTGTCACCCTCCGGACCACTTCCGCTCTGGGCTTCTACGTTCTCTGGTTCACTGGGACTCGGGTAAGAGGGCTCCTCTGTGTGTCCGTTGACGACTACACTGGGAGGGTTCTCCTCCGCTGGCCGGTTCTCCTGGCCTCCGCTAAGCTCACCCTCTTCAGGATGCTCTGCTCCACCGTCGCCGTTCTCCAGCCCTGCTCCTCCTTCTCCTGCTTCTTCCCCTGCTTCTGCTTCTGTTCCTTCTCCTGCTCCTGTTCCTGCTCCTGCTCCTGCTCCTGCTCCTGCTCCTGCTCCTGCTTCTGCTTCTGCTCCTGCTCCTGCTTCTTCTGCAGCTCCTTCTACTCCTCCTGCTCCTACTTCCGCTCCTGCTCCTCCTTCTTCCTCTGTAGGTGTTTCCTCTGCTTCTTTCTTCTTCTTGGAGCAGACGAGTCTATCGTTGATGATCTTCACCTTTTCCGTTGCCTCTGTGAGCTTCATCTCCCAAAACCTCTTTTTGAACTCCTGGAGCTTATCACTAAAAGTAAAACAATTCATCATCAATAAACAAAGTATCCTTAGCGTTATAATAGAACTCCCAGATAACAAAGCACTGTGTTGTATGTTATTTACAGCTTACAGCACTTAATGCTCACCTTTGTGCATTCTTTCGGATCCCTGTGAGCAGAACCAGCTGATCCAGAATGATTTCTGTGGACGGGTTTAGGTACTGTGGGAAGGACGGGCCCGGGGAGGTTACTACACAGCCCTTATTTTAGATTTACAAAACAATACAACTTGTGTTGGATGAAGCAGCTCGTCTCACCTCAACGTTTTGCTCCGTCTGGTCGGACGCCGCCTGTCTGAGGTTACGCTCCACACGCACGGCCTGCTGGGTAATGGTGTGCAGGAACTCTGAGCTGCAGCGGGTATGTTTGTGATCCTCACCAAACTGAAAGAAGACACGACTATGAGCACAACACACACACACACACACACACACACTAACAGACAGAGGGTTGTCATGTTGCACCAGAACACTGCGGTACTGACCATGGCAGAGTAGGCTGCCTGGGCCTCTTTCTCGTGGATCATGGCAGAGCGGTATTCCCCCTTACTGCATTGCCACTGGGCCAGCAGGTGCTGACTGGATCCAGGGGCAGAGAACGGAAGTATTTGAGTGGCAGAGACTACAGAGGACTCACGTTAGCTTTTAAGCACCCTTTTAAAACACTGCATGTCGATTACAAATGTGCATCACCTGAAGGCCGTGTGGAGGTCGGTGGGGCCGAAGAAGGACACGTTGAGCTTCAGAGCGTTCTCCAGGTACTGTCTCGCTGGCTCCCCCGGCAGCAGCAGCCCCAGACAGCTCTGTGGGGACCCACCGGTCAGCAAGACAACGACGCTACAACATCTCTGCTGGCACAAGGCCATTTACAAACCCTATCCTCGCTGTTCTACGCAATCCTAAAAAAAAACAGGATTTGCTGCATTTTCCAAAGCAACGTAAACCGGTCCACCACATGAGCACCTTCTGACCTTCTGACCTTCAGTGTAAACAGAGCGGGTTCCGAATCTGAATCAAAGGTCGATATTTCTCTTTTTCGTAAACAAGGCCAACGTGTCAAAGAAGTAATAAAGAGCCCAGAGGTCAGGGTGGTGGAGGCCTACATCCAGCGTGGCGGTGTAGGGGTGCTCCTCTCCGTGGATGGTCAGCAGGAGGTGTCGGGCCCGGAGGAGACACTTCTGTGCCAGGGCGTTCTCCCCCCCGGCGCTCATGTACACCGCCAGCAGGGCCTACACCCGCAACAGGAGACGGGAACATGGTTTTCATCGTGAGCAAACAGCATCCACACACCGTGGGGTTAACTCTGCTGCTGCCAAAGCCGTCCTACTCACATACTGCTGGATGGTGTTGGGGTGGTCGAACCCTTCCACTCGCTCGCTGATCATCACCGCTTTCAGCTGAATGCTCCGAGCCTGCAGCCACAGAGGGGACAGTCAGCCAATCACACGGAAGCCTTATAAGACTGGCTGTGACTCAGCTTTAGTGTAGATACATGTGGGCCACTCCACATGGTGGGGCCCACTCTGTGAAGTAATGTTATTGTTTTGATAGATGAAACCATTTTATTGTACTATTATTACAACTGGTGCAGATTGTGGTTCAGAAAAAACCCACCCAGAGACTGGTTTTGCAGTCCCTACTAAGAACCATACTAAGAACAATTAGTTTTAATTATTTTAAGAAATCCTTTCTAAAAACCCATTTGAGTGCAATGGCCTGTGAAAGCTACTTATGGGTAACATAATGAGGTTGTGATGGGCGTACCTCTGCTGCCCGTCCCTGGATGTAGGTGACCTTGGCCAGCAGGCTGAGGCAGAGGCAGGCCTCGGGGTGGAGCTCATCACACACACGACCAAACAGGTAGGAGGACTCTTTGAGACGCTCCTGGGCTTGGTCCATCAAACCTACAAAGTGTGGAAACAAAACACAGATAGGTTTAAAAAACACAACCTCCAGCGGGCCTTTCACTACCGTACAGTCTTTCGGTCCTGTGACTTATAGGTAAACCATGTTTTGCCTCTGGTTCCACACACCAGAGGCATGTCAACCTGCAACCAAACCCACACACTACACAACATGAAGCCATCAGCCTGACAGCCTGACCACCACACTACATGGGATCGCACTACAGGAGTTGACTTGTGGCCCCTGAACGGTTCATCTCTATGTACTGTACATACAAGACCAGCCAAACCTCCCTCACATATCATATCATATCATATATCATAACATATCTAAAGCTTATAGTGCATTTCCTTCCTTGTTAGGAAGGAAATGCACTATTGACTTCTGGTGACGAGTTGTTGTACCTTTAAACCTTTGTGATGTAACGTGATGTAACGTGATGTAATGTGATGTAACGTGATGTGTACGTGATGTGACGTGATGTGTACGTGATGTAACGTGATGTGACGTGATGTGACGTGATGTGACGTGATGTGACGTGATGTGACGTGATGTGTACGTGATGTGACGTGATGTGACGTGATGTGACGTGACGTGACGTGACGTAACGTGATGTAACGTGATGTGACGTGATGTAACGTGATGTGACGTGATGTAACGTGATGTGACGTGATGTAACGTGATGTGACGTGATGTGACGTGATGTGACGTGATGTAACGTGATGTGACGTGATGTAACGTGATGTGACGTGATGTGTACGTGATGTGACGTGATGTGACGTGATGTGACGTGATGTGTACGTGATGTGACGTGATGTAACGTGATGTGACGTGATGTGACGTGATGTGACGTGATGTAACGTGATGTGACGTGATGTGACGTGATGTGTACGTGATGTAACGTGATGTGACGTGATGTGACGTGATGTAACGTGATGTAACGTGATGTAACGTGATGTAACGTGATGTAACGTGATGTAACGTGATGTAACGTGATGTAACGTGATGTGTACGTCAGCGATGTCTGTGGGAGAGCTCAGAGCGCCCACCTTTGTGGATGAAGGTCTGGGCAGCCCGGAGAGCTTTGGAGGCGTCGGCGATGGGCATGTGGACGTGCTTGACCAGCGGGTAGAGGTTGAGCACGTCGTCCGGCCCCAGTGGCGCCTTGCTGTGGCTGTCCAGGCAGTAGTCCCTGAGTCTCAACTGGTGCACAAACAAACACAAACAAAGACACCACGCAAACCTTTTTAATAGATTGAATTATAATTGTTTTATACAGACGGAGATAATCTGGTATCAAGATACAAGATGTTCAAGTTCAATGGAAATCTCCTCCCGCAGGATAGATTTCGAAAACAAATACTATCAAAAATACTACATAAAAAGAAGAATAAAGTGACTGATGGATGATATGTATTGAATCTGTACCATGGTTAATTAAAAAAAATCCCCAAATAAAGAAGAAATGAAGAGATAAAGTATATGGACATATATCCTTCAGTTCCAGTGTAACTGTACAGCGTTAGCAGGTAGCGGTGTTACCTGAACCCCCGTCTTCAGACAGAACTCTCGGAGCAGGGAGAGCTTCTGGACCCCGTACTGCTCCACCAGATGGTTCACACTGGAGCTGGGGGGTTTATTCAAAAAACGTTAGATTTACATTTACATGACATTGCTATGACTCATTAACACATATCTTTTCTGTATTTGTACAGTCTTTTTTACAGAGCAAACAACAAATTGAATCTAATAAACATATTTTATGTATACAGAAAAATGTCATTGTATTTATTTATTTATTCATGCCCTCCCGTGCTCTAGTACCTCATCTTAATAAACAAACAAGCAAACAAACAAACAAAGACACAGGATCCACGACGTACCCCAGGTGGTCCGTGACGTCGTACGTCGCCAGGGCGTCCTGGCACACCAGGGTCCAGAGCCCCGGGCCCGTCAGCGCGCCCCAGGACGCGGTCTCAGAGGGCCCCCCGGCGGGCCGGCCGCGGCGCTTGGACTTCTTCTTGGTGTCCTCCCCCGTGGGGGCGGGGGAGTACTGGGGCACCAAGAGGCAGCAGAGGAAGTGACTGACGGCCGCCGACAAGCTCCACACCTCCAGACCCTGCAGGGGAGAGGGTCAAACACACTGGTTCAGACATCAAATAATAAAAGAGCAAACCTCCAAAACAAATATTGATTAAAATCCCGTGAGAACATTTAGAAGCATGCAGCAAAGCGTACTGACTGGCAACACTGAGGTTTGACTCTCATCATGTTACTTTATGATGTATACCATTATGAACGTGAGGAAAACTAAAGTTAGAAGTACAATACCTGGACATAACTGTTGAATGCTCTTCTTGCTGACCGCACCACCACTTCCGTGAGGACCACCCTCTAAAACAAGGAGAAAGAGTCAGAGATAGCGGGCGTGATCTAGGGGTTACAGGAGCAGTGATACGGCTTGATCCTGCTCCACATTTACACTTTGAAAACTTGGACAGGAAGTAAATATGGACTCTAATTGGTCGAACACATTGCTTTAGCTACCTGCCAAAGCAACAACATGTGTAATCAGGGGAAGGCAGTTATATTTTGGCTCCACCCAGCAATAGCCACGCCCCTAAATGAAAAAAAGTCTCAACCAGAAGTCGGCGTGAAGTGTTTTTTTAAACCATTTAGATAGCGGGTGGGGCCTAGCCTAGCGGAGCCTAGCGGGGCCTAGCCCAAACAGGCGGTTTGTTTTTCCTTTGACAGTAAGGCAGCCTCACCAGTATATGCCTCAGGCGTTCCTTGTGCTCCGATTGGTCGATGGCTTTGATCACATGGCCCAGGTAGCGGAGGTTGACGCCGCGGTGGTGTAGCATTTGCTTCAGCGAGGTGCTGTCCATGGGCACCTCCACCCCCTGCAGGCAGTACTCCACCTGAGAGGAGCACACCACCATGAGCTCCGTCCATCACAGCCACACACACACACACACACACACACACACACTCCGCCTTCACACACACACGGGAGTCATTCATCCGACCGGAACGATGACCTGTCAAACGTGTCACCTTCTACACGTCGATCCCGCCCTCTACGTGCTGACAGCTCTCATCACCTGCTTTCATACAACTTATTAACAACAGACGAGGCCTGGCAACAAAGCATACCATCGCAGCTGGCGCAGATACAAGAATGCTGTGAATGCAGCGTGGCCGACAACAAATGACCTACGCTACACAGCATAGGGCGGGGGGGGGGGGGGGGGGGGGCGATCTGCTTACAAAGTCAGGAATCTGTTGCTTGACGATGAAGGCCGAGGCTTCCCTCAGCAGCCTCTCCTGGAGCTTAGTGGTCACACTGTCACCGCTGGGGAACGACACGCCTGGAAACAAAGGAGGAATTCCTTTGAGTTTCCCCTGACAGCTCAAGATTCAACATTGAAGTACGATGGAATGCTTACACCCCATTTCCTCCCCCCGTACGAATTTTTTTTTTAAAACACAATGCTATAAAAATACCATACACAATAAAAATGAACACAAAAAGAACAGCTGACTTTGTTGTTTTAGAATACTAGATAAATAGACTTCTGGATGGTGTGTGTGTGTGTGTGTGTGTGTGTGTGTGTGTGTGTGTGTGTGTGTGTGTGTGTGTGTGTGTGTGGTTTTCCTTTGTACCTGGACAGAAGACATTTGGGTTGAAGCGCATTTCAAAATGGATGTTGCTGATGGAGCCGACTTCTTTGCAAGCAGTTCTCACCGCCTTCACCGTGCGGGCGTCGCCTGGACGGACAGAATCAACAAAAACACTTCCCGTCAACACCTGACATGGCAGAAAGCCATCGGACAAAAATTGACAAATCATTGACCTTCAACCCCCCCACACAACCGAGTGGTCACCTGGGTTTGCACACTCTCCTTCCAAGCCCCCGTCCTCCTCCATTAGCTCCTTGACCCTCTGGTTGAACTGAGAATGTCTGAACAGGGACAGAAGACTTCAGTTACCCTTTGTTAAGGAGAGGACTGCTTCAGTACCCTTCAATTGTAACATGTATCACAACACGTATCAAGCATTTCATTACATTACAGTCATTTAGCAGACACTTTTGTCCAAAGCGACTAACAATAACTGCATTCAACATAGATAGGCAAGAGAACTACTAGTCACCATCAATCATAAGTGCCTTTCCTTCCTTATAAGCCTCCAAGAGCAGAGCAGGTAAAAGTACAGCAAGTTGGCTCCCCAGATATAACACAATAAGTACATCAAACCGGGGCAATGACCCTCTTACATTCTGTCCCCGGTGAGCAGTGGACGCTCCCTGAACCAACAGCACGTGTCCGAGGACCATCTTACTTGTGTTGGATGAAGGTGTTCAGCAGCTCTCGTCTCAGCCGACAGAGCCTGTGAGGGTAGCCCTTGGGCAGACCCGTGTCTGAGCGGTAGCTCTCCGGCCACCGGTCTCCTCCTTCTTCCACACATTTCGGCCTTTCCGCCTCCTCCTCCTTCTCCTCCTCCTTCTCTTTTTCCTCCTCCGCCTTCTCCTCCTCCTCCTCCTCCTCAGCTCCGGCGGTCAGGGTGCCGGCGGCCGGCTCGGCCTCCGGGCAGAAGTTGGCGTCGGCCGGGAGAGTCCTGACGAGGTCCAGCAGGTAGAAGCGGCCGTCGGCTCCCATCAGCCCCTGGGCGTCCACCGAGGTGAAGAGGGACACGGTGTGGCCGCTGGGGCCCGTGATGTTGTGCCTCTGCAGAGAGAGGGCCATGGCGGCCTGGGCCAGGAGCATCATGAACCGCATGCGCGTTGGCGACTCCTGGTGACCCGCGTTCACCCCGTACATCAAACCCCTGGTCACACGCCGGGAGATCAGGGGAGGGAGGGGGGGAGGGAAGGGGGGAGGGAGGGAGGGAGGGAGGGAGGGAGGGAGGGAGGGAGAGGGAGAGAGGGAGAGAGAAGCAGAATAACGTTGTTGTTGCTAGTGACAGTCAAACCAGAGGAACGGAGGGCATCAGTATCTGTCGATACTTTTAAACACTTTCTGATTCACTTTCTGAACACTAACATTTTCTGATTCAGATCCACAAAGAGTTGCCTTAGAGTGAGGACCAGAGAAAGGCTTTGTTGGACATTCCCTACCGCTGTAGACCCACAGTGACCCCTTGTGTTCTGTATTTCTGTTTACTTGTCTTCACTGCGTCACAAAAATGTGCCAACTCGGCAGTAAAGCTATTTCTGTTCAATTCTGTTTGCATAACCCTTATTCACAGTTACACTCCCCATCCTCTACACACATCCCCGAACCCTCAGGAAAACCTGTTTCCCAAACACTAAGGGTCAAGCCCTGAGAAGGCACAGAGGGGTCCATCCTTCAGGGTCGAGGATCAATAGAGTCCAACTTTGGGTTCTGAATTCACCTGGGGGAGGGACGGGAGGAGGACTCCTGGTCCTGTTCAGGGGCCTCCGGGCCGGGGGCCAGACCCTGGGCGGAGAGACGCAGCCCCCGGTAGTCGACGGTGGCGGTGGGGAGGGTGTGGAGCCCCTGCAGCGTCCCCTCCAGGTCGCTGTAGGCCTGCACCCCCTTCAGCTCCAGCCGCTGCGCTGCCCTGCGTGTCGACAGAAGGCTACGTTACAAAGCTCATTTCATCATCTCATCTCCTCCTATCTCATCTTGTGTTCCTTTGGTCTCTCCTCACACCCGATTCATGTTATCCTATCGTATCCTATTGTTTCTTTGGTCTCGTTCAATAGTCGCTGTGCGTGACTATAGAGGGAAATTAATTGTATGCTCATTAAACTCAACTTAAATTTTTCCTGCAACACAAGATTAATGTATGATGAACACACACTGTTGTGTGTGTACATTAAGCCTCAGTAAGGTTTAGGTACATTAAGCCTCAGTAAGGTTTAGGTACATTAAGCCTCAGTAAGGTTTAGGTACATTAAGCCTCAGTAAGGTTTAGGTACACTAAGCCTCAGTAAGGTTTAGGTACATTAAGCCTCAGTAAGGTTCAGGTACATTAAGCCTCAGTAAGGTTGAGGTTTAGGTATATTAAGCCTCGGTAAGTCTCAGGTACATTAAGGTACATAAGTACATTAAGGTTTAGTTCAGGTACACTCAGCCTCAGTAAGGCTCAGTACACAAAGGCCAGTGTTGTACCTCCGGCCTCGGTCTCCGCCCAGCGCGGTGCTGGCCGACCCCTGGCTCATGAACACCCCGCCCCAGAGGAACCCAGGGTCCTCCGCGCTGCCGTTGAACGGCTCCACAAAGCCGTCCACCAACGTCTCCGCCCCCTGGGCCGCCGCCCACACAAATGCACTGTTCACCTGAGGACAGGACAGAACATAACAGAGAACACTTTAGACACGACTGTGTGTGCATCATGGTCCGCATGGTGGATCACTTGATCCTGATTGGTCAATTAAGTTCCATGGATGTGCATTATTCTTCAAAAAGGCCACGCCTCTACATCACCACCCTGTCGTCATTCCTTACGTAATGTCACTTTCAATCATGTTAATAGTCAATAATAATGCATATAAAGTTAACACATCAACTGCCTGTAATGTTTACATTTACAGGATATAAAGTACAGATATATATATATTTTTAAATCAATTACTTTTTATTATTTTATTATTATTTTATTTATTTAGTTTTCCGGGGTTTTTTTTAAATCATTTTTTCTACTACTGCCCTGTGTGTGATGACTGATTAAGAAGAACACATCCACACAGAGGAGACCGATCTGGGCCTGCTGACCTGGAGCATGGTCCTGTCCCTCCACAGCCTCTCCTCCAGGCTGCCCTGAGGAAGGTCTCTGGCTGCTTGCAACTCTTCATTCCAGTCAGGAGCCTGACGGAGGACACAAGATAAAGAAGACATAAATCAATTAGAAATACAGACTGAAACACACACACACGCACACGCACGCGCACGCACACGCACGCACGCACGCACGCACGCGCGCGCGCTGTGACTCTAGGAGAGTGGTCGTGGGCTACCTGTGCGGCGGCCTGCTCATCCAGACCCAGTCTGCTGAAAGGGTTCCTCTGGGCCCGTGAGACAGAGGACGGTCCCAGCCAGCACATGGTCCGATAGGGCGTGGGCAGCACCTCTGCTGGGGGCAACTGAGACCTACAGGGGATGAAAAGGGTGGATGTATGGATCAGCTTTTCCAACTGCCCTCGCTGTGTGTGAACGGGTGAACGGGAGGCACAACTTGTAAAGCGCTTTGCGTGGCCACCCGTAGAAAAGGGGCTACAGGAATGGAGTCCATTGAACAACACAACAGTGCTCTGTGTTTGTCTTGCGTAACGTTTACCTGTTCTTATTGGTGGAGAGTGCTTGTTTGAAGGCGGGGCTGAGGTGACAGAGCAGGTCAGTGAAACAGTGGCAGAGCGGAGAGGACTGGACGGGGCGAGGATCGAACAACTCTTCTGTGGACCTGAGACGACAAGAGGCAGAGACACCAGGTGAGACTACAGACTCTGAGTGAGGAGGTCATTATTAACTCAGCTTAGCTTAATGTGTTGCTATCGCCATACGACCTCTGCTCATCATTTGGTCGCACTTTCACTTAAACTAAAAACTGAAAACAAATCAGGTTGCATCTCAATTCCTATGACTACTACTACTACTACAACACTTTCTTAGTAGCTGCTCCAATGTTGACTGTTACTGTGATTGTGCTCAGCCTCACAAAGTGTCTGCTAAATATGGTATGGTCCTAAACATTACAAAAACATAAACAAAGAAATGCACATTTGGTACCTATTGACATAGGATCCTTTTGGACACGACGTGACGTCATATCGGCTTCCTTCTAGGGTCACCACGGTAACGTACAGGAAGTCTCCCTGCAGCTTCCTGTGGCCTGGCGGTGGATTCCAGCAGCTGAGGGACAAGTCTCTCAGATAGACAGATCCCTTAGGAGAGAAGGAACACTCGGTAAGGGAGAAGGAACCCACGGTAAGGGAGAAGGAACCCACGGTAAGGGAGAAGGAACCCTCGATAAGGGAGGTTGCTTTGACGCTGAATGTACTATGGGCTTTGTGTATCATGATTGATTTTGCACTCATTACTCATCTACTATTTATGATTAGGATTAAGATTAGATAAGATTTGATTCAAATTTAATGTCATTGCACAGTGCAGCAAAATTAAGTACTAGTAATCAAACCAGAGTGCAAATGTTGCTGTAAAGTGCATTGTAATATACAATGTACAGTGGTTAAATAAGATGTAAGAACAGACTACTAGCTATAAAATAACTTATAGTAGGTATGAGATATGTGCAGATATAGGTATATATATATATATATATATATATAGGTATATATATATATATATATATAGGTATATATACCTATATATATATAGGTATATATATAGGTATATATATATAGGTATATATATATATAGGTATATATATATATATATATATATATATATATATATATATAGGTATATATATATATATATATATAGGTATATATATATATATATATATAGGTATATATATATATATATATATATATATATATATATATATACAGGTAAGTTTACAATTATTCAACAGGTAGTGAGCAGGGGTATGATAAATATATATAAATAGAGATACAGCAGGTACTGAGCATGGGTATGCAGTTATATCAATAACATACATATTATATCAGTTGTAGATTAATATATATATATACGGTAAGTACAGTAAAAATGTACTTGGCTATATAATATATATATATAAATAATATATATATAATATATATAACAATCTTGATTGATAACAATCTTACTAAACCTTTGTTTTTCTAGTTGATGCTACGATCATGTTTGTCCATGTTGGAACCCATCCCACCCTAACAATCCCAAGGACGAGAGCCCCTCCTCTGGGTTCCTTCTCAAGGTCTCTTCCCCTGGATTCAGGGAGTGTCTCCTTATCTTTAAGATCAGTGGTTCTCCACATGTGTCAAACTCATTAGTCATTAAGTCACCCCCCAAAACATTCAAAAATGTGTTTACCAATATGACAGTAGTCAACTTAAAGTTACAATACACAGAGGGAACAAAACGTGCAACAATTGGGGCTAAACTCTAATAAAATAGTAAGCCATTGAAACATGAATTAACATTGAACCATTAGTTCAGTCGTGGGCTTCCTTCTTGAGATAAGGGTTGGGCACATGCTCCGAGACCCACTCAAAATGCCCTCGGCCCACCAGTAGAGAATCAGCACTCTTGAGGCCTCAGCCTCAAGAGTAGGGGAGGTCCTACATTGAGGAGTGTGAAGCCTTTTGGGATTGGAACTGAACTAGGGCTTACAGAAACCTAGTGGGCTTACAGAAACCCAGTGGGCTTACAGAAACCCAGTGGGCTTACAGAAACCCAGTGGGCTACAGAAACCTAGTGGGCTACAGAAACCTAGTGGGCTTACAGAAACCCAGTGGGCTTACAGAAACCCAGTGGGCTACAGAAACCTAGTGGGCTTACAGAAACCCAGTGGGCTTACAGAAACCCAGTGGGCTACAGAAACCTAGTGGGCTTACAGAAACCCAGTGGGCTTACAGAAACCCAGTGGGCTACAGAAACCCAGTGGGCTTACAGAAACCCAGTGGGCTTACAGAAACCCAGTGGGCTACAGAAACCCAGTGGGCTACAGAAACCCAGTGGACTACAGAAACCCAGTGGACTGGTACCTCTGTCTGGGAGCTGTGAGGCAGCAGGGCCATGAGGGGTCTGTCCAGCGAGCCGGGGAGCAGGTAGTCCGGGGGGGCTCCGTCCTGAGCAACTGCCTCTGGTTTGGGGCCGCTTGTGGAGCGCTTCAGGCTCTTCCCATTAGGAGAAGCAACATCTGCTGGCAGAACCGGAAAAACGAAAAAAGCTACATTTCTGGTCTTTTCGTTAAATTAATTTACAAGCCGGCCTGTTGAGACAACGCTGCTGCTGGTGCTCTGTCACACGGTATGTGAATACTGAGTGTGTGTGTGTGTGTGTGTGTGTGTGTGTGTGTGTGTGTGTGTGTGTGTGTGTGTGTGTGTGTGTGTGTGTGTGTGTGTGTGTGTCACCTGGAGTGTTTGTAAGTGTCTCCAGTACGCTGGGGGAGCGTCCTTCTCTCAGCGAGTCTTGGGGTCCGGATGTCCTGAGCATCTCCAGAACACGACCCAGATGGGCCCTGGCTGAGTGGGGAGAGTAGGGCTCTGGGGAAAAACAACAACTTTACATTAGGTATACAACATACATGCATGTATGGTTCTGGGTACAGAGAAGTTCTGGGGTGACTCGATTGGGTGATTTTATATGTCAAGGTACAACATACATACATACATAACATTACATACATGCATGACATGACTTTAATAACTGGAAAGTCAATCACAATGTGATTCTCCACGACCCTGAAGGGCATGACAACAGTCGTGGTTCAGCGGTTCAACAGCACTGGCCGTGTGGTCATGACGACACTCAGACACACAGACCGTGTGGTAATGACATAACCCTGTGTCTGCAGCTCTGACACAGTACTACTACAAACATCACACATTGGGGTTTGTGTTCAAATGATTGCTAACAAACGTAGACACAAAAACCAAGACCTTGACTTAGCAAACCACCCTCAGCATACGGTATGTTGAACCAAGACCAGATTTACCAACATTTCTCGTCTGGGACCAATATAGCAAATAGCTTATGTTATTGTTGAAACATTACTGGAATAGAAACAGGGACCTAATCTCCTGATGACAATACATCAAAAACAAATGGAAATGAAATGTCGATCAAATTAAAACCAGCAAAACGTGCCGAGTGACCAGGCACCAGTCTACAATTCAAGCAACCACATTCAAATAGTTTCAGAGCCCTTCTCAGAGATTCGACAGGGTGAAAGCTAACAGCTTGGCACGCAGACGTAACATGCAACACTCCACTCGCTGGCCGCCACAACTTGCTGACCTCACACAAGTGGAGGCTGCTATGTTACACGCCACTGGGAGCACGAGAGGAGACCAGAGGAGACAGTGGATCTAAATTAGCTGGGCATTATTAGCAGCAGGTGCCAATGTTGTATTCTGACTAGATACACACAAGGGTGCCGATACAATACATTAAACATTCAACATAAGGGAAGTCGACAACAACTAAAAATAAAAACACCCTTCAACCTGTATGTGTTCCTCCCCACCAAACAGCCTCCCAATAAGGAGACGGACTCATGCATTCCACACAAGGCTGCAACCACAACATTCTGAGCTGCACCACAGAAAGTCTGCTCATCCAAGTCGGGGGGGGGGTAACGTTCTCTGGTAACGTTCTCTGGTAACATTCTCTGGTAACGTTCTCTGGTAACGTTCTCTGGTAACGTTCTCTGGTAGCGTTCTCTGGCTCTTTAGTCTCTTTAGTCACAGTGACACAGAGCCTGCTCACTTTGCTTAAAGGATGACAGGGTAACAGCATAGGTAATGTGACACTATAAGTCATAAACAATCACATTTTCATTTTCATCTTTATCATTTAGAGAGATAGACTAACAATCTAACAGTCAATCAACATGGGATAGGGATAGCACATACCATCAATGTGACTACAGCTGCCACAATATATGAAAGCATTGTAACAGTGGCAATCAAAAGGAAATCTAAACGTTGAGAGATCTTGCCTGTATGCCTTGTGGTATATCTGTGGAGGAATCTGTGTGTACCATTGCCAACCATAAAGGCAGAGTTGATAAGGCCAAACTGGGGCAACAATACTGATTGTATTGTATCGTTTGAGTGTGGGCCTTTTGTAGTATTACAATACAGAGCGGGGATCGTCGGTCAGGTGTTCAAAAGACACCGCTTACCTCCTTATTCTGAGACTGAGGCGTGACATTGAGAGCTCTGATACAAGAAAGAGATATACTAAGTTAGAGAAGAGCGGGAGACGGTGAAACACAAGCTACCTTCAACCAGGCGGAGGATAGACCCCAGCTTCAGGCCTTTCAGGCTCCTCAGCTCCACCAGAGGGTCCAGAGTCGCTCCGGCGAGGGCCAAGGAGATGCAGGAGCGCGGGGAGACCTCCTCCCGAGCCACCACTGCCATGATGGCATCTTGAACCAGCCAGAAACCATGCACCTGCATCCACACACCGGCAACACAGGAACACACAGGGGGAGACAAAAGAGGACATGTAAGAAGCACACCTGGTGTCCAGGGGACGTTAGCGTTGGCGCCTGTACTGGCCAGGTACCTGGCTTCATTAGTTTGTGTTGGTTTAGTTGTTGTACCTGCATCTCAAACAGTTCCACGCCTGCCCCCTGGATCTTCAGAGGAAAAGTCGACTCTTCCGCGGTGGTCACGCCGGGCTCCGGGGCTCCGCTCGGTGGTGACGCGTCTGCAGACCGAGGAAAGATCAGAGGCCCATCGTCTGTTAGGGAACGTCTCGATGACTAGGTGGTTATTACAGATCAGTTATTAGGGAGCAGGAGAAAGTAAGCAATCTGGCATTGGTGAGGTAATCATGTCATGAGTAATGAAGGTTTGATCACCGTGTGAGAGAGAGAGACTTTATTTATCCCGAGGGAAATTAAGGGAAGAGAGATTAATTAATTAATTAATTAATTCATTCATCATTAATTAATTAAGATTAATTAAGAGAGAGAGAGAGAGAGAGACAGAGACAGAGACAGAGACAGAGACAGAGACAGAGACAGAGACAGAGACAGAGAGAGAGAGAGAGAGAGAGAGAGAGAGAGAGAGAGTCAGTTTCAGGTTTAACTTCCCATGCATGGAGAGAGGCGTAATGCAGGACCCAGCGTGTTCCTCAACTCAGCATGTCAAACAAGGAGCAAACCTGTTGAATTAGCCTGTGAGTATCATGTCATCTCAGTGAGAGGGGACAACCACACCTCACACTGGCATGCGGGAGCTCCACTACACTGAGACCCACCCGCTTTGCACAGAGCATACTATGCAGCTGTAGGTGTGCAGCAGACGGGTGGTAAGAGTCCATCGAGGTATCTCAAAACAGACGCAGTTTTATTAAAAAAAATGCCTGGTGGTTTTATAACTGAGCCTTTAGTGAATCTGGGGCTGCTTTGTGTCTGGAATGAAGCCAGCAGGAATGCTTTCCTGCGTGTGATTGGCCGAAATAATACCCTCCTCTCCTGTTCTCTTTCCTACCCTAACTGCCCAAATTACAAACCTCTTTTGCATCAGGTCTGAATCCTTTATTTGTTTCAAGTGCCAGAACTACAACTACAAACCCCACATATTCATCAGCTCTCCCATCATTTCATTCATCCTGCTTATTTCGATTCCGGTATTCTACTTAGTATTTCCAACGACAAATCCCTCAGTGAATTTACATTTATTTAAACATAGGCCAGCTGGCATAACCTGATAACCGTGGCAATGGTTTCCCAACCATAATAAGTCCTCATGAGTTAGGTGGGACCCCCGAGGCCAGACGCAGGTGAGAAAGGTCAACATACCTTCTTCAATAATTAGTTTGCTCTCTCCCAACAAACTGGGAGTCGGGGGTGTCTAAACCAGGTTTATGAGCAACAATGAGTGAGACAAAGCACCGAGGCATACACTTAAATACACCTTTCGGACAGAAAAGCTAAAGAAAGCACATTATGTAATGTTAAAGTATAGGCATAAACCACTGAACTAAACCTGTTCATCTCTGTGTAGACGTTAAATTACAAGCCGTGGCTGAATTGAAAAGAATAGAAAAGTAGACTGAAAGGTGAAAGCCTGAGGCGCTGATCCTCAGAGATGTGTGGAGAGCGTGAGCAGTGGACTACACTGGGAGCCTGTGCACAGCCTCACAGCAGGGCTGAATGGGTCATGCCTACCACAAGCTAACCAGCAAGTCAGTCACAAAATGAAAGTGGGTGGGAAAAAAAAAGCAAGCAGGAAGAACACTGAAACACAGTGAAACATCAGAAGGATTTCTTACCAGTTTTCGGATGGCTCCGTCCACCTGCTGCTTTCTTCACTTTGTCCCTCATTTCTGCTGCTTTCGAGAGCGAGAGTTGTATATGTACTTTGTCTTTCTCTGCGCTTAGGATGTGTTCCAGCACTGGCTCCACACTACTGGAGCTCTGTGCAGGGAGTGAACCAGGAGGAGGAGGAGAAGGAGGAGGAGGGCAGAAAAAAGAAAAAGAAAGTGAGGTCTTTGCTCATTGGTTTGTGAGTCAGCGAGTGAGTTATAGTAAAAGCATTCCTATTCAGAATGTAGATCCTGCCCGTTTTGCCTTCACCAAGCAAAGTCAATTTATCTGCATTCCCCTGTGCGAGAGGCCACACCCTCCCGTTGCTCAACACCCGTTGGGCCACTGTGTGTGGAGTCTGGAGTCTTCCTCTTTCTCTCAAACTCACTTTGTTGAACTGGGTGTGTCAGTTCATTCTGACTGGATTCACTTTTCCTTCCCCTCTCTCTCTCTCTCTCTCTCTCTCTCTCTCTCTCTCTCTCTCTCTCTCTCTCTCTCTCTCTCTCTCTCTCCTCTCTCTCTCTCTCTCTCTCTCTCCTCTCTCTCTCTCTCTCTCTCTCTCTCTCAACCATGGAATTATCCACCCCCCTTCCTCCTCCTCCACCTCCCCCTCCTCCTCCCCCCTTCCTCCTCCTCCTCCCTCCCCCCTTCCTCCCCCTCCTCCTCCCTCCCCCCTTCCTCCCCCTCCCTCCCCCCAGGTCTGCCCTGGAGGAGAGGTGTGTGAGCCCAAACAGCTCACCGTGTTTAACTTGAATACTCTTATCATAATTCCCCACCAGCCCTGTCCGAACACGGAGAGGAATGACGTGGAGAGCCATGGAGCCCTGAGCCAGTGACTCTCCATGGGGGACAGATTAATGGTTGTTTAGAAAGGGGTCCGTATGGCGAGTTCATCCGCGGCATTGTTATTATTATTATTATTATTATTATTATTTATGACAATGACAATAAAACGAGGAGGAGGAGACACAACTGTGGGTGTGTTATAGTAACGGGGTTCCTACACTACACTACACCACACTACTCCACTAGATAACTACCAAACTCAACTAAAACACCACCGACGTCAGCGCTACTTTAATGTAATGTACTCACTTTAAAGAAGGGAAGGTTCAAAGTCCTCTTGATCCGAAAGTTCCCGAAAAACAATATGACTTTGCTTCAGATGTGTTGTTATTATTAGTATTATTATTATTATTATTATTATTATGGGCAATAGTTATATATATATATATATATATATATCTATATATATATATATACACGCTTTGGACCCTTCACTGCAACTTTGCTCCTCCGAGCTGCAGGAGACGTGACGTCAGCGGGAATGCTGGGGGGGCGTGGCCTCTGTTGACAGACAGCTAGCCTAGCCTAGCCTAGCCTAGCCCTTACGCTTGTGAGAGACACCTGCACACAACAAACTAAGGTCAATGGTGTTCCACTTGACCTTAAACAAGCGAGTTGCTCTCATAGCACGGGCTAGTACACAGCTTCAATAATGGAGGTAAACCCCCAACACAAAGAGAATACAAATAATTGTAAAGGCATCAACAAGTCACAGGGGACAAGTCACAGGGGACAAGTCACAACTATCATCCCCCTACTTCAGAGAACATGGAGAGGAGTCTTTTTGTAAACCCCATGTCATTTGTGCACAGGAAAGATGGTGGAGAGCACATTTGTGATTTCAGATCTGCTTCGGTCAGGTGGGATAGGAAGGGACAGAGTGATCATACATTTCATTTAGAGAGGTGAGAGTTGGAATTTAACAAAGATGAGTAACTACAGATATGGACAAGGGAGGGTGAATGGGCAATTATACATTATTACAGTACTAGAAGAAAATGGGCATGGTTTGTTTAAATGATGGGAGAGGGACTAGATTTTATATATAGACAGGGAACACTTCAGTATACTATACTATAATACTATACGATACCATACTATACTATACTATAAGTTAACCTTGGGTTGTAGACATTTGGCAGGGATATGTGAGGTGTTCAGAAGAAACATCAGTAGGCAGTGAGCATTTGTGTTATGTTGTTTATTACTACAAAGGGAAAAGTTGGAGAAATGGGTATTTAGCAGTTGAAAATGGGAAACCTTAAATACATATATATGTGAGATAGAAATTGATAAAGTATAGTTAAATAAAGACATTGAGGATGTTGAGAGAAAGTTTAAAGCAACATTACTGGAAGCGGCTAATCATATAGTAAAGTATAGGGAACATGAGAATAAAGGGGGTTCCTTGGTGGATAGATGAGTGTGGTTGATTCGTAAACAAATGGTATAAAGATTTAAAAAATAATAATAATAACTCATGTTCAGGATTGAAATGAATATAAGCAAACACAAGCAAAGGTTCAGAAGAACACAGAAGTACAATTAGAAAGTTGGCAGATCAACACCTGAGGGAGCTGCTTGGGCCATGATTAGGACCATGCGAGGACACAGAGGAGAATGGTGGTATCCAGGACTGGAGGGGGGGGGGGGGTGTAGAGGAACTCTTTCTCCTCATCAGAGTGGATTTAGGAAGGAACCTTGGACCCTGTTATATGTCTGGGAACAGAGATAAGGAAAGCTCAAGTTAACAAATAACCTGTTAGCAGTTGGTTGTTTTGTATGTACATAGGAAAGGATTCATGATTATATTATATATATATAAGTAGAACATATAATTGGATTAAATACTTTGTAGTTAGTGCATGTATAGTTGGAACCGATACAGCATTATCAGGAAGATGAAGGGTCTGGAAAAGGGGAAAGAACAGCAAGCGTATAATGGGGAACATACAAGAGGCAGTTAGTGGGGCTGAACAATGGCCATATGTGTGGGAATTTAACTGCTAGGAGTGCTGCTACTATCATAACATTGTCATTAACATAACTACTATTATACATTGCTGGACTATTTGGGCTCATTACAGTTACTGCACTGTACTGTACTGTACTCATGATGCTGCTGCACTACTGGCACTTTAAAATGCTTTTAAAGGCTTTTTGTACAATTCTACACATGTACATGTCATCCTTCAGTCACTTTTATGTTCATTTTTAATGTGTATAGTATTTTTTATAGTATTGTGTTTTACAAATGCATACGGTGGGAGGGAATGGGGGGTAAGCATTCCATTGAACTTGTTGCAAATGGCAAATAAAAATCTTAAATCTTGAATCTTGAATCTTGAATTAAAGTTTTCAGTTGGAAAAACTCAAACAGTAATGTTTACAATAAAAAGAGGTGTTGAGGCACAGATAAATACAAAATACAGAATATGTCAAAGTTAGGTTAGTTGGATGCAAAGTCAACATGGAATGAACCTATTCTTAAGATGAACACACACTCCAACGTGAGGGGGCGCTAATGCTCCTCAACGTTGGTGCGGAGTCAATAGAAAGGAAGAAGAAGAAGAAGAAGAAGAAGTAGTATTGTTGACGTCTTGAGTGAAATGGACGGAATGTCTAATCTCTGAGTTGTGTTTGATAAGAGTAATGTAAAACTAATAAAGAAAGAAAGAAAGAGAGAAAGAAGTAAGTGTGTCTGAATGTTGAGTGTGGCTAATCGATTGCTATGTAACGCTGTCACGACGCCCTTTAGCTAGTTTAGTGAAGGAGAACAACCATAACCTCTAGTCTAACACGTCCAATGGACAACACACGGACACACATGAGAATACAAGAGAGTCGTGTGTGTGTGTGTGTGTGTGTGTGTGTGTGTGTGTGTGTGTGTGTGTGTGTGTGTGTGTGTGTGTGTGTGTGTGTGTGTGTGTGTGTGTGTGTGTGTGTGTGTGTGTGTGTGTGTGTGTGTGTGTGTGTGTGTGTCATACTTGACAGACACACACTGGATATCTCCGGTCTGTTCTAAATGTCTTATCTGTTCTGTTCTACCAACTTGGGATGGTTAGAGAAGGTCGCTAAAAGGTGTTTAAATAGTGCTCTGTTTAAGACACTAATCTACTCACTGAAGTTGTTTGCTCTGGGACTGTAATCCAACGAAAAGGTTGTGCCCTGTTTGTTAGGTTAAGGACTAGTGTATTGTGGTTTACTGTGCGTTTTCTAATCTAATGCAAGAATCGTGAATCTGATGTGATCCTGAGATCTTTGGACTTTGGACTGATTTAAGACACCAAGTCACTACTGGGTCGGGGTAATGTCCGACAGCCCTGTACCAGGGCTTCTTACGCACCCGCCGGCCAACAAAGAACCTCTCTCAGAGGTGAGTGTGTGTGTGTGTGTAAGGGTAATGGGTGTGTGTGCTGTGTGTGTGTGTGTGTGTGTGTGTGTGTGTGTGTGTGTCTGTCTCCTTACATGTGTCACACACGTAGTGCAAAGGGCGTGAGCCAACCACACACCATGAAGCTGAGAATCAAAACACACGCCACTCATCTTACAAAGTGTGTATAAGACCTGGACTTGTGAATACATGCCGTGCAACGGGGACAGGTGTCAACCTGGGGCTGTGGGCCCCAGGGACAGAACACGTTGGCCCCGTCAGCTGGCAACCTAAAGAGACTGAGTCGGACCATGGTAGTGTGAGTAGCTGAGGCCACGCCTCAGTTCACTTCAGCTAAAAGCTGAATGACCACACAGCTGGTCATCAGCTGGTGGGATTGACTCATTGTTGTTGTTATTGTTGCTACTTTATTGTTCTAGATTAGGTAGATATTGTTCTAGATATTGTTATATATTGTTTGCCAACTTATTGTACTTTTACCTTACTGTACTTTTACCTGAAGCACTGGCTCAGTTCTTAGAGACTTGTTAGAAATGAAATGCACTTTTGACTTCTGGAGTTGTTCTCTTACCTTCCTTTGTTGAAACACACTACTGTAAGTCGCTTTGGATAAAAGCGTCTGCTAAATGTCTGTAATGTACTGTATGTAACATTTGCTTCACGGGCAATTCTGTGGAGATGTAAAAAACCTACTACTTACCCAAACCCTACTTAAAGTTGAAGCAACTTTACTTTAAAGTTGATACAACTTTTCTTAAAAATGTATACAACTTTACTTAAAAATTTATGCAACTGTACTTTCAGGTTAAAGCCACTTTACTTTAAAGTTGCTTAAATTTGACTTTAAAGTTGCTTCAACTTTCAATTAAATAAGAATCAAATACAAATACTTTAAGGTTGAAGCAACTTTACTTGGCTGGCTAAATTAACCTGTATGATCTCGTAATGGCATGGTTGACATGGTCGTGTCAATTGTACAATGTTGTGTTGTTATGGTCATTGAAATGGATGAATTTATTACCAGCGAGTCAGCAGTGGAATGAGGGGGAAGAATGAAGCTTTGTGAAGGGCTGGTCACTGGCGGCTGTCTCCTTTTTATCTGATCTGTCTCAAATTCCATGATAGCGACCTCGTAGGAGTCTATCTTAGTTAAATCATCATTAGTCATCATTATCGGGAATGTGTGTATAACTCTATAGTAATATGAAGAAAGACATTTTGATTCAAGATCCTTTTTTTTCCGTTGTTGCCATATGTAAGTACAATGGAACGCTTACTTCCCATTCACTCCTGCAGTATGAATTCTACACAATAATAATATTAACAATAGTATAAACAATAGACAATAAAGAACAATAAAGACAGTGTCTAAGTAGGGATGATATGGTACATATGTGTGACCGTACTGATATGAGACTTATTCTCAAAGTGGTTACACACAGGTCTCTCCTGGGATGAACGAGGAGTCGCCCTCCTCCACGGCCTCTTTACACATGCTGGACATGGAGCCTCCCCCGCCCCCTTATCAGCCCGTCAAGCCCCATTGGTTCTACTGTAGCCGGGCGGACGACAGCGCATCCTGGCTACCCTTCAGCAGAGAGGACTCGGAGAAGATGGAGAACACCTATGCTAATCGTAAGTGTGTGTGTGTGTGTGTGTGTGTGTGTGTGTGTGTGTGTGTGGGTGTGGGTGTGGGTGATGATGTGTGGGTGTGTGAAAAGTCAAGAATATGTGAGAGCTCCATGAGAGTTTATTAGTTTGTAGCTGGTGATTTTGCTGTGACTTGAGGCATCTCTGTGTCCAGTCCAAAACAGACTTCATGCTGGGACTACTCCTGCTATCACTTTCAAGTCTATTTCTTCGTCTTCTCCTCCTCCTCCTCCTCCTCTGGGTTTTTTCAACCAACACGCCTTTCACTGACATAAAGTGTCTGTACATACTTTTAGTAGATATGTATAAACCGTTAGCTCATATCTTTAACATATTACATGATCAACTAGCCATTATATTATTGCATGTACAGTGCTGCTCGAAAGTATGTGAACCCCTTGAACAGTTAAGAGTTTTCTGTTGTTTTACCATGATTTTCCTATTTTATCATCACAAGTTTTACATATATGAAATGTCAGGTTTATGTTTAACAGTTCCATGTACTTTTTTAGAGGGAATTGTGTGAGTAGCCAAAAAAATACATGAAACATGGAATTAGTGGATGTGCAAAAGTAAGTGAACCCCCAGCTGTATTGGTAAAGTCAAGGAGGTAACAGATTCAGGTGAAACACTTTTGGGTGCTTAATTAGTCAATTAAGCAAACCAATCAAATGAGACATCATTAGGAAAAGGGTTGGACAACACAGATTAAAAGAGAGAGAAAAACAACCAAACGACTGCAGTGCCAGGGTGTACCCATACGAATCAACCATGCCAAGAGGAAAGGAGATACCCGAGGAAATCAAGAAAATGGTACTGACAGCCCATCAGTCTAGAGAAGGCTACAAGACAATCTCCAAACGATTCCAGCTCCATCCATCCACGGTGAGGCAAATAATTTACAAATGGAGGGCGTCCAAGATGACCGCATCTTTGCCTAGAAGTGGACGCCCATTAAAACTAACATCAAGAAGCACCCGTAGAATAATAAATCAGGTAAAGGACAACCCACACATCACCTCTAAAGAGTTGCAGAGCTCTCTGGCAGCGTCAGGTGTAAATGTACATGCGTCTACAATTAGACGAAAATTGAACCAACACGACATTCATGGGAGGGTTGCTAGAAGGAAGCCTCTGCTCTCCAAAAAGAACAAAGCTGCCCATTTAAACTTTGCCAGAGAGAACTTGGACAAACCAGAGGCCTTCTGGAAGTCCATTCTCTGGACAGATGAGTCCAAAATAGAATTATTTGGTCATAATCGTAAGCGCTTTGTTTGGAGAAAAACCAACACAGCACATGAAGAAAAGAACCTCATCCCAACAGTGAAGCATGGTGGTGGAAATGTTAAGGTATGGGGCTGCTTCTCTGCTTCTGGACCTGGACAACTCCATATCATCCAGGGAAACATGAATTCTGAAGTGTATCAGCAAATTCTTGATAAGAATCTCCAGCCATCAGTCAGGAAGTTGAAACTGGGCCGTAAATGGGTTTTTCAACAAGACAACGACCCAAAACATACCAGCAAATCTACCAAGGAATGGTTCAGAAAAAAGAGGATTCGTACTCTGGATTGGCCAAGTCAAAGTCCGGACCTCAATCCAATTGAAATGTTGTGGCTAGACCTGAAGCGGGGGGTACATGCCAGATGTCCCTCCAACCTTTCTCAACTGGCTGAGTTCTGCAAGGAAGAGTGGGCAAAAATCCCCCACAGCAGATGCGAGAGACTGGTCAGTGGCTATAGAAAACGTTTGATTGCAGTAATGGCTGCAAAAGGAGGTGCCACACGCTATTAACCAAAAGGGTTCACATACTTTTGCACAAGTCATATTTTCAGTTTTTGTGGGAGAAACCACTTTTTTTGAATAAATAATGAAAATACATCATTTTTCTTTGTTTGTGTCCATTATTTGGAAAGTCCTGCTTTACAAATTGGTGTTTGGATATACATTTAATAAGGTTATTTTACATTTTTGTACAATTACAATGACCATGTCTAGGGGGTTCACATACTTTCGAGCAGCACTGTATATTAATTCATAACTTCCCTTGGTATTCCCTTAGTATTGTTGTTTTCCATTGGGGTGTGTGTGTCAGTGGGGGAGCAGGTGGAGGTGGTGGTGGCGGTGGAGGGCGAGCGGTACGACGTGCGGGTCAGGGAGAGGCTGCGCTATGCTGTGTACTGGGACCAGCTGCCCTCAGAGGTGCGGCGCTGCACCTGGTTCTACAAGGGAGACAAAGACCACCGCTTCTACCCCTACGCTGAGAACATCAGCACCCGGCTGGAGGTACACACACACACACACACACAGCTGGCGACACACACGCACACATACAAACACACACACAGCTGGAGACCAGACATACACACACACACACACACACACACACACACACACACACACACACACACAGCTGCAGACACACACACACACCTGGAGACACACACATACAAACAGACACACATACCCACAGCTGGAGACACACCCACACGCAGCAGGAGACTCACACACACAGAGCTGCAGACACACACACACACACACACACACACACACACACCCAGCTGGAGG
Source organism: Muraenolepis orangiensis (assembly GCA_027704905.1). Lineage (NCBI taxonomy): Eukaryota > Metazoa > Chordata > Actinopteri > Gadiformes > Muraenolepididae > Muraenolepis > Muraenolepis orangiensis. The sequence goes on along the minus strand of CM051017.1, from coordinate 4,460,075 downwards.
TACACAGACACACACACACACATGGCTGGAGGTACACATACACACAGACACACACACACACATGGCTGGAGGTACACATACACACAGACACACACACACACGGCTGGAGGTACACATACACACAGACACACACACACACGGCTGGAGGTACACATACACACAGACACACACACACACATGGCTGGAGGTACACACACAGACACACACACACATGGCTGGAGGTTCACACACACACACACACACACACGGCTGGAGGTACACATAGACACACACACACACACACATGGCTGGAGGTACACATACACACAGACACACACACATGGCTGGAGGTACACATACACACAGACACACACACATGGCTGGAGGTACACATACACCAGAGGAGGCTCGTCCATTGAGGAAAGAGAGGACCATCCTCCCTAAAATTTATGAGAAATATAAACTTGCAAGAGAAAAAATAATACACATACACTTATATTGATATATTGAAAATATTGATTGTATTACTATTTTATAATAATAATAATGCATTTAATTTATATTGCATTTCATTTCAAATAAAATCTCAAGACTACAAGGCTACAAAGTTAAAAACATGGCAAACAAACACAATACAATTACTAAAAATAGTGCGCATTAATATTAACATAAAAAGGTCTTCCTAAATCAAATGTTTTTTAGGCCTGTCTTAAAGAGTCCAGGGTTTGTGGTGCCCTTAAATGATGAGGAAGGCCATTCCACAGGTGTGGAGCAGCCCAGCAAAAAGGCCCCGCCCCCCCTCCATGGGGCGGAGCTTAGTACTAGGAGGAGCTTAGTACTGCGAGGAGCTTAGTACTGGGAGGAGCAAGCTGTTCAGCTCTGAGGGTGGGGGGGCGGCTTGTGCAGTAATGAGTTCTTGTAGATAGGAAGGTGCATAGGAAGGTCAATCGTTTGTTTGTAAGTAACAGGTTTTGGTCTATCTTTCTATCTTTAAGGAGACAATGAAATTAATCTGCAATGAAAAGAGATTCGAGGTGATATGTTTATGAATTCTCATCAGGCTCATCAGGCAGCACTATTTTTCATGTACTGCATCTTCTAGATACTCTTTCCAGGGATCCCAATAAAAAGCTGGTTGCAGTAGTCTAGCCTAGAAGAGATAAAGGCATTAACAATCCTCTCTGCATCTGACAGGGTTAGAGTAGTGCAGAATGGAAGGTTTTACACATAAAATAGATTTATATGGTCATTAAAAGTCAGGTGTTGGTCAAACCGACACCCAAATTAGTGAGTGACGAGAAGAGAGGGATGACCTGATTGTTGAAGGTGAGATGAGATATGGGCGATGACTGAACCTGATGTGGGGTCCCAACAAGGAGAGCTGTGTGTTGTGTTACTGTTTAACTGAAGTAAGTTGTTGCTCATCCATGCCTTTATCTCCTCAAGACAAGTGGTGGGGCATAACATGGCTGCAGAGGGGCTTGGGGCAGTTTTATGTACAGCTGTGTGTCATCAGCATAACAATGGCAACATCCCATGTCTGCTGATGACACGACCAAGGGAAAGCATGTAAATAATGACGAGGATGGGTCCGAGAACCGACCCCTGCGGAACACCACAATTAACTTGGAGCACCCTGGAATTGCATCCTCCCAGGGAGATATATTCAGTCCTGCCGAAGGTACAACCCCTTGAGTGCAGAGTCTGATAGTCCCATGGTGGTATGGAGGTGCTCTAGGAGGATAGTATGATCAACCGTGTCAAATGCTGCGGTCCGGTCGAGGAGAATGACAACCGATGGTGAACCTGCATCAGGTTGTTGTGTTTGAGGTGGTCCTGGAGCTGAGAAGCAACTTCCTTCTCCTACACCTTGGATAGGAAGGCCAGGTTGGCCTATAGTTTTCTAAAACTTCAGGGTCCAGGGTGGGCTTCTTGAGAAGGGGTGACAGCAACCTTGATGGCAGGTGGGACATAACCAGTTTGAAAAGTTTACAGCTTGGGTGATGAATGGCGCTGAGAATGGGGATAGATATATATATATATATAAAATATGGGGTCAAGGGACAATGTGCAAGATTTCATTTTTCCCCTTTGATGGTCATGGAAAGCCAGTTTATGGACAGTGAGCCCAGAGTGTCTAAAGCTGTTCCATGTGTGAACCAGGGGACAGAGTGGGAAAAGTTGACCTCATGTCTTGACATGGGCATGGAGATCCAAAAACACTGATCAAAAATGTACTGTAGAGCTCCACTAATTCATCCATTGATGCAGATAATAATATAATAATAATATAATAATATATGTATATTATATATATAGTATGATATGTATATATTATATTTATATTTTCATAATATTATAAAATCTGAAACAGAATTACTAGTAAATATTACACAGTAGTGTATAGACAGGGTTAGACCAGGAAGCTTGTTATTATGTATTATTTATGGAGAAGGGGTGGGAGTTAATAAGTTTTACTTCTTCTCACTCCTTTTCGAATATGTATATATTCTATTTTTCTTTGTTTCTTTAATGGCTTTTATTTATTATTTTTGCTTTCATATTCGAAATAAACACTTCAATCAATCAATCAATCAGATGCTTGGTAGAGGGCAGGTTATTCAGGTGATGATTTTAACACTTCAAAGGCACAAAAATCATCATCATCCCGGACCCAAACGGCAGGTGAGTCCTGTTTTTTGATGACATGAGTACATGTGTGTGTGTGTACGGCAGTAAAGGGGGAGGACCATCCGGGTCTAGCTAGAGCCTCTGTGAACCAATCAGCAGAGCTCCCTGCGCTGGTGAATACCCAATCAGGGTTTTGGAGGAGTGTTATCATCATGCAAGGATCCATCTTGTGTCATTCATTAATTCTGTGTTCCAGACATTCAACTTGTGAAGCGTATATTTCAGACTTGAAACTTTTGAATTCCGAACTCAAAGCGTTCCAGGCCCATGACGCCAAATGTAATCAGAAAGCATGGCTGACCGTGACAAGGTGGTGTTCTTTGGCTCGCCATTAGACTATGTACGTGATTGACCTGCATAACTGGGGCGGCAGTATAGCTCAGGAGGTAGAGGTTGCTGGTTCCATCCCCTGGCTCCTCCTAGGAAAAAACTGTCGAGGTGTCCTTGAGCAAGACACTCTAATCCTAACTGCTCCTGACATGCTGGCTGTCTCCTTGCAGGGCTGACTCCGCCCTTGGTGGTTGTGTGTGGGTGAATGTATGTGAATGTATATCTATATAAGGCAGTCCATCCATGGTTTTACTATATGCTCGTATGTCTTGTCAAAATGGATAGTGGACTTTCACAGCACAAATGTATACTACACTATATCTCAAAAAGACTAGATTAGAATTCTAGCAAGCTTTAATCTGTGTTTACTCCCAGAGAAAAGGACTATTCTAAATCAGCCAATTTCTCCTCCACTAAACTGAGCTCCATTTAAGATCAGAGTGAGATTTTGACAAAAATCTCTCATCCCAATTTAAGATCAATGATTTCTCTCACTGCATTGCTCTTTATTTTGTCTGAAATAATCAGCTCTTGAGATAGCAGTAAGGTCTAACAGAAAACTTGATTGGCTCTCAAACTGGTCTGAGATTGATCTATTGTTTTGCCCCTTACTTCTCCCAAGGTTCAGGACACCAGGTCAGACTTGAGTCCTCTCTAAATAAGAGCCGATTCATTTCTGATAAGACAAAGTAGAGACTGTTGAAAGCAGCACAATCTTCCCCCTGTAATGCTCACTAGTTCCACAAAGTCTCCTTAAGCTGCTTCTAATGTCTGGGTTTAACATGCCCTCATATGACCTCACTAACACCCCCACCCACCAAACCACACCAAGAGCAGCCACACACACACACACACACACACACACACACACACACACACACACACACACACACACACACACACACACACACACACACACACACACACACACACACACACACACACACACACACACACACACACACACACACACACACACACACACACACACACACACACAAATGGCTGGAACTACACACATGTACACACCCACAGCTGGAGGTACACACATTCACACGTGCACATACACACACACACACACACACACACCCTGTCTAGTGGGATTGTGTCCTGCTCTGTGTTGTGGTTTGTTCCGTGAGGTGTGGTGAACAGGACAGGACAGGACAGTACAGTACAGTTGGGCCTTCCCAACCTTCTGGCTTCCTATTGTATTGCTTTTTTATATAGCAAGATGCACGTGTACAACTATATGAAGACGTCTCTCCTCTCTCCTGTCCCTGCCTTTCCTGTCCCTCCCCAGGATGCCTACATGATCTCCGTGACGCTGGACGAGTGGAAGAGGAATGTGCTGCTTCCAACACAGGAGATCGTCATTCTGCAAAATTCCAAAGTAAGAGCGCTTAGTCAGCTATTATGTCCCAAGTAAGAGCGCATTATGAACAGGATCCCACACGTCCACCACAAGCCGGAACTCTGCCATCTGCTCTCTTTGTGTCCATTCTCTTGTTTTGTCCCTCTTCTATGGTGCTAGCTGTTCATGCAGTACCAGCCAGTAACCCTGGAGGATAACTGGCCGTCCTCGCCCTCGGAGCAGCCCCGCCCTCGGAGCGTGAAGAGGGGGTTGGACTCCTTGGTTTTGGCGATACCAGATGGTAGGCCAGGGCTGGTGTGGTTACATATGCACACGGCACACATCTGATACTCTCACCCTGCAGCCGTGGACCCCCTGGGGCCCCACCAGTCACTAAAGTATCTTAAGAACAACAATCTTTGGTAGCTGCTGTTTTGTTTGGAAGAAAGATAAGAAAAACTGATATTCACTCAAAGATATCTTAAGAAATACTTTGTATTCTTTTTGGATAGAAAAAGACTGCTACGCTACACCATTTGTTTACCACTTCTAAGGGCTTTACTTAAGCATTGAGGAATCGCAGTTAAGAACATTCTTAGGCACTTTCTTAAGAATGATCTTAAGGTGCTTTAGTGAATGTGGCCCCTGCTCTTTGGTTAGGAGAGCCGGAGAAGATCGACCACCTGGTGTTCATGGTCCATGGTATCGGCCCAGCCTGTGACCTGCGCTTCAGATCCATCATTCAATGTGGTCAGTGTGTGTGTGTGTGTGTGTGTGTGTGTGTGTGTGTGTGTGTGTGTGTGTGTGTGTGTGTGTGTGTGTGTGTGTGTGTGTGTGTGTGTGTGTGTGTGTGTGTGTGTGTGTGTGTGTGTGTGTGTGTGTGTGTGTGTGTGTGTGTGTGTGTGTGTGTGTGTGTGTGTGTGTGTGTGTGTGTGTCGGCATCGACCCACAGAGACACTCAATGGATGAGACCCAGCACAGCCCAACCCTAGAAATTCTTATAGAAACTAGAAATTCTAGTATTTCCCGCCTGGGATGAATAAAAAATAAATAAAAATAAAAATAAAGTAGGACTATCATTCTTATCTCACGTCCCAGTAAGTTGTGTATTAAACATGTCTCCTTCCTTCCTCCTCTCCTCTCCTCTCTTCTCCTCCAGTGAACGACTTCCGGAGCGCCTCTCTGTCCCTCCTGAGCTCTCACTATAAACAGGGCCAGGAGGACGGCCTGGTGGGCCGCGTGGAGTTCCTGCCCGTCAACTGGCACAACGCACTGCACGGAGACGGCACCGGGGTGGACCAGTGAGACGCCCCATGACTTAGAGAGGGGGGAGAGGGAGGGGAGGGAGAGGGAGGAGAGAGCGAGAGAGAGAGAGAGAATCATATGACATTAACAGGCTCTCTGGGAGCTTCACAGTTTGGTTCAGATTAGTTTGGGGGGAATTGTTGTTTACTATTCAAGATTCTAGAATAAAAATAGACATTTGAGTTAAAGCATAGAGAACACACAAAGTATGCAATGGCAGTACAAATATAAAAACAAGACGCTCTATATATATATATATATATATATATATATATATATATATATATACAGTGTGTATATATATACACACTGTATATATACACATATACACACACACACATATTGTACGTGTGCATTGCAGTTTAGTGTCTCTTCCCTTTCCCACCGAGTGAATGTTGATTATTTGCACACAGCCCAGACCACACATGAGCTTGAGACGTTGGTTGAGATGCTGAAGGCGTGCGTGTCTGTGAGTGCAGTAGAAGTCCTCTCCATGGCGACGGAGCGGTGCTGACCAGGGATGTGCAGTGCAGGAGTACTGGCTCTCCACGGAAACCTTGTTTGCGAGCACTGCTTGTTATACTCGTTGTGTATTAAATACACGTATGAAATATACTGTACATGCAGTGTATATTAAGTTACATTACATTACATTACAGTACAGTCATTTAGCAGACGCTTTTTTCCAAAGCGACTTACAATAGTACAGTACTCACTAAATGTGGATCTTTATGTTGTGGATTCAGATGCCCATTGCCAGTGTTCTGTATCCTCACAGAAGCATCAGACACATCCCTGCCCTCAGTGCTTTGAGGTGGTTCTCTACCGTTTTCTTCTCCCAGGGACATCCAGAGGATCACGCTCCCCAGTATCGGCAGGCTGCGCCACTTCACCAACGACACCCTGCTGGACCTGTTCTTCTACAACAGCCCCACCTACTGCCAGACCATCGTGGACACGGTGGCGTCCGAGCTCAACCGGCTGGACGCGCTCTTCCGGGAGAGGCACCCGGAGTTCAACGCGGCCGTGTCCGTCGTGGGCCACAGCCTGGGTAGTCCGAGGCCTTGTTCAGAACTCTGTATCCCTGACAGGTTTACGCTGATTCTGGATTTTAGATTTCTAAGCCACTGTTTTAACTTTTTATTTATTTTCAACAGGTTCACTCATACTGTTTGACCTTTTGACCAATCAGAAGGCCCCGCCAGGCGACGCAGACACGGAGGAGGTACAGAGAAATGTTCTCCAAAAATGTGTCGAATAAATTGTGAATTTGCTGCAGTTTGATTTGAAAATCATACTTAAGTCCTCTCTCCCACTCTGCCCTGTCTGTCTGTCCATGTGGTGGTGCCCTGTCTGTCTGTCCATGTCGTGGTGCCCTGTCTGTATGTGGTGGTGCCCTGTCTGTCTGTCTGTCTGTCTGTCTGCCTGTCTGTCCATGTCGTGGTGCCCTGTCTGTCTGTCTGCCCTGTCTGTATGTGGGGGTGTCCTGTCTGTCTGTCCATGTGGTGGTGCCCTGTCTGTCTGTCCATGTGGTGGTGTTGGCCCTGTCTGTCCACTCCGTCCTGGAGGTGGTGACTGATGAACCCTCTCCCCTGAGCAGCGACGCCCTGGAGCAGTCTCTCATCAAACTGGGCCTGCAGGAATATCTGGCTACTCTGCAGGGAGAGCACCTTGACCTGGAGGCACTGGTAACACACACACACACACACACACACACACACACACACACACACACACACACACACACACACACACACACACACACACACACACACACACACACACACACACACACACACACACACACACACACACACACGTTGGGTTAATGACTGGTTCCCCTGCAAGGCGCTGTGTCAGGACGAGGACCTGAAGGCTCTGGGGATCCCCCTGGGACCTCGCAAGAAGATACTCGGCTACGTCCAGAGGATGGTCATCCAAGAGGTTCACAGAACTATGTTTCAAAACATCTAATACTTTTATACTTATGTTTCTTTAAAAAATATAGAACGTTATATGACAATAATACAGTGAACAATGTATTTGTATTTTGTCGTACAATTAAAAATATATATATTTGTAATTGTTTATTAATTTTTGTTATAACAAAGCCCATATCCTTGCACGAATCAAATGCACAAATCTCCATTATCTAAATATCTAAAACTATATTTGTTGAAAAAGATAACTCTGCTGTAGTTATTGCATTCTATCTGTTTTTATTCAATTCTATTCTATCTGTTTTCTCCTCTGTCCAATAGGATGGCAGGGGTGGCACTGTGCTGCTACCACCTGACCTCCAGGCCCCGCCCCCCGGCTCCTCTCTGGTTAATGGCAAGTTGTCCTCTCCGTTCCACAGGGCCCAGTCCATCACCAGCGCTGTGGACTATGAATACTTCAACGTGGGCATTGGACAGGTATCCCTTACACACACACACTACAGGTACCCCTCACACACACTACAGGTACCCCTCACACACACTACAGGTACCCCTCACACACACACTACAGGTACCCCTCACACACACACTACAGGTACCCCTCACACACACTACAGGTACCCCTCACACACACTACAGGTACCCCTCACACACATACTACAGGTACCCCTCACACACACTACAGGTACCCCTTACACACACACTACAGGTACCACTTACACACACACTACAGGTACCACACACACTACAGGTACCACTTACACACACACTACAGGTACCACTTACACACGCACTACAGGTACCACTTACACACACACTACAGGTACCACACACACACACACACACACACACACACACACACACACACACACACACACACACACACACACACACACACACACACACACACACACACACACACACTACAGATACCCCTCACACACACATACACACGCTCTACAGGTACCCCCTCACACACACACACACACACACACACACACACACACACACACGCTCTACAGGTACCCCCTCACACACATTCTCTCTTCCTCCTCCCCCCCCTCCCCCCTGCTTGCCTGGACAGAACAATGGAGGCATAGCCAAGGGCCAGGTCTGTCTCAGCCAGGGACCTCTGTCTCTCAGTGTCCTTCCTTAGTCACCTCTCTCTCATTTCCTGTGTGTTCCTTAAAGGGGAAGCGTCACGCCGGGGGGGCCGCTTCCTGCACGTGTTACAAAAATCACATTCCCCAGCATCAACTCCTTCTCCTCAATACAATGACGGAAAGTTGGACCATTAATGATTAATGTCATTGTTCTGGGATCTGCGTTTTCCATTTGTCCGACTTGGAAAAATGGTGTGTGTGTGTGTGGGGGTGGGGGTGTGGGTGTGGGTGGGTGGGGGGGGGGGGGGGGGGGCTGGTTGAAGCAGCCTCACCCGGCCCCAGTCAGACTGATTTGAGTCTGGTTGAAGCAGCCTCACCTGGCCCCAGTCAGACTGATTAGAGTCTGGTTGAAGCAGCCTCACCTGGCACCAGTCAGACTGATTAGAGTCTGGTTGAAGCAGCCTCACCTGGCCCCAGTCAGACTGATATGGAGTCTGGGGCTGCACTGAGGCTGCTATAGGTCTTTGGTAATCCCCCCACAGGTAAACCAGCCCCCACCTCAGACACTTGAGGAGAGCTCATGCATGAACCATCTGCTCTGATCTACAAACTGCAATAAACCGGATTCCTCATAGATATTAAAGCGGCGTCGTCTGCTCCAATAGGTTACAAACAGAGTTGATGTTGCGGACCCAGGATTTTTCCAAAAGGCCACGCGTATGAAGCAGTCCTCTCTTGTCTTAGACAATAGCCCAGTGTGACGAGTCTCTGTTCAACTAGAGGTGCCAGATTCATGCTAATGGCATGGAGCCTCTGCCCCATCGCTCCTCCTCCTCCTCCAGTGTGTGGGAACAGACTTTTGTTCTGTTGCCTCACTTTCATCATCGCCACCATAGTGACCGTGCATCCCTCTCTCTCTGCATGGATTTGATGTGCGCTTACTGTCTCCCGTCCTACCTGGAAAGTTCTAGTTGGATGGATGGATGGATGTGTGCTTTATGTTTCACCTCGGTGAGAAACATGCAAAGGATGTTGTTGGGGTTACGTGACCTCGTGTTTCCCTCCGTCCGTCCCTCCTCCAGGTGTCCATCAACTACCCCCAGCTGGTGTTCAGGCCTCAGACCTTCTTCGCCTTCGGTTCCCCCATCGGCATGTTCCTGACGGTGCGCGGGCTGAAGCGCATCGACCCCAGCTACACCTTCCCCACCTGCAAGAGCTTCTACAACATCTACCACCCCGTGAGTAGGGCCTCCAACGCAGCCTCCCCTTCTCTGGAGGAGAAGCCACCATCATGGACTATTATTATTATTGTACTACCCCAACTTCATGGCCATGTGTGAACATAAAGTCATGTGCTATATCGGACAAAGGTGATAATGGGACAATTGTTTGCTATTCAAATAAGGTCAGAGAGATGATGGTTTGACTAGAGGGAGAAATATGCACGGCTCTCGCCATAGTCAAATCCGTCCCTTCCCGACTGATCCCACCGAGCCTCAACACGCCCCGCCTGAAGGCTGATGACCTCTAACAACAGCCGGGCTCTGACCGCTGCCTTCATTTCGGAAAATAAAGCATTATCTCTTCACTGTTGGAATTTGCTTCTGTCTGACATGTTGTTGGCGAGCGCCGCTGCCCAAAGTTGAACATATTTGAACTTTTATGCACGGTCAAAAAAAACATAGAAAAAAACAGGAGCCTCATCACAAGAAAGACGCTGCAGTCTATTCTATTAGTGTAGCCCTGAGTCCCATTCACCGTCTCAAAGGGCTTCACAGGCCCCATATTAAATAAACATCAAACCCCGCCCCATATTAAATAAACATCAAACCCCGCCCCATATTAAATAAACATCAAACCCCGCCCCATATTAAATAAACAACAAACCCCGCCCCATATTAAATAAACAACAAACCCCGCCCCATATTAAATAAACATCAAACCCCGCCCCATATTAAATAAACATCAAACCCCGCCCCATATTAAATAAACATCAAACCCCGCCCCATATTAAATAAACATCAAACCCCGCCCCATATTAAATAAACATCAAACCCCGCCCCATATTAAATAAACATCAAACCCCGCCCCATATTAAATAAACAACAAACCCCGCCCCATATTAAATAAACAACAAACCCCGCCCCATATTAAATAACAGCAACCCGCCCATATTAATAAACATCAAACCCCGCCCCATATTAAATAAACATCAAACCCCGCCCCATATTAAATAAACAACAAACCCCGCCCCATATTAAATAAACATCAAACCCCGCCCCATATTAAATAAACAACAAACCCCGCCCCATATTAAATAAACAACAACAAACCCCGCCCCATATTAAATAAACAACATCAAACCCTGCCCCATATTAAATAAACAACATCAAACCCCGCCCCATTTTAAATAAACGGTATCAAACCCCCTGTAGGATGGGCCGGCCCGGGGGGCTGGAGGCCTGTTAGGATGGGCCGGCCCGGGGGCTGGAGGCCTGTTAGGATGGGCCGGCCCGGGGGGCTGGAGGCCTGTTAGGATGGGCGGCCCGGGGGGCTGGAGGCCTGTCTGAGCGGCACAGCAAATAAAACATGAACTCGCAGATTGGTCCGGTTCTCAGGCCGCTCCCTCCGCCCATGTGACCAATCGGAGGCCCCCGATCGGTGCAGTGTTCCTAACGGTGTTTCCCCTGCTGTGTCCCCCGCCGCAGTACGACCCTGTGGCCTACCGCATCGAGCCCATGATCCTGCCGGAGGACGACCTGGAGCCCATGCTCATCCCGCACCACAAGGGCCGCAAGAGGATGCACCTGGGTGGGTGAGGGCTACGCCCCTTTGTGGCCTGTGACCACGTTTTTTGGTCACGCGTTTTCTTTTGCAACCCTGACCAATCCCTTTATCCTTACAATATAATGATAATGATGGGAGTAATAGTAGTGGTTGTAGTATAGTAGTAGTAGTTATTAGTTATTAGTTAGTAGTAGTAGTAGTAGTTATTAGTTATTAGTTAGTAGTAGTAGTAGTAGTTAGAAGACCCTGAAGTCTTTTAAGACGGGTCCTTTTTATTTTGTAAGGCCTTCTTATGTTAATATTAGTACTAGTAGTTTTTAGTAATTGTTTTACTAAAAGTTTTTAACTTTGTAGCACATACATATAATTGATTATCAGTAGTAGTATAATCTCCTGCAACCTCAAACTCATGTGAGACGTCATGTCAAAGGGGTTTGGCAGCCGTGCCGATGCAGCACTTTCCATTGAGTTGTGTGAGTGTCATCATCCTCCTCCGTTTGGTCCCTTCCGTGTGTCCAGAGCTGAAGGAGAGCCTGACCCGGATGAGCGCCGACCTGAAGAACAACGTGCTGGGCTCGCTGCGTACGGCCTGGCTGTCCTTCTCCCGGCCCGCCCTCGCCGCCCCGCCCGACCAGGACCAGGGCGGGGCCGTGCCGGAGGAGGAGTCACGGGAGACTCAGGAGACGCAGGGTACAACGCAGGGTACAACGCCGTGTGTGTGTGTGTGTGTGTGTGTGTGTGTGTGTGTGTGTGTGTGTGTGTGTGTGTGTGTGTGTGTGTGTGTGGTGTGTGTGTGTGTGTGTGTGTGTGTGTGTGTGTGTGTGTGTGTGTGTGTGTGTGTGTGTGTGTGTGTGTGTGTGTGTGTGTGTGTGTGTGTGTGTGTGTGTGTGTGTGTGTGCGCGCACGCTTATGGGGGGGGGGGTGGATTCTGTGCATGCTTCAACCTGCGTGTGCGTGTATGCACGTGTCAATGCGTGCATGTGTCTGTGTGCATGCGTCAGTGAGTGTGTTTGTCTGGTTTGTGTCTGCATGCGTGAATACTTACGACCTTGTCTCTCTGAACGTGTCTCCTCTTTCCCTGCTCCTTGACCCTCGACCTTTAATCTCAGCATCGCCTGCTACTCCCGCTAGAGGGAAGGAGCCTAAGCTTGACTTGTGGAGTAAAATACTGGAGTGGCCCAAGGCCCTTCACATGCATTACTTTGAAGGTAAGCCGGGTCAGACTTGACATGCTTCAAGCGGCTCATGCTTGCATAGCCGCTAACGCACGCCACATTAGAACAAGCTACGTGTCCGTCAAACCTGTACTCACCAAAATACAAAGGTTTAGGCATACGAGCACACAAGCATAGAAGCTACTGGCTCTCTACTGGCCCAATGACTTGGTTTATGTGTGAACTATTTACAGGAGACGTATCGGTCAGTTGTCCAGAATACACAAAGAACTACTAATTGGAACAGGGAGGGGGGTTGCTCTCTTGGTCTACTAGTCTCTGTGTCTGCTCGCACAACAAGCCCTGATGGATGTCCTTGTTTATGTCACAACAGATTACTGTGTGTGTGGTTGGCTAACTCCTCCAACGCTGTAATGAGCGCTCTCCGTCGTAGCGATTAGCTAAATAATACACGGGATGGACTCATTCTTTGGTTTTTGGTGGCATTGAACTCGGTTCAAGTGGAGTTTGACACGGACACACTGAGGCCGCTCCAGCCGAGTGATTCCCTCATGCTCGGCGCTGCAGCGGTTGGTCTCTCCGTACCCGCGGGTCTGAGGCCTCGCGGCGGCGACGCTGCTTGTGTGGGGCGGGCAGGTTGCTACATGTGCTCTGCGTTACTGGAATAGCTTTGCTGGTGAGCGACACAGCTAGCAGCGCAGGATCCCCAGAGAGTCGCTTCTCCTGCCGACCTAAAGAGTCCACGGCCGGTGGTTCACATGGAAGGCTGCGTGAACTTTGGTCGTGCTTTGGTCTTGGATAAATATGCATTCTTTAAAGGTGTCTGTGTTGCCTGTTGTAAGTCAACCGCTCAATGACGGCTGTTCTAACTTTTGTCATTTAGCCTGTTTACTCTTTCTTCTTATTTGATATAAAGTTTTATGAACTAACTCCTTGTTCACGTAGCCTATGTGTCACGTCTCTGGATGGAGCTCTTATTTTTCCCGTGAAACTAGTAGAGCTTTCTGAACACACTTTGTTGAACTTTTCAGTTGTTTTTTTTTGAATATATGTCCATCACTGTCGAGAGATGATGACTCATTCTGAAAAAAGATGCTTTATGTAATCAGAATGTTTCAGGGAGATGTCATCTAACTTGCCAACAGCTCATTTCAAATAAATTACCTTTTAGACGTGTTCGGGTGGAGTTGATCCTGTGGTGAACCTCATAAAAATATCTAAATCTAGGAAACGAGATGAGACTAGCATCTGACATATAAATTCTCAACCTACCACTTTGTGTCACAGGGAGATGGCATTTGGACGTGGTTCTAAAGTGTGTGTGTGTGTGTGTGTGTGTGTGTGCGCCCCCCCCCCCCCCCCCCCCCCCCCTCCCACAGCCCCGGGGTACGAGGAGGGCTCTCCCTCGGCTGAGCGCCCCCCCCAGCGGGAGGTGAACGTGGGCATGCTGAATGCCGGCCGGAGGATCGACTACGTGCTGCAGGAGAAGCCCATCGAGAGCTTCAATGAATACCTGTTTGCCATCCAGTCTCACCTGTGCTACTGGTGAGTCACGCCTCTGCTCCCGGGTGAGCTTTGGTTTTTAAAACCAAAGCTCACATCCCATAACGGAAAAACCCCCAAGGACACACAGCTGCCTCTGTGTGATGATACCGGTTAGCGGAAAGGTTCCGTCTGTCACCAGAGATGGCGCTGTTGCTTTCGTGTTGGTTTTGGATATTTGACAATAGTCACTAATACCTCAGCATGGCTGGTAACTGGTGTGAAGTGGATCTCTAACTTAACGGTTTGTTCTCTTTTCCTCCGACAGGGAGTCTGAAGACACGGCGCTGCTGCTGCTCAAAGAGATCTACGACAAACTGGGCGTGTCCTGCCAACAGCCTCCACAATGATACGGAGACTTGAGGAGACATGCGTGTTTAACATAATGCAATTTGCATAGCTCTTTGGAATCTTTTGCCAAAGATTTCCCTTCTCTCATGAAGAATGCCTTGTCCCCCCCCCCCCCCCCCCCCCACCTCACCTGAGAGTCACACGCTGCCCCCTGCTGTTCTGAACAGCGAGTGATGGGCTGACAGCTCAGGGTGTCTCAGTGAGCGTTGCATGGTTAGAGTCACCTGAAGGACCGTGAAAAGGTCCTCTCACTGGTCACTCGCCACTTCCAGACCTTATCGTCGTTCAACTTTGCACTTTCATATTCCCTTGTGTGCTGCAAACGGTGAAACACCGGTTTATTTGTAACCTTGCATGCGTGCAACCGGCCAGTTCTGCATATGCCGATTAACATTTTTGTAAGCGATGTTTCTGTGGACCAGAGGAGCTTTTATGGTTTGTTTTGTGTGGTTTCTCTGTGGGGCCGTCCAGTCACAACTTGGTCTGTCTGGATCCAAAAGGCCTCATGGGAGCTTTCAATAGTTTTATACTTTATATGATTCAGAACAAAATAGATGTTGCGGCTCACTGGAAGCTACCTGTGCAATCTTGTAATATAATATCTAATGATATCTTATATAATATATGTACTTGAAACAAATGTAATGTTTTTTGTATTACATTTTATCACAGTGCTAGAATACCAATGCACATTGAATGGACATTGAAATTGTAAAGGGAATCTATATTTGAAAGAATAATATATAGACTAATACCATTATGGATTATATCTAAAATAACGATATTCCAGAAGTAAAATCCAAAAAAAAATAATCAAGAAATACCAAAAGTACCGCTTCCAACCAACAGGGGGCGCCTGTTGACCGCTCATTTACAAAGCGCACTTAATGATGTGTGTCAGTAGCTTTATTACCACAGACCGAGCACTACGAACAATGTGGACGGTGAAAGGGACTTTCATCACTGACTTTTTTAAATATTTTAACAATGTGTTTTTCTGGGATTCTTTGACTGCACGTTATTACAAGTCAATGTTGGCAGACCCGTTTCTGCTCATGTGGTCACCAGTGACCCCCCCCCCCCCACACACACACACACGCTGCTCTGGGTCTGCAGGTAGGACAACTTCCGACAAACTCATTTGAAATATGCATTTAATCCATAGCATCCGATCGCAAGGTTTTGTGTTGTGTGTTATGTGAGTGAGGAAACTCATTTGAAAGACTATGCTTCCAATAATAAAGAACCGTGGCTCAGTCCTCCTGTGTCCTTCAGCCTGTGAGCGTGAGGTGTGACTGAGTATCTTATATCCATATTCTAGCTATTCTAAAAGCTTCTCCACTTATTAGTATATTGTGTTGTGTGTTCTAAGTACAGGAGTTCAGTCATCCCTAAGCAGTGCTGGTATAGGCCTGTGTTGTTCTAGTAAACTCGAATAGGCGAACTTTGAGGTAATACTAAAGCAGTATTAAAGTATTTAGTTGAATCTCGTATTCGTCTCCCCGGATCTGAAGCCGGTTAGTGAGTGAGCTGCACGTGGTGTGGGCGCAGGCCTTCTAGAAGGTCGGACGGTCGTTCAATTAAGGGAACGAATACACGCGCCCAATTAAGCCTTCCGCCATGACGGACCACGTGGCCTCACGCTATTAGGGGATTAATTTATGGTTCGTTATGTTTTCATGTGATTCCATGTCAAGTTGGTGAAAACACATTGTATTAGAGAAGGGTTTGATTATGGCCGACTTGATCAACACATTGTTATTGATCAAAACATGATTTGTGTTCCATTGGTCGTTACAGATATTTAAATCAACCAATCTAAACGTTGGGTGTAAACAACAAATACACACATACTTATTGATAAACCAACCAAAAAAACACAACGATTGATGGATTGATTTAATTATTGATGAAATTCAATAAGTCATACATTGTAATACAATTGTATTGTATCAAAAAATAATCACTTTATTTTAAACTATTAAGTAAAACCATTAGGCCTGTTGTGTTGTT
>CM051017.1:4433508-4441008 GCA_027704905.1 Muraenolepis orangiensis | reverse complement strand
TCTCTCTCTCTCTCTCTCTCTCTCTCTCTCTCTCTCTCTCTCTCTCTCTCTCTCTCTCTCTCTCTCTCTCGTGCGCGCGCTCTCTCTCTCTCTCTCTCTTTATAAGATAAGATATATGGAAGCTGCTGCTAATCTCCCATCGACACATGTCACGGAGTGCTGATTGCTGTGTGATGGTGTGTGTATGTGTATGTGTTTGTGTGTATGTGTGTGTGTGTGTGTGTGTGTATGTGTGTGTGTATGTGTATGTGTATGTGTGTGTGTGTGTGTGTGTGTGTGTGTGTGTGTGTGTGTGCCAGCTGTGGCGCTGTTTGCTTGTGTTTATGTGTGGTGAGACATGCAGACCAGGATGCTGGGGGGTGATGACTCATGGTTGTTTGATCACATGACGCTCAGGTCCACAGTGCGTCCACACAGAGAGCTCTTTGATCGGATTTGGGCGGTCTGCTTTGTTTGTTTCAATGCTCTCTACCCTCTAGATACGGTTTATACACCCAGGAGGCTTGTGATGGATTGGTAGATGTAGCTGTAGATATAGTTAGATATATAGAGAGAGGGATATATAGATATATAGATATAGATATAGATATATAGATTTATAGATAGATGGATGATAGATGGATCAATGCAACCAAACTAAATATCATGTTAAAATATTTAAAGAGAAATAAATGTATAGTTAGTATTACAATGTTACTACAAACAACATTGTAATACTGTTTTATGTGAGTGTGAAATAGGGACAACGTGAGTGGTGTTTCGGGACAGTCGAGGCTCTCCGTCTATTTTGAGGGAATAATTCACTTCATCCTCGTCATCACTTTGTCATCACGGTGTTTTGAGAAGGGGAGCTGACGCTAGCCGTCTCCTGGGGTCGAGGAGGTGACCCGCAGGTCAAAGGTCAACTTGTCCTGACTGAAGAGCAAACCCACCGTCTAACTTTATATACACAAACCATGGTTTTAAAAACAGGTTTAAAGTGAGATGGTGTGTGTGTGTGTGTGTGTGTGCATGTGTGTGCATGTTTGTAACCGTCAGTCAATTCAGGTAAATGCAGTGTGTCTGGAAAAACCAGTAATCCAGTAAAAAATTAGACATAGAGTTACATACCGTCATCTAGTGAAACAGAGAGAGGTTTTAGATAGAGTTACATATCGTCATCTAGTGAAACAGAGAGAGGTTTTAGATAGAGTTACATACCGTCATCTAGTGAAACAGAGAGAGGTTTTAGATAGAGTTACATACCGTCATCTAGTGAAACAGAGAGAGGTTTTAGATAGAGTTACATATCGTCATCTAGTGAAACAGAGAGAGGTTTTAGATAGAGTTACATATCGTCATCTAGTGAAACAGAGAGAGGTTTTAGATAGAGTTACATATCGTCATCTAGTGAAACAGAGAGAGGTTTTAGATAGAGTTACATATCGTCATCTAGTGAAACAGAGAGAGGTTTTAGATAGAGTTACATACCGTCATCTAGTGAAACAGAGAGAGGTTTTAGATAGAGTTACATATCGTCATCTAGTGAAACAGAGAGAGGTTTTAGATAGAGTTACATATCGTCATCTAGTGAACCAGAGAGAGGTTTTAGATAGAGTTACATACCGTCATCTAGTGAAACAGAGAGTGGTTTTAGATGAGTTACATATCGTCATCTAGTGAAACAGAGAGAGGTTTTAGATAGAGTTACATACCGTCATCTAGTGAAACAGAGAGAGGTTTTAGATAGTTACATATCGTCATCTAGTGAAACAGAGAGGTTTTAGATAGAGTTACATATCGTCATCTAGTGAAACAGAGAGAGGTTTTAGATAGAGTTACATATCGTCATCTAGTGAAACAGAGAGAGGTTTTAGATAGAGTTACATATCGTCATCTAGTGAAACAGAGAGGTTTTAGATAGTTACATACCGTCATCTAGTGAAACAGAGAGAGGTTTTAGATAGAGTTACATATCGTCATCTAGTGAAACAGAGAGAGGTTTTAGATAGAGTTACATATCGTCATCTAGTGAAACAGAGAGAGGTTTTAGATAGAGTTACATATCGTCATCTAGTGAAACAGAGAGAGGTTTTAGATAGAGTTACATATCGTCATCTAGTGAAACAGAGAGAGGTTTTAGATAGAGTTACATATCGTCATCTAGTGAAACAGAGAGAGGTTTTAGATAGAGTTACATATCGTCATCTAGTGAAACAGAGAGAGGTTTTAGATAGAGTTACATATCGTCATCTAGTGAAACAGAGAGAGGTTTTAGATAGAGTTTCATATTGTCATCTAGTGAAACAGAGAGAGGTTTTAGATAGTCACATATCGTCATCTAGTGAAACAGAGAGGTTTTAGATAGAGTTACATATCGTCATCTAGTGAAACAGAGAGAGGTTTTAGATAGAGTTACATATCATCATCTAGTGAAACAGAGAGAGGTTTTAGATAGAGTTACATATCGTCATCTAGTGAAACAGAGAGAGGTTTTAGATAGAGTCACATATCGTCATCTAGTGAAACAGAGAGAGGTTTTAGATAGAGTTACATATCGTCATCTAGTGAAACAGAGAGAGGTTTTAGATGGAGTTACATATCGTCATCTAGTGAAACAGAGAGAGGTTTTAGATAGAGTTACATATCGTCATCTAGTGAAACAGAGAGAGGTTTTAGATAGAGTTACATATCGTCATCTAGTGAAACAGAGAGAGGTTTTAGACAATGAATGGTCACATTGTCCATCAGAGGAGCAGAGGAGGGAGGGTGAGGACGGGGAGGAAGGCAGGGGGGGGGGGGGGTTTCCATCCTTCTTTCGATACACGGCCGGCTGTACATTCACCGTTTTCTGGGAAAAGTTGGCCCTTTTGTGTCTCTGTGTTGTCCCGGGACAATAGTGTGTATTGTGTCTGTAACTCTGCTCCTTTCCACCTCCTCCCTCTCCCTCCAAGTCACGCACAGTGGAGCGGGGCGTGAGTCCTTGACTCAACATGGAGTCCGGCTCTCTCTCTCTCTCTCTCTCTCTCTCTCTCTCTCTCTCTCTCTCTCTCTCTCTCTCTCTCTCTCTCCTCTCTCTCTCTCTCTCTCTCTCTCTCCCTCTCTCTCTCTCTCTCTAGTGGGGTCTCGTGGGGTCGTCCTTTGTATTGTCCGTCGAGGGGGTCGGGAAGCGACAGAAGGCGACGTTCTCTCTTGACCTCCAGGTGCTTTAGGATGTGCATCAGTTTCCTGGTTGGCACTCTCTCTCTCTCTCTCTCTCTCTCTCTCTCTCTCTCTCTCTCTCTCTCTCTCTCTCTCTCTCTTCCTCTTACCATCTCTCTTCCTGTCTCTTTGTCTCTGCTTATATTTCATGATGGCCTCTATATCTCTATCTATCTAGATATTCCTATGTATATATATATATATATATATATATATATATATATACAGTATACATATAGCTTGAATGTGTTCCTGGCCGGCTGCCTGTCTTGGTGATGTCATGTTCTCCTGACTCTGGTCTCTTGGTGATGGGTCTTGCAGGCTAACCGAGCACTCAGGGTGGACTGGTTGTTCCCTGGTAACCTGACGCCCCGCCTGGCTGTCTTGGGTGTATTCCCCTCTGTGGAGCTTCTGTTGTTCTCTCTAATCTCTCCTGAGAGGCCGTTGTATTGTGAAGACAGTTGAGTTGCAGTAGTATGGAGACAGGTGTTTGGTCGTCCTAAGGACGGACAGATGGAGGTACTAAATGTTTGATTCAAACATTTTTTTGGTGACAATGGTAATGATACCCTTTTACATTAAAGATGAAGTCACGTTTAAAGTCGTCCATTGTTCTATATATCTTTGTATTATGTAATGCATTTCATTTAATTCCCGTCAGGTCATCGGTCGTCTGCTCTGGTTTGCTTCCATATTCTGTGATCCTAGTTGTATTGAGTTTGTACCACGCTCCTTTCTGCTAGCACTGGAAATCCCCGGAGACGCTCACTGGACGTGATACTACCGGTAGACACTAGATGGCGCACTTTCACAGAAATGCAGCCATGGGCGCAAACTGCGTATAGCCTCGGTCTGCGAGTGGGTTGTGGGAGGACGGATGGATATGAGCATTCAAATGGCTGCTAAACCCAACAGCTGCGCTGCACTGGGGAGGAAAGCGTCTTCCAGGGACTGATTACATTCATCCTATTTAGCTATTCCTATCGAATGAGACACTTTGATGGTGTCAAGATTGTTGCAATCAGTATCGGTATTGGTATAGTACTACTAGTACTAGTAATACTAGTACTACTAGTACTAGTAATACTAGTACTACTAGTACTAGTAATACTAGTACTACTAGTACTAGTAATACTAGTACTACTAGTAGCACTAATACTAGTACTAGTAGTACTAGTAGTACTAGTAACAGTCCAAAGGGTCAAGATGTTGGACAGGGGCTTTGCCAATACGATGCTTACAGTCAAACTGGCGACTGCGTTAGGTCACTTTGCTGGCTACTAAATAATGCAAAGTAAGTTATGCATTTGCTAAGACGCTTCCATGTGTAGAACTGGAGGAACGGCCTCGTCCAGAAACCCAGAGAGAAAGAGTGAGAGAGAAAAGCACCAACAAACTATTGATGTATAAAGGCCGGAGGGGGAGGGGCGGGGCCTAGTCAGAGGATGTGATTGGACCAGCCCGGTGTACATATAGAAACATTAACCAATGGGCCGCTGTCCCTGCTTTATGGGCCTGTGGTTCTAAAAACATTTTTATATACGTTTTTTTTTTAACTGGGGGAAAAGCCCGGTGCCAGAGGACCGGTCCAGACCGGTTCCCCCCTCATCACACGCTGAACCACCGGCTATTCTTAGCTCCTCATCACCGCACATGCCACCGTCGGTCATACGGCGATGATGACGAAGATAAGAATAACGTGTTAACTGTCACAACCCACACACACACACACACACACACACACGCACGTGCACCCGCGCGCGTTCGAACGCCCACCCTGATCACATGTTCTATTCATGGTCCACTTTGTGTGATCCTGCCTCAGTTCTGCTCCGCTGCTATTTCAGGGACTTACATAAGAGATGTTCTCTCTCCGCTCGTCTCTCCACGTGGTGCTGCCACACCACCAGAGAGAGAGAGAGAGAGAGAGAGAGAGAGAGAGAGAGAGAGAGAGAGAGAGAGAGAGAGAGAGAGAGAGAGAGAGAGAGAGAGAGAGAGAGAGAGAGAGAGAGAGAGAGAGTGTGTGTAGGTGTGTGTGTAGGTGTGTGTGTTTGTGTGTGTGTGTCTGTGTTTGTTACCTTTCCCCTCCAGGGTTCTTTTTCCTAGGCCTTCTAGGGGATAGGATTTAAGGGGTTAAATGTTAGGATTCAGGGGTTAGGATTTAGGGTTAGGACTTAGGGTTTAAGGGTTGGGGTTTAGGACTAAGTTGTTTGGACTTAGGGTTTAGGACTAAGGGATCAAGACTTAGGGGTTAGGACTAAGGGATCAGGACTCAGGGGTTAGGATTCAGGGATCAGGACTTAGGACGAAGGGATTAGGGGTTAGTGAAGCCCTGTAACTGTGGTTACAGGCTAGGCAGATCCATTAGTGACTTGACTCCAGCACCTGGTCGTGTGACACGAGTGAAACCAGAGAAGAGGTGTTCTCGGTGGTTATCAGGGGAGGGGAAGACGCTATCCTCCTCTGGATCTCAGCAGGAATCTGCCCCGGCAGGTCTTCCCTGACCCCAAACTGCTGCAAGATCCAGATAACTAGTTCAGACTAGAAGATCCTGTCGCTCCTCCTCCTCCTCCTCCTCCTACTGCTGCTGCTGCTGCTTGGACCGCTGGCTGCTCAGTGGTCCTTCTGGGGGCAGTGGGGTCCTGTATGCTTTGAGATGGTCGGCCCATGTCCATGAGGACATGGTCTTCCAACATCAAATCTCTCTTCTCGCTTGTCTCCAGCGTAGTAACACAGGCTGTGGCTTGGAGAGGGCACACGTGTACTGGTCTGTCCGTCCGTCCGTCCGTCCGTCCGTCCGTCCGTCCGCCTGCCTGTGTTTCTACTAACTTTTCCAATTCTCTTTCATCTTCACACACACACACACACACACACACACACACACACACACACACACACACACACACACACACACACTTTACAGGGCCAACAGTCTGGTCAATATTAGATTAGTTATGGTCCATATTTTTCAAAGAATACATCTCATCTGGCCTAGATGTTATGTGTGTGTGTGTGTGTGTGTGTGTGTGTGTGTGTGTGTGTGTGTGTGTGTGTGTGTGTGTGTGTGAGAATAGGGGGACTGCTGTAGAGTTACATAAGCGCTGTGAAAAGCCTGCAGGATGTGTGTTGTGTTGTGTTGCGTGTCAAAGGTTTTGTAGTTGAATTGTTGTTTAATTGTTGAGTGTGTTTATTGGTTTAAGTGTGTTTAGTGTTTAGTGTGTTTAGTGTTTGGTGTGTTTAGTGTTTGGTGTGTATAGTGTTTAGTGTTTGGTGGGTTTGGTGTGTTTAGTGTTTGGTGTGTTTGGTGTGTGTTAGTGTTTTGGTGTGTTTAGTGTGTTTAGTGTTTGGTGTGTTTAGTGTTTAGTGTGTTTAGTGTTTGGTGTGTTTAGTGTTTGGTGTGTATAGTGTTTTGTGTTTGGTGTGTTTAGTGTTTAGGTGTGTTTAGTGTGTTTAGTGTGTGTTTAGTGTTTGGTGTGTTTAGTGTTTGGTGTGTTTGGTGTGTTTAGTGTTTGGTGTGTATTAGTGTTTGGTGTGTTGGTTGGTGTTTGGTGTGTTTGGTGTGTGTTTGGTGTGTTTGGTGTGTTTGGTGTGTTTAGTGTTTGGTGTGTTTAGTGTTTGGTGTGTTTAGTGTTTGGTGTGTTTAGTGTTAGTGTTTGGTGTGTTTAGTGTTTAGTGTTTAGTGTTTGGTGTGTTTAGTGTTTGGTGTGTTTAGTGTTTAGTGTTTGGTGTGTTTAGTGTTTAGTGTTTGGTGTGTTTAGTGTTTGGTGCGTTAGTGTTTGGTGTGTTTAGTGTGTGTGTTTAGTGTTTGGTGTGTTTAGTGTTTGGTGTGTTTAGTGTTTAGTGTTTGTGTGTGTGTTTAGTGTTTAGTGTTTGGTGTGTTTAGTGTTTGGTGTGTTTAGTGTGTTTAGTGTGTTTGGTGTTTAGTGTTTGGTGTGTTTGATGTGTTTTGTGTGTTTAGTGTTTAGTGTGTTTAGTGTTTAGTGTGTTTAGTGTTCAGTGTGTTTAGTGTTTGGTGTGTTTAGTGTTTGGTGTGTTTAGTGTTTGGTGTGTTTGGTGTTTAGTGTTTGTGTGTTTGTGTTTAGTGTTTGGTGTGTTTAGTGTTTGGTGTGTTTGATGTGTTTAGTGTTTAGTGTTTGGTGTGTTTAGTGTGTTAAGTGTTTGGTGTGTTTAGTGTTTGGTGTGTTTAGTGTTTAGTGTTTGGTGTGTTTAGTGTTTGGTGTGTTTAGTGTTTAGTGTTTGGTGTGTTTAGTGTTTAGTGTTTGGTGTGTTTAGTGTTTGGTGTGTTTAGTGTTTGGTGTGTTTAGTGTTTAGTGTTTGGTG
>CM051017.1:4413508-4428508 GCA_027704905.1 Muraenolepis orangiensis | reverse complement strand
CCAGACAGTTCTAGTGTAGTGTAGTGTAGTGCTGCATGATATTGCTTGACGTATATCATAGAACAGAGCTTTACCAGCTGTGTGTAAACCTCTGGTATGAAGTGACTTGGTCACACAGCGCTTGGTTCATAACGACATGTTTATCTCTGAGGTACAGAGAGTACCTCAGAGTACCTCTGGACCTCAGAGAGTACCTCAGAGTACCTCTGTACCTCAGAGAGTACCTCAGAGTACCTCTGTACCTCAGAGAGTACCTCTGTACCTCAGAGAGTACCTCAGAGTACCTCTGTACCTCAGAGAGTACCTCAGAGTACCTCTGTACCTCAGAGAGTACCTCAGAGTACCTCTGTACCTCAGAGAGTACCTCTGTACCTCAGAGAGTACCTCAGAGTACCTCTGTACCTCAGAGAGTACCTCAGAGTACCTCTGTACCTCAGAGAGTACCTCAGAGTACCTCTGTACCTCAGCCCAGGGCAGCTGGGTGTCATGTGTGATAGATGCGATGCGTGGGGACACGTGAGGACCTTCAGCTCTGCACTGAAATATTATAAACTCACAACTGTTTTTGCTGTTTCTTTTTGCATGAAAAGCACTTCATCAATACAGTTGGACTTACTGTGTAGCACGTATAGCGCCCATTGCACTCTGCACCCACTCCCCACACCCACATGGTTCCATATTAAGATTTCTTCCTCGATCATTAAGGTCTTTTTTTCTTAGCTTAGGGTGTTGTAAACATGTGTCCTGTGAAGCCCTTTGGAACTGACTGTGATTAAGAGCTAGACTAATAAAACTGACTTGACTGAACCATGTGACGCTTGGCTCGTACCTCCGGCGTTGGGGGAGATGATCTCATTAGTTCTGGCCTCCCTCTTTCTGTGTTCCCAGGGGTCGAGGCGCACCTGAACAACCTCAGCAGCCCCCCCCCGCTGGGCTCCGGGACCTCCACTATGGACCACAACCTCAACCTGACCCAGAGCCCGGGGAGAGGCGCTCTGTCCCAGACTAGTGCTACCACCCCCAGACCTCCCACCCTGTCCCTGCCTTCCCCGCACACCAGACCGGACCCCTCGGAGGTGGACGACCAGGCTCCCGCCGCCTCGGACTCGTCGAGCCCCGACTCCAACGCCCGCCTCGCCTCCTCCTCCGCCTCCGACCTCGAGGACCCCGACTTCATCAACGGCAACCTGCTGAGGCCCGGCGCCCGTGCGACCTTCGACCAGGAAGGAAAGCACCGCTCGGCCCAGAAGTCAAGCGCGGTTATCGCGTAGGTCGCATGTTCTTGGCACGGATGTGTGTTTCTGCTTGGATCTCATAAAATGAATTTATTACTGTATTTTCAACCGAATGTCCATAGTGTCTAATGACAATTCCATGTCATTAGACACTATGGACATCTTATCAGCAGATTCAGCAACTCCTCAATATTCAGTGGTTTGATTTTCCTCTAGTATACTCCTCACTATACTACCACTATACTCCTCACTATACTACCACTATACTCCTCACTATACTACCACTATACTACCACTATACTCCTCACTATACTACCACTATACTCCTCACTATACTCTCACTATAATACCACTATACTCCTCACTATACTACCACTATACTCCTCACTATACTACCACTATACTCCTCACTATACTACTCACTATACTACCACTATACTCCTCACTATACTACCACTATACTCCTCACTATACTACCACTATACTCCTCACTATACTCTCACTATAATACCACTATACTCCTCACTATACTACCACTATACTACCACTATACTCCTCACTATAATACCACTATACTCCTCACTATACTACCACTATACTACCACTATACTCCTCACTATAATACCACTATACTCCTCACTATACTACCACTATACTCCTCACTAGACTACCACTATGATACCACTATACTCCTCACTATACTACCATTATACTACCACTATACTCCTCACTATACTACCACTATACTCCTCACTATACTCCTCACTATAATACCACTATACTCCTCACTATACTACCACTATACTACCACTATACTCCTCACTATACTACCACTATACTCCTCACTATACTCCTCACTATACCCCCACTATACTCCTCACTATACTACCACTATACTCCTCACTATACTACCACTATACTCCTCACTATACTACCACTATGATACCACTATACTACCACTATGATACCACTATACTCCTCACTATACTCCCCACTATACTACCACTATACTTCCACTATACTCCCACTATACTCCTCACTATACTACCACTATACTCCTCACTATACACCCACTATACTCCTCACTATACTACCACTATACTCCTCACTATACACCCACTATACTCCCACTATACTCCTCACTATACTCCCACTATACTCCTCACTATACTACCACTATACTACCACTATACTACCACTTTACTCCCCATTATACTATTCACTATACTCACTTACAAAAAAACAGAAACATAGAAACACAAAACACCAAGAATATGATTGGCCACAGGGTCCTGCAGGGCTTGAGTCTGGTTCATCAAGTTGCTGTTTCCCGTCCTGTTACCTTGGTGTTACCTGTCTCTCTGTGACATGGTTAGTAGAGTAACTGTCCTGTGAGTTACACTCTGCTGTGTCTGTCCCCCCTCTGTCTGTCCCCCATCTGCCCCCCCTCTGTCCCTCCCCTGTCCCCCCTCTCTCCCTCCTCTGTCCCCCCTCTCTGTCCCCCCTCCTCTGTCCCCCATCATTTGTCCCCCTCTGTCCCTCCCCTGTCCCTCCTCTCTGTCCCCCCTGTCCCTCCTCTCTGTCCCTCCCTGTCCCTCCTCTCTGTCCCTCCCCTGTCCCCCCCCCTGTCCCTCCCTTGTCCCCCCTCTCTGTCCCTCCCCTGTTCTCCCCCTGTCCCTCCTCTCTGTCCCTCCCCTCTGTCCCCCCTCTCTGTCCCTCCCCTGTCCCTCCTCTCTGTCCCCCCCCTGTCCCTCCCCTCTGTCCCTCCCCTGTCCCTCCTCCCTGTCCTCCCCCTGTCCCTCCCCCCTGTCCCCCCTCTGTCCCCCCCCCCCTCCTCTGCATCAGGACTTCTGAACAAGTCAGTTTCCTCTGTGTTGTGTTGTAAGTACACCACGCACTGGCTGCGTGTGTGTGGGCCTATGCGTGTTTGTGTGTGTGTGTGTGTGTGTGTGTGTGTGTGCTTCTGCGTGTTTGTGTGTGTGCGCGAGTGTGTGCTTCTGTGTGTGTGTGTGTGTGTGTGTGTGTGTGCGTGCGTGTGTGTGCTTCTGTGTGTATGTGTGCTGCTGCTTTCATGATTGTATGCGTTTTGGTGCCCATTTTGTGTGTTTGTGTGTGTGTGTGTGTGCATCACCGTGTGTGTGTGTGTTCATGGTTGTGTGTGTGTGTTTAGAAGAAGCAGGGTGTGTCTGCAGGAGGGGAGACTCTGTTGTTCTCTACCATTCTTCTCTCAAATATCTGTTGGTGTTGTATTGTGTTGTGTGTTAGGTTGTGTTGTGGTGTGGTGTGTTAGGTTGTGTTGTGTTGTGGTGTGTTGTGTTGTGTGTGTGTGTGTGTGGTGTGTTGTGGTGTGTGTGTGTGTGTGGTGTGTTGTGGTGTGTTGTGGTGTGTTGTGTTGTGTGTGTGTGTTGTGTTGTGTTGTGTTGTGGTGTGATAGGTTGTGGTTGTGTTGTGTTGTGTTGTGTTGTGGTGTGTTGTGTTCTGTTGTGGTGTGTTAGGTTGTGTTGTGTTGTGTTGTGGTGTGGTGTGTTAGGTTGTGTTGTGGTGTGTTAGGTTGTGTTGTGTTGTGTTGTGTGGTGTGTTAGGTTGTGTGGTGTGATAGGTTGTGTTGTGGTGTGGTGTGTGTGGTGTGTTGTGGTGTGTGTAGGTTGTGTTGTGTTGTGGTGTGTTAGGTTGTGTTGTGGTGTGTTAGGTTGTGTTGTGTTGTGTTAGGTTGTGTTGTGTGTGTTGTGGTGTGGTGTGATAGGTTGTGTTGTGGTGTGGTGTGATAGGTTGTGTTGTGTTGTGTTGTGTTGTGTGTGTGTGTGTGTGTTGTGTTGTGGTGTGTTAGGTTGTGTTGTGGTGTGTTAGGTTGTGTTGTGGTGTGTTGTGTTGTGTTGTGTTGTGGTGTGGTGTGTTAGGTTGTGTTGTGGTGTTGTGTTGTGGTGTGTTAGGTTGTGTTGTGTTGTGGTGTGTTAGGTTGTGTTGTGTTGTGGTGTGTTGTGTTGTGTTGTGTTGTGTTGTGGTGTGTTGTGTTGTGTTGTGTTGTGTTGTGGTGTGTTGTGTTGTGGTGTGTTAGGTTGTGTTGTGGTGTGGTGTGTTGTGGTGTGTTGTGTTGTGTTGTGGTGTGTTGTGTTGTGGTGTGTTAGGTTGTGTTGTGTTGTGGTGTGTTGTGTTGTGGTGTGTTAGGTTGTGTTGTGTTGTGGTGTGGTGTGGTGTGTTGTGGTGTGTTAGGTTGTGTTGTGTTGTGTTGTGGTGTGTTGTGGTGTGTTGTGGTGTGTTGTGTTGTGTTGTGTTGTGGTGTGTTGTGTTGTGTTGTGGTGTGTTGTGGTGTGTTAGGTTGTGTTGTGTTGTGTTGTGTTGGGTTATGTTGGTTATGTTGTGTTGTGTTGTGTAGTGGAGCTTGCGATGTGGTGTGAGAGTCCAGCTGAAACCTCCTCATCCCTTTGCTCCTCCTCATCTCATGTTTCTCCTCCTCGTCATGTCTCTCCTCCTCTTCATGTTTCTCCTCATCATGTCTCTCCTCATCATGTCTCTCCTCCTCGTCATGTCTCTCCTCCTCTTCATGTTTCTCCTCATCATGTCTCTCCTCCTCTTCATGTCTCTCCTCCTCGTCATGTTTCTCCTCCTCATCATGTCTCTCCTCCTCATCATGTCTCTCCTCCTCATGTTTCTCCTCCTCATCATGTCTCTCCTCCTCTTCATGTTTCTCCTCCTCGTCATGTTTCTCCTCGTCATGTCTCTCCTCCTCTTCATGTCTCTCCTCCTCGTGTCTCTCCTCCTCATCCTTCTGGTTTCTTTGTTCTTTTAAACCTCCTATCGGCTTACAATGACTCAGCAGCAGAGCGCTGTGCAGTGCTTACACACCGTGCACACACACACACACACACACACACACACACACACACACACACACACCGTGCACACACACACACACACACACACACACACACACACGGCACAGGGCGGCAGTCTAGCTCAGGAGGTAGAGCGGTCGCCTCACAACCGGAAGGTTGCTGGTTCGATCCCCGGCTCCTCCTAGCAAAAACTGTCGAGGTGTCCTTGAGGAAGACCCTAACCCTAACTGCTCCCCGGGCGCTGTATGAATAGCTGCCCACTGCTCCTAATACTAGGATGGGTTAAATGCAGAGAACACATTTCACTGTATGTCTTCATGTATGTGACCAATAAAGAGGATTCAATCCTCACGATTTGTTGTTGTTGTTACACACACACACACACACACACACACATACACGCACAAGTACACGCACACTAAGATACACACACTCACACAAACACACACGCACACACACACTAAGATACACACACACACACACACACACACTAAGATACACACACACACACACACACACACACACTAAGATACACACACACACACACACACCACACAGCACTAAGATACACACTCACACACACACACACAGATACATACACACACACACACACACCAGGGCTCTGGTTGTATTGACATTGATGTTGACCTCTGACCTCCCTGGCGTTTAGGAACTCGTGTAAAGTGAAGCAGCCGCCACAGATGGAAGCGCGTGTCCAGGTAGGAGCACACACACATGGACACACACACACACATGGACACACACACATACACACACACACATGGACACACACCCAGAAATACACACACGGACACACACACACACGGACACACACACATACACACACACACATGTGAGAGGATCTGCATGGACCTTCATTCCTGTAGTGATGGGTTCATTAGAGCAAGGGTTCTCAAACCTGCGGACCCCTGGGGGTCCACGGACCCCAGTTTGAGAACCCCTGCATTAGAGGAACGGTAGACCCAGCTCCTAACAGATGCATGCATCCTGTGTGTGTGTGTGTGTGTGTGTGTGTAAGGTGAAGCCCCGGGCTGATCGCGGAGGCCTGGCCACTGATGAGGAGAAGCTGGCTAGCAGCAGCGCTGTGAAGGACGGGAACAGTGAGTGACTCATTGGATCCCAGAGAATAATATAGAATTATAATAATTATAGTAATAATAATAATAATAATGTATTGCATCTATGTAAGGGCTTTACACCCAGAACACTAAATATAACGTTTGTTATATCTGCATTTGTGATCATCCTCGTGATTCTAAAATATATAGTTACTGGAATGATTCATCCCAGGCTTTACTACAACTGTACTATACTGCCACCTGCTGGTGACTTTTATAAATTCTGTATTGTCCTTATTCCTATTTCTAACACAACACAATTATTAATGAATTATATGATGATAATAATAATTGTTGTAATAATTAGAATAATTAGAATTAGAATAATAATAATGTACTTTCTCCGGCAGGACAAGCGTGTATCCTGACCTCCAGAGTGGAGGAGCCTGACTGTGTCTCTATGGTGGTGAGCAGGCCTACATTTATATATCTATATATATAGATATATAATGAAACATGGCCTAAATAATACGGGACAGTGTTTCTCCTTCATTCACAATATTAACAGTACCTATATGGGCCAGTAGGTGGCGACAGAGCTCCTTTCAACCTGGTAAATCTTTATATACTGCGTCATCATGCGTCACTGCGTCATCAGGGGAACAGCAGGGATGTGTTTATTCCGTGCCTTGCTAATAAGACGACAAGAGGTGGACGGCCACTGAGTTAGCAGTATTCCTATCCTTCATGGTGTTGGGCCTCTAATGTCTAATAACCCCAAGCAGTCAAAGCTAGGACACTACATATAACCTTGTTTCCAAACCGTGTATCCATGTATGTTTAAATAAAATATTAGATTAGATTCTAATGTATTGTCAGTATACAGCACAAGTACAGCACAGCGAAAATAAGTTGGCATCTAACCAGAGTGCAAATATTGCAGTAAAGTGCATGGTAATATATAATGTACAGTTACAGTGGCTAAAAGACTACTCTACTGTACTGTAGGTATAAAAACAGTTATAAGATTACTTATAGAGTATATATGAGATATGTGCATAATAATAGGGATATATATACAGGTAAGTATTCAACAGGTAGTGAGCAGGGGAAAATATGGGGGAAACGTGCTACAATTTACATTTTCACATTTTACATTACAGCTCAAATATCGTATTTGGGCGGTTTTATGTTAATGTTAATATTAATGTTAATGTTGCGTGTGTGAGTGCGTCTGGGCCACCAGAAGGTAGCAGTACACACTGGTGCTCTGAGGGCCCATAGGAGGACCAGAGAGAGGCTGACACCATGTCCACAGGGACAGAAGGATAGTGATGACCACTCAGCAGATTAAACCATAACACGTGTCATAAAGGATCGGGATTACCACTCCCGATTAGAATAGCTGTCATAATCTAGGGAAGGACACAAGGAGACCATGTGAGGAGAGGTCCATGTGAAGTACAACAAGCGGAGGAAGATAGAAAATAGTGTGAGAATAAGTTGACAAGATTTGGTTTGATTTTCATTTTATTTTAAAGTTGAAAAAGTAATAAATAATACAAAAAAATTTACAAAGCGCAATAAAAGTTTTTCTTTTCAGAAACAGAAGCTAATCTGTATTGGACTTTATTGTTAAATAACACCAACATATCTACTGTATATTCATAATAAATAGCTACTTCATACATTATATTTATATATGTTGGTGTCCTCCCCTAGCGTGACGAGCCCTGCAAGAGGAACAACAACAAGAACCAGGAAGGAAGTGAGGTTCAGAAGACAGGAAGTCAGGTCCTGGACTCCATCTGCATCAGTGAGACGGAGAAACAAGCCGTGCTCACGCTCATCAGAGATGAGGTATCTATAATCCCACTGGGGATGCAGTTAGTTTAGTTTAGTTGAATACTAGGCCTCGTAGTTTGATTTAGTTTGGTACTAGGCCTTGTACTTTAGTTTAGTTCTAGGCCTAGGAGTTTATATTAGTTTAGTACTAGGTATAGTATTTTAGTTAAGTTGAATACTATGCCTAGTAGTTTAGTTTAGTACTCTGCCTAGTAGTTTCGATTAGTACTAGGTCTAGTAGTTTGGTACTAGGTCTAGTAATTTAGTTAAGTACTAGGCCTAGTAGTTTAGTTTAGTACTGGGCTTACTAGTTTAGTTTAGTACTATACTAGTAGTTTAGTACTAGGTCTAGTAGTTTGGTACTAGGTCTAGTAGTTTAGTTAAGTACTAGGTCTATTTGTTTAGTTTAGTACTGGGCCTATTAGGTGCGGCAGTAGCTCAGTCAGTCAGGACTTGGCTTGGGAACCTGAAGGTCACCGGCTCAAGTCCCTGAAACTCCCGGGCACTGCCGAGGTGCCCTTGAGCAAGGCACCAGACCCCTACCCTGCTCCCCGGGCAGCTGGATATCCAATAGCTGCCCACTGCTCCTCATACTAGGATGGGCTAAATGCAGAGGAACTCATGTCACTGTGTGTGAATGTGTATTATGTGTAACCAATAATGTACACCAATGTGTAACCAATAAATAGGATTCAATCGATTTAATAGTTTCGGTTAGTACTAGGCCTCGTCGTTTAGTACTAGACCTAGTCATTTAGTGCTAGGTCTAGTCATTTAGTTTAGTTTAGTACTAAGCCTAGTAGTTTAGGTTAGTACTAGGTATAGTAGTTTAGTTTATTACTAGGCCTAGTAGTTTAGTTTAGTACTATATCTGGTTTAGTTTAGGACTGAGCTTAGTAGTTTAGTACTAGGTTTTTTTGGTTTATTTTAGTACTAGGTTTATTCGTTTAGTTTAGTACTAGGTTTATTCGTTTAGTTTAGTACTAGGTTTATTAGTTTAGTTTAGTACTAGGCGTGGTAGTTTACTAGTTGTTGTTTGTTTAGTTGCAGCAGATAGTGTCTGTGTTTGATGGGGATCACACTGACTGACTGCTCTCTGGATCTTTAGATTATCACCAAGGAGGTGCAAGCCAACGACTGGAAGAGGAAGTACGAGGAAGGAAGACAGGAAGTCAGTGAAATGAGGTGAGGAGAAATCTCACTCCATCTTGCGTCAGTGTCGTGAACGAAAGTGTTCTGCCATTATTTCCTTTCATTTCAATGTCTTTTCACTTCCTCTTTTAAACATGAATAACTAAAATAAGAGATGATTTAAAGAGGAGATTGGTTATATTTAAATCCCGTCTGTAGGATTACTGCTGACTCCTGTGTTTCTCTTTTTCAGGAAAATAGTATCAGAATATGAGAAGACCATCGCTCAGATGATCGGTGAGTTGTTAAAAGTAAAACTTAGTTGTTAAAAGTAAAACAGTTTCTCTTAGCTGCTTGGTGTTTTACAACACACAATTACATTCCGACACGCCTGACTTAGTAGATATTGGTTTGTTTCTTAAAGGTGCTATAGCTAAAAATATAATAAATCATAAAATGAAAAAAATATAATTAATAAACAGACGAAACTCAATGAAACAATTGAACTCACGTCTTGGCACGCAAACCGCTCTATAAATGAAGTTTGATTAGATTGAGTGTGATAACGGGATCCCTTGATCGCTCCCTGCTGCCCCCAGAGGACGAGCAGCGCTGCAACACCGGGGCCCAGAAGTCTCTGCAGGCGGTAACAGAGGAGAAGGACGCGGCCCTGAACGACCTCAACTCCGTGGAGCGCTCGCTCTCAGACATGTTCCGGCGCTACGAGAACATGAAGAGCACTCTGGACGGCTTCAAGAAGGTGAAGGAACCGCTCTCACGCCTGGAAAGACCTTCAGAACACCACCAATAGTTATCATTAATTATTAATTATTAATAATATCAGAATATCATCATCTTCATACTAACTGTGGAGCGTGTGTGTGATTGGTGGCTGGTTGAAGCAACCTCATCTGGCCCCAGTCAGACTGATTAGAGTCTGGTTGAAGCAGCCTCATCTGGCCCCAGTCAGACTGATTAGAGTCTGGTTGAAGCAGCCTCATCTGGCCCCAGTCAGACTGAATAGAGTCTGGTTGAAGCAGCCTCACCTGGCCCCAGTCAGACTGATTAGAGTCTGGTTGAAGCAGCCTCATCTGGCCCCAGTCAGACTGAATAGAGTCTGGTTGAAGCAGCCTCACCTTGCCCCAGTCAGACTGATTAGAGTCTGGTTGAAGCAGCCTCACCTGGCCTCAGTCAGACTGATTAGAGTCTGGTTAAAGCAGCCTCACCTAGCCCCAGTCAGAATGATTAGAGTCTGGGGCTGGGTGAGGCCAGCCATCACCTCAGCTCTGCCTGAGTGTGTCTCACCCAATGCACCACAAGTGTGCAGCCTCATCCAGCCCCAGACTCTAATCAGCCTGACTCTGGCCAGATGAGGCTGCTTCAACCAGCCACCAACCACACACACACTCTGCGCATTAACATTATTATTAGTATTCAAGGCTTAAAGGATATTGGGTACATGGTCGGGTCACCCCCTGTGGTCATGGTAACACTGACTCCTGTTCCCTGTTCCAGAATGAGGACGTTCTGAAGAACTGTGCCCAGGAGTATCTGGCCAGAGTGAAGCAGGAGGAGCAGAGGTACCAAACCCTCAAGCTCCACGCCGAGGAGAAACTAGACAAGTAGGTTGAACTGGAGCCGCCAACTCATCACCACAGGAATCCATTACTGACCTCTCATGACCTTTCTGAACCCTATGGCCACCGTCCAGCCTTTTACACCACATTTAAGGATTTCCTCATGTGTCACAAGTCCGAAGGGACTTGTGACACATGAGGACATCCTTAAATGTGGTGTAACAGACGTCAACAGGCAGTGGGGGGAGTTAGGCGGTTTGTGAGCCTCTCTGAACACACCTGTGTTCCAGGGCCAATAAGGAGATAGCTCAGGTGCGTTCCAAGGCCAGCTCAGAGAACATGGCGCTGATGGCCACTCTGAGGAAGGAGCAGATGAGGATCGACTCTCTGGAGACTGGCCTCCTGCAGAAGGTAACATATCAGTTTTTAGTTTTTTGGTTATCTGTTATTCATGACTAGTTAACAATTACTAAATATGAATTACAAATGATCTATTACTTCATAATTAATTATAAAGTATTAATAATTAAGTATTAAGTATGTTTTATTAATTATTATTATTACTTAGTATTACTTTCAGTTTTTATTCAATTTTTAATTTGAATTAGTATGACTTTTTAATAATAAAAAGTGTAATTATTGATTATCCATTATTCATGATTAGTTATTAGTTATTATCATCATTATGTTATTATATATGTTATTATTATTTTTATTATAACTTTATTTGTCATAATTATTATTATTTTGAACCCACCACGAACTTGTAGGCGTCCTTGAGCAGGTTATCCCTACCTACCCTATCTGTTCATTAACATAAACATGTATTTGAATGTTATTATGAATCATAATCGGTCAATGTGTCCTAATTCAACTTGTCTGCTAAATAACTAAATAGTAGCTGAGTTGTGACTGGCGGTTCCTTCATCTCTCTCTCTCTCTCTCTCTCTCTCTCTCTCTCTCTCTCTCTCTCTCTCTCTCTCTCTCTCTCTCTCTCTCTCTCTCTCTCTCTCTCTCTCTTCTCTCTCACACACACACACACAGAACCAGGAGATCGAAGAACTCACCAAGATCTGTGACGAGTTGATCGCCAAGATGGGAACGGTGGACTGACCCTCTGGTAGAGGGACTCTACCAGCGCCTCCTCCTGGCGCCTCCTCCTCCTGGTCTTCAGAAGTACCCCCCCCCCTCCACCCCCCTGCCCTCGTCCTGCTGTAGTCTGCTTATGCACAGGTCTATTACAAATGACTTAAATGACCTACTATAAACCTCTGTTACATGCGGTTGTCGTTTCCAGAGCAGAACACTAATATATATACCGTATATATATGTAAATACAACACAATATATATGTCCTGAGCTGGACGTGGACGTGGACGTGGTCATTCTGTTGATTGGTTCATGTTTCCTCAAGCCTTTGGAGAGAAGCCAGGCGATGGTGGTGTTTTTATTGCATCCTGTTTCTGCGTGCGTCGTCCGAGCGCTCTGCTAATGAGCGCTCTGCTAATGAGCGGCGGACGGACCGGCGGTACTAAAACACAAACGCTCACACATGCTTGGACTGAGAAACACAAGGAAACACATTTAGCTTTGAAGTGGACACATGCTTGTTATTGGGAACGGCTCGAGGAAAGTTTGAGGAGAAATATATAGGAAAACATGATGTGTTGTGGGAGATGGTCCTGGCTTGAGGTCCACCAGAACCAGCGTATGGTTCAGCGTGGACGAGGAAGAGAAGTTATTTATTCCTATAGGTAGGTCCTCTTACTGCAAAGGAGATCCACCCATTCCCTGTGTTAAACCCTTTCATCATAAACCCATTCTAATCGTCCGGCTATGGGGGTATGATTTGTTTTTGTGTGGATAATAGCCAAGCCACTCAGGAGGACCGTAGGGTAAACGGTGGGAGTGAGGATAGGACCTTCTGGTGGGAGGATAGGACCTTCTGGTGGGAGTGAGGATAGGACCTTCTGTTGGGAGTGAGGATAGGACCTTATGGTGGGAGTGAGGATAGGACCTTATGGTGGGAGGATAGGACCTTCTGGTGGTAGTGAGGATAGGACCTTCTGGTGTGAGGATAGGACCTTCTGGTGTGAGTGAGGATAGGACCTTCTGGTGGGAGTGAGGATAGGACCTTCTGGGAGTGAGGATAGGACCTTCTGGTGTGAGTGAGGATAGGACCTTCTGGTGGGAGTGAGGATAGGACCTTCTGGTGGTAGTGAGGATAGGACCTTCTGGTGTGAGTGAGGATAGGACCTTCTGGTGGGAGTGAGGATAGGACCTTCTGGTGTGAGTGAGGATAGGACCTTCTGGTGTGAGTGAGGATAGGACCTTCTGGTGGGAGTGAGGATAGGACCTTCTGGTGGTAGTGAGGATAGGACCTTCTGGTGGGAGTGAGGATAGGACCTTCTGGTGTGAGTGAGGATAGGACCTTCTGGTGTGAGTGAGGATAGGACCTTCTGGTGGGAGTGAGGATAGGACCTTCTGGTGGGAGTGAGGATAGGACCTTCTGGTGTGAGTGAGGATAGGACCTTCTGGTGTGAGTGAGGATAGGACCTTCTGGTGTGAGTGAGGATAGGACCTTCTGGTGGTAGTGAGGATAGGACCTTCTGGTGGGAGTGAGGATCGGACCTTCTGGTGTGAGTGAGGATAGGACCTTCTGGTGGTAGTGAAGATAGGACCTTCTGGTGGGAGTAAGGATAAGACCTTCTGGTGGGAGTGAGGATAGGACCTTCTGGTGGGAGTGAGGATAGGACCTTCTGGTGGTAGTGACGATAGGACCTTCTGGTGGGAGTGAGGATAGGACCTTCTGGTGGGAGTGAGGATAGGACCTTCTGGTGGTAGTGAAGATAGGACCTTCTGGTCGGAGTGAGGATAGGACCTTCTGGTGGGAGTGAGGATAGGACCTTCTGGTGGGAGTGAGGATAGGACCTTCTGGTAGTGAAGATAAGACCTTCTGGTGGGAGTGAGGATAGCAGTGATCCTGAAATCCAGGGGTAACTTGACGACTGTGATGTGATACATCGTAGAATAAGAATCCATATGTTGTCTTCAACAGATGTCTTGTCCTGTCCTGTGTTGTTGATGCACACAGAGAAGAAACCCAAACCAACTGGAAGTGTATTTTTGTTGTTTGTTGTTTTGAATTCATTCCTGACATAACTGACCGGGGCCTGTATGTTTGACAGAACAGTAGTGAGGTAGGGGGTCTTCATGTGACGGTCTGATCCGGGGTCAGGAAGCTCCTCGGGACTGTTGAAGAAGACTCTGGGGGTTGTGAACAATGTGTTGTGAGTGAGCGATTCATGTTCTCTTCCTTTTGGATGTTTTGTTTTCCATAGCCTGGTTGATTGGTACCCGTTTGTTGTTAATAATATAATGGAAGACACAGAAGGGCCATATCTTCCATCATCGTGTGTGGTTCGTTCTCGGTCCAGGTTGTCACCACTGTTTTCTGTTCTGTGTTCCTCGTTTGTAGAACATTTAAATCGGTTCAGTTCTTGAAATGTTGTCGCTGTCAATTGCAAATAGCAAATGCACACTTGTTTTTACACCTGTGTAAATCATGTGAATGAAAGGTTTCTTTTGTTTGTTTACTGTACTTGCCTGAATAAATTCTAGTACATATTTGTATTGTGGTGTACACGTCTATCAAGTGTTCCTTATCTGTTATCAATAATCTGCAGCGTTTTTCTCTCTGCTCAGACATCAACCCAGTGGCCTCACTCAGGGCCGGCGTCAGAACCAGAATCATTACATTACATAACATTACATTACATAACATTACATTACATTACATTACATTACATTACATAACATTACAGTCACTAAGCAGACACTTTTATCCAAAGCGACTTAGTGTGTTCAACAAAAGGAAGGTAAGAGAACAACTCGTCACCAGAAGTCAAAAGTGCCTTTAATTTCTAACAAGTCAAACAATAGAACAATATCTAATTAACTTTAATGTCTAACTTACAAGCAAACAATCTACTTAGAAAGACGCATCGCACGAATACAACTCAATCCTCACAGGGAACTCTTCCACACTAAATATACAGATTTCAAATGACCAAAAATTGTATAAATTATAAATGTGTGTATATATATATATATATATATATATATATATATAGGTGAATGACTGACGGGGAGAGGGGTGGATGGATGTCAGTGGGAGGAGTGGATGGATGTCAGTGAGGTGAATGACGGGGAGAGGGGTGGATGGATGTCAGTGAGGTGAATGACTGACGGGGAAAGGGGTGGATGGATGTCAGTGAGGTGAATGACTGACGGGGAGAGG
>CM051017.1:4398508-4408508 GCA_027704905.1 Muraenolepis orangiensis | reverse complement strand
ATGCATGAATGCATGCAGAGTGTGTGTGTGTGTGCGTGTTTGCATGTGCGTGCATGCGTGCATATGTTCATGTGTGTGTGTGTGTGTGTGCGTGTGTGTGTGTGTGTGTCTGTGTGTGTGTGCGTGCGTGTGTGTGTCTGTCTGTGCGTGTGTGCGCGTGTGTGTGCGTGTGTGTGTGTGTATGTTTGTGTGTCTGTGTGTCTGTGCGTGTGTGTGTGTGCGTGTGTGTGTGTGTGTATGTTTGTGTGTCTGTGCGTGTGTGTGTGTGTGTGTGTGTGTGTGTGTGTCTGTCTGTGTGTGTGTGCGTGTGTGCGTGTGTGCGTGTGTGTGTGTGTGTGTGTGTGCGTGTGTGTGTGTGTGTCTGTGTGTGTGTGTGTGTGTGTGTGTGTGTGTGTGTGCGTGTCTGTGTGAAGGAACAGATAAAGATTACCATAAACATTTGAATAGCCGGTGAAGGGTGAAGGTGTGTGTCTGTAGCAGGTGGCCACGCCCTGTATGGGTGTCCCACCGCAGGGGGGGACCTCATCCCCTCATCACCTCGTCACCTCATCCCCTCATCACCTCGTCACCTCATCCCCTCGTCACCTCATCACCTCATCACAGGCTGGTTGGTGGGACGTCACGTCTTCCTGTGTGGGCCACCAGTCACTTCCTCTCTTGCCAGAGACGCGTGGCTTCAGACACACACACACACTCTTTTTGCACATTGCATTTTATAAATAGCATTTTTACTTTTATATATTGAACTTTATACAGTTTTGTACTTTTTTTTACTTATTTTATTCTATTCTGTTTTTATCTATTTTTATCTTATTTTTATAACTGCTGTCTGTCGTCGGGTATTCACATAAGGTTTACACTCACTGCTTTATACTTGTGTAAACTGAGAAGTGACAATAAACTGGACTTGACTTGACTCGTCTGCAGCTCCCAGGGAGGTGGGAGGTGGGAGATGGGAGGTGGGAGGTGGGAGGTGGGAGGTGAAGGCCAGTAGGCCCCGCCCTCTACAGAGAAGGACCTGGACTAAACGCTGGGTTGGTTTTCATGCTTAATGCTTCATAACTTTTTTTTACATTTTTCTTAAGAATTTCAATAAAAATAATTTTATTATTTCATTTTGTTCAATATTCAGCTTTATTGATGCTGACCTATGAACCTAAATAAAATGTCTGTATTTATATATATAAACATATATACTAGGTCTACTAGATCTTCCTTAATTCAGTTACAACCTAATGCACGACGTGATGTGTGGAGGGGGGGAGGAGGAGGAGGGGGAGGAGGAGGAGGAGGAGGAGGGAGGAGGGGGGAGGAGGAGGAAGAGGAGGAGGGGGAGGAGGAGGAGGGGAGAAGGAGGAGGAGGGGGAGGAGGGGAGAAGGAGGAGGAGGGGGAGGGGGGGAGGAGGAGGGGGAGGAGGAGGAGGAGGGGGGGAGGAGGAGGAGGAGGAGCGGGGGAGGAGGAGGAGGAGGAGGAGGAGGGGGGAGGAGGGAGAAGGAGGAGGAGGGGAGAAGGAGGAGAAGGAGGAGGAGGAGGGGGAGGAGAGAGGAGGAGGAGGAGGAGGTGGAGGAGGAGGAGGAGGAGCGGGGGGAGGAGGGGGGAGGAGGGGGAGGACGGAGTTTGGCGGTACGGAGTTTCAGCTCACATCCGGGGCGGTTTATTGTAATCACGTCCAACCCGGAAAGAGACGACATTGCTCTGGTTCATTCCAGACGGACATTGAAGACTTTGGTCGCTTCTCCGATCAGAGAGTGAAGTGAACAATGACGTTTACGACCAGGTACGTTCTCTCTCTCTCGCTCGCTCGCTCGCTCTCTCTCTCTCTCTCTCTCTCTCTCTCTCTCTCTCTCTCTCTCTCTCTCTCTCTCTCTCTCTCTCTCTCTCTCTCTCTCTCTCTCTCTCTCTCTCTCTCTCTCTCTCTCTCTCTCTCTCTCTCTCTCGGTCTGGTTTGACAGGTAGACAGGTTGCTTTGTTTTTTATTTTCAACGGCTTTTTAAACTTGTTTTTCAGTTCCAGTTGTTCTTTATATAGAGTTGAGTCGAGTGGTTTCATAGTGTTTAATACTGTATACTAGGAGAACTGTATAATAGTCATATTATAGTAACTATGTTATATGTATGCCATTCAAAGAGTGATCAAACCGACATGCAACATGAATGATGTAACCATGCTTTTGCTTTCACCTTAACGCAAAACGAATCAATATGAGAGAGAGAGAGAGAGAGAGAGAGAGAGAGAGAGAGAGAGAGAGAGAGAGAGAGAGAGAGAGAGAGAGAGAGAGAGAGAGAGAGAGAGATACAGAGCGAGAGAGAGATACAGAGCGAGAGAGAGACACAGAGAGAGAGAGAGAGATAGAGAGAGGAGAGAGAGAGAGAGAGAGAGAGAGAGAGAGAGAGAGAGAGAGAGAGAGAGAGAGAGAGAGAGGAGAGAGAGAGATAAACAGAGAGAGAGAGAGAGATACAGAGAGAGGGAGAGAGAGAGATAAACAGAGAGAGAGAGAGAGAGAGAGAGAGAGAGAGAGAGAGAGAGAGAGAGAGAGAGATACAGAGAGATACAGAGAGGAGAGACAGGGAGAGAGAGACACAGAGAGAGAGAGAGGAGAGAGAGAGATAAACAGAGAGAGAGAGAGAGAGAGAGATATAGAGTGGGAGAGAGAGAGATAAACAGAGAGAGAGAGATACAGAGAGAGAGAGAGAGAGAGAGAGAGAGAGAGATACAGAGAGATAGAGAGAGGAGAGACAGGGAGAGAGAGACACAGAGAGAGAGATAGACCGAGAGAGACAGATGGAGAGAGACAGAGAGACTAGAGCATCATAAACTTATTGTTGGAAGACGATGCCTACTTGTCTACCAATACTTTAGTCTTTAACTTGAACGTATATCTACTGCACGTCAACTTCTAATTATTTAAGTCATTTGATCAGTAATGGAAATAAATAAGACCCAAGACTGAAGATGACTTTCAGAATGTGAGATCTGACCTGGGATCCTAAGATCAGTCTGAACCCTGTACTCTATTAACCCTGGACTATACTGTTAGAAATCACCCCAATTCTCTCTTAACCAATCAGCTGGCCTGTATTGGTCACTATAAGAGTATATAATAATTATATTAACAACAACAATATATAGAGACTATAGAGCAGGGGTGTCCAAACTACGGCCCACGGGCCAATTCCGGCCCATGCCCCATCTTTAAGTGGCCCGTTAACGGACCACCACTGATAACGTCCAACCGGGTAACAACCGGGTGTTGCTTTAACACTGCTCTGTGGCCCGTGACTTCTTCTGTTGTTCTGTATGTGGCCTCCAATGAAAATAGTTAGGACACCCCTGCTATAGAGTGTTTAATTTTATTTATTTTATTTTAACTACTTATTTTATCCCAAGGGAAATTATTTCTCTGCATTTGACCCATCCCAGTGTTCTGCGGTGAGATGCGACATATGGACAAAGCGTTTTCTATTTAGGGCAGGATGATGTCCAGCGTAGACAGCCTGGTCTCTCAAAGTAACCAATCAGGTGGGGTTGTGGGCGGGACCTGAAGGGATGGACCTGAAGACCTGTTGATGTGTCCTGGAGGAGAGAGAGAAAGCTTCATGGCTTCCAATGCATCTTACCACCAACAGACCCCTATGCTCGCTCTCTCTCTCGCTCTCTCTCTCTCTGTCTCTGTCTCTGTCTCGCTCTCTCTCTCTCTCTCTATGTCTCTCTCTCTCTCTCTCTCTCTCTCTCTCTCTCTCTCTCTCTCTCTCTGTCTGTCTGTCTGTCTGTCTCTGTCTCTGTCTCTGTCTCTGTCTCTGTCTCTGTCTCTGTCTCTATGTCTCTCTATGTCTCTTTATCTCTCTCTCTCTATGTCTCTTTATCTCTCTCTCTCTCTCCATGTCTCTTTATCGCTCTCTCTCTCTGTCTCTTATCGCTCTCTCTCTCTCTCTCTCTCTCTATGTCTCTTTATCGCGCTCTCTCTCTCTCCCCATGTCTCTTTATCACTCTTTCTCTCTCTCTCTCTCTCTCTCTCTCTCTCTCTCTCTCTCTCTCTCTCTCTCTCTCTCTCTCTCTCTCCATGTCTCTTTATCGCTCTCTCTCTCTCTATCTCCCCATGTCTCTTTATCGCTCTTTATCTCTCTCTCTCTCTGTCTCTGTCTCTGTCTCTCTGTCTCTGTCTCTGTCTCTCTGTCTCTCTCTCTCTCTCTCTCTCTCTCTCTCTCTCTCTCTCTCTCTCTCTCTGTCTCTGTCTCTGTCTCTCTCTCTTTCTCTGTGTCTCTCTCTCTCTGTCTCTCTCTGTCTCTCTCTCTTTCTCTGTGTCTCTCTCTCTGTTTCCGTTCATCTCTGGCTGGTTGAAATGTGCGTGTGTGCAGATCTGCAGGAGTACACTCTGTAATTTGTGTCTGTGGTGGAGAGCCTGGGCTCAGCCTGAGGCTTCTGGGTTAGCCGTTAGCTTCTGGGTTAGCCATTAGTCGTTAGCTCCTGGGTTAGCCGTGCTTCTGCCTCAATCATGTCACATGAAAAACTGCTGAGCATGAGTTGCTGTGTGTGTGTGTGTGTGTGTGTGTGTGTGTGTGTGTGTGTGTGTGTGTGTGTGTGTGTGTGTGTGTGTGTGTGTGTGTGTGTGTGTGTGTGTGTGTGTGTGTGTGTGTGTGTGTGTGTGTGTGTGTGTGTGTGTGTGTGTGTTTGGGGGCACACGCATGAATGTGCACGTGTGCGTTTCTGTCTGCTTGTCTGTCTGCTTGTCTGCCTGCCTGCCTGTCTGTCTGCTTGTCGGCCTGCCTGTCTGCCCTGTGTGTGTCTGTCTCTCCATTCTGGAGACTGAGGTGGTTCTTGGGTGTATAGTGCCGTGGTCTGAGTCCAGCCTCTGTGTGGTTCTGTGCTGTGCAGTGATATGCGATAGCAGCAGCATGCCGTACGTGGACCGGCTGAACAGAGTGTGTGGCTTCCTGGACCTGGAGGAGGCAGAGAGCAGCAGTCGCTTCCTCCGGCGCTACTTCATCCTGGACACACAGAGCAATGCTCTGTTGTGGTACATGGACAACCCCCAGGTAGTCACACTCACACACACACCAGTACATGCACATGACCTAGGGCGGCAAACAACATCCACAGAAAAGAGGAAGTGAAATTGACCAATGGGGGTGGTTCAACCTTGGACTCTTGAGCCAATGTGTGTTTGTGTTTTTGTGTGTAGAATCTGCCGAGAGGGGCCTGCTCTGTGGGCAGCTTGAAGCTCACCTACATCTCCAAGGTAAAGCTTACCTATAGTACCCTAGAAGAACCTAACCTATCGTACCCTAGAAGAACCCTACCTATAGTACCCCAGAATAACCTTACCTATCGTACCCTAGAAGAACCTTACCTATCGTACCCTAGAAGAACCTAACCTATAGTACCCTAGAAGAACCTAACCTATAGCACCCTAGAATAACCTTACCTATCGTACCCTTGAAGAACCTAACCTATAGTACCCTAGAAGAACCTAACCTATCGTACCCTAGAAGAACCTTACCTATCGTACCCTAGAAGAACCTTACCTATCGTACCCTAGAAGAACCTAAACTATAGTACCCCAGAATAACCTTACCTATCGTACCCTAGAAGAACCTAAACTATAGCACCCTAGAATAACCTTACCTATCGTACCCTTGAAGAACCTAAACTATAGCACCCTAGAAGAACCTAACCTATCATACCCTAGAAGAACCTTACCTATCGTACCCTAGAAGAACCTTACCTATCGTACCCTAGAAGAACCTTACCTATCGTACCCTAGAAGAACCTAAACTATAGCACCCTAGAATAACCTTACCTATCCTACCCTAGAAGAACCTAACCTATAGTACCCTAGAAGAACTACCTAGTACCCAGAATAACCTACCTATCGTACCCTAGAAGAACCTTACCTATCGTACCCTAGAAGAACCT
This sequence comes from Muraenolepis orangiensis, assembly GCA_027704905.1. Taxonomy (NCBI): domain Eukaryota; kingdom Metazoa; phylum Chordata; class Actinopteri; order Gadiformes; family Muraenolepididae; genus Muraenolepis; species Muraenolepis orangiensis. The sequence continues at coordinate 4,402,594 of CM051017.1, read as the reverse complement.
AAACTATAGTACCCCAGAATAACCTTACCTATCGTACCCTAGAAGAACCTTACCTATCGTACCCTAGAAGAACCTAAACTATAGTACCCCAGAATAACCTTACCTATCGTACCCTAGAAGAACCTTACCTATCGTACCCTAGAAGAACCTAAACTATAGTACCCCAGAATAACCTTACCTATCGTACCCTAGAAGAACCTTACCTATCGTACCCTAGAAGAGCCTAAACTATAGTACCCCAGAATAACCTTACCTATCGTACCCTAGAAGAACCTAAACTATAGCACCCTAGAATAACCTTACCTATCCTACCCTAGAAGAACCTAACCTATAGTACCCCAGAAGAACATTACCTAAAGTACCCTAGAAGAACATTACCTAAAGTACCCTAGAAGAACCTAACCTATAGTACCCCAGATACCCCAGAAGAACATTACATAAAGTACCCTAGAAGAACCTAACCTATAGTACCCTAGAAGAACCTAACCTATAGTACCCTAGAATAACCCTACCTATAGTACCCCAGAAGAACATTACCTAAAGTACCCTAGACAACCCTTACTTATAGTACCCTAGCAGAACCTTACTTGTACCCTAGAAGAGCCTTTACTTGTAGTGCCCTAGAATAACCGTACTTGTACCCTAGAAGAACCTTACTTATAGTGTCCTAGAGGAACATTACCTATAGTAGGTCTACCCTAGAAGAATATTACTTGTAATACCCTCGAAGAACCTTTGCTTGGAGTGCCCTAGAAGAACCTTACTCATAGTACCCTAGAAGAACCTTTGCTTATGTCTAATGCTCAACATAGTGTTGCTGTATCCAGTGGTTCATGTGTACCTAATGGTTGCTCTATGTAATACAACACTATACTCTGCATACTTTATGTAATGTTAGGGTTTGTATTACATTTTCCTCACCTCAACGGAGACTGTAAAACTGTGAAACTTGAGGTCTACCAAAAACCCGGGACAGAATTAAGTGTGGAGAAGCGGCGTGCGGCGTGCACTCCGCGGCGTGCGCTCCGCGGCATGCGTGCACTGGCGTGCGCTCCGCAGCGTGCGCTCCGCAGCATGCGTGCGCTGGCGTGCGCTCCGCGGCGTACGCTCCGCGGCTGCTCCGGTGGAACATGTGATGTCTCCGCTCTCGGCTCAGCACACGCAGCCCTTGAGGTTTTCCAGATGTCCGTGTGCTGCTCCTCCTCACAGATAACGGCTCATGGCTCCACTAGACTGCTGTGTTGACACCAGGCGCCCGAACCCCCAGCAGATCTAGTTCACATCTGACGACAAAACTCCTCTCCTTTCCTCTCTCCTTTCTCCTCTCTCTCCTCTCCTCTCCTCTCCTCTCCTCTCCTCTCCTCTCCTCTCCTCTCTCCTCTCTCTTCTCTCTCTTCTCTCTCTCCCCGACAGGTGAACGAGGCGTCGCTGAAGCAGAAACCCAAGACGGAGTTCTGCTTTGGTGAGATCTGTTTTATTTTGAGTTCTTTCCCGGGTGGAAACCGAGTCACGCTCGGGGCCGTGACGCACGGTGGCGGTCTGGGGACGGGTTAGGGCCGACTGAAATAAACGCGGTACGAACGGTGAGAATATTCCAGATATATCTTTGCTCTGCAGTCATCAACAGCGTTTCCCGACGCTACTTCCTCCAAGCCAACGATGGGGTGGACCGGAAGGACTGGGTGGCTGCTCTCAACCAGGCCAGCAAGATCACTGTGAGTCCAACACACTCACACTCACTCACACACACACACACACACACACACACACACACACACACACACACACACACACACACACACACACAGCAAGATCACCACGGGTCCAACACACACCCACAGCAAGAGAACTGAGAACTGTGAGTCCAATACACACTCACACATACACACACACAGATATACATAAACACACACACACACACACACACACGTTCTACTATATGGAAAAACGTACTGAAACTGATATCAAATCCTAACGAGAAGCTGTGAGAGTCTGTGCTGAGGATCCCAGACCCTGCAGACGGGGGAAGTCTTTACTCTGTACTTTTTTTACAGTCCTTTCTTTCTTTCTTTCTTTGAATGGGAGACGCATCACGGTGGTTTTGTTACACATACAAGCAATGTGCGTGTGACAACCAACAGATGCATGTGCATGTGTATGTGTCTGCGTGCGTACGGGGGGGGGGGGGGGGGGGGAGTGTGTGTTGTTTGTTTGTCCTTGGCGTGTGTTTGTTCAGCAGCGTGTGAATCCTGTTGTCTGGGTGGCTCCAGATGTCTTCCTGATCAGAGAACCCATGTTTCACCCCCCACCCCCCCCTCTTCACCTGCACGCTGTAACACAGGAAGTTAAGCTGCTTACTTGCTTTCTCACTTCCCCATCAGTGCCTCGAGGGGCCGCTTGTCTTCGTCTGGAGAGAGAGAGAGAGAGATTATTCATAAAATGATGAACCCTGGTTTCTATGAATGACTCTGCACCCACCTTTTTAGTGGAATGAAAGAATATACAATCTAACATATTGATGTACTTACTTACTTTTTTTTATTTGACATGACACTTGTTTACTTCTAAATGGTCAATAAATGTTCTAAAGTGTGTTCTGAGCCGTCTACGGTTGAGTATATACTGGGACTGTTTGGTATGAAGGCCTGGTTGGTCATACTGGAACAAACCGGTACCTTTTTGTCAGCGACTAGATTAGCTTTGTGGGTTCAGCCGGTGGTGTTTCTCATGAGTCGTCGTTGTGTGGAGTTACCATTCAGTACGGACGCTATGGGGGACACCGTAAAACACTAGATGACATTCTGCAAACTTGAGGAAGGGAAAAAGTAGGAATGTTCCGCTCAGAGTGGGAGTCGATCCGTAGGAGAAGAGGCTCCCTGAGAGGCCACAAGAAAGTGGATTTGGTCCAATAGTCCAAGCCTTAGGTTCTAGAGTCTAGAACCTAAGGCTTGCACTATTCTGGACCAAATACCTACTTCCTCAAGTTTGCAGAATGTCATCTAGTGTTTTATAGTGTCCCCCATAGCGTCCATACGGGCAGAATGGTAACTTGTGGCCTAATGTTGTAATGACATCGTAACAACATTTAAATGTGCTTTGTGGTTGCGACATCCGCTTATAAGTTCCATAGCTCACAGACCACAACAAACACCTTTCATCAATCCCTAACCCTAACCCTGTCGTAGCAAAGTTCATGCTGAGGAAAACAAGAAATGTAAACATTAGACGGTTGAGGTAGACCTTGACCCTGTGTGTGTGTGTGTGTGTGTGTGTGTGTGTGTGTGTGTGTGTGTGTGTGTGTGTGTGTGTGTGTGTGTGTGTGTGTGTGTGTGGTGTGTGTGTGTGTGTGTGTGTGTGTGTGTGTGTGTGTGTGTGTGTGTGTGTGTGTGTGTGTGTGTGTGTGATATTGGTGACTGGTTTAAGCAGCCTCACCTGGCCTGAGTCAGACTGCTGCACACCTGTGGGTCCTTGTTAATCAAAGCAGCCTCCATCACACGCACCCAGGAGCTCTAGCATAGACCATCTGCTCTGTACCACAAACTGTTACAATAAGCCGGTTTCCTCATCCAACTGTCCTGCGTCCTAGGAGGAGCTCAAAGTAGCCATTTTGAATGGCTTGTGGCAGCATTGACTGCTGTAATTACACATATATATGTATTTGTGTGTATAAATATATATGTGTGAATATATATGTGTGTGTGTGTGTGTTGATATATATATATGTGTGTGTATATACAGTGTGTGTGTGTGTGTGTGTGTGTGTGTGTGTGTGTGTGTGTGTGTGTGTGTGTGTGTATATATATATATATATATATATATATATATATATATATATATATATATATATATATATATATATATATATGTGTGTGTGTGTGTATGTATATGCATGTGTGTGTATATATATATATATATATATATATATATATATATATAAACACACACCTGCTTTTAGACCTTATCAATACATAACTATATATAATAATATGCTGTCATATTGACCCTGCATTATAACAGCGATGTGGCGAAACATGTTCACCTTTGACCCCTTTTTGGTCCCTGCTTCTCTTGTGTTATAGGTCCCCA
>CM051017.1:4388508-4393508 GCA_027704905.1 Muraenolepis orangiensis | reverse complement strand
CTAGTATGAGGAGCAGGGTAGGGGTCTGGTGCCTTGCTCAAGGGTGTTTCGGGGACTTGAACCGGTGACATTCCGGTTCCCAAGCCAAGTCCTAACAGACTGTGTGTGTGTGTGTGTGTGTGTGTTTTATTTAACCCTCCAGAACAACCAACATAACATAACCGTTGGGGATGTATAAAGTGATGTGTTTCACACATGCAAATGCACACAAGCGCCCTGAAGGGCGTCGTGACCTCTCTCTCTCTCTCTCTCTCTCTCTCTCTCTCTCTCTCTCTCTCTCTCTCTCTCTCTCTCTCTCTCTCTCTCTCTCTCTCTCTCTCTCTCTCTCTCTCTCTCTCTCTCTCTCTCTCTCTCTCTCTCTCTACGGGCCGCGGGATGAGACGGGGGTCTGGGGTCCAGGTCCCCATGTGTGGCTGAAGAACCAGCTGGAGCTAAAGGTCTCTGCACCCTGCAGGGGAAGGGGGGGGGTGGGGCTATATATGGCACCTGACATCTGAAATGTCAGACTGGGCGCTAAAAATGGTGTTTTTACAGACTTTCTGTTTTAAATGGGCTGAAGGAACTTCAGAGAATCCAGAGCAGAAGGACGAGACGTACGCCGACATCGGGACGCAATTCAAGAGAATTAGCTTTTTGTAGGAATTTAGATGCATTGTGGATAATAAGCAGAATCCCTCAGTGGGCCTAAATACATCAGGCCACGCCCACACGACTTGTCCAGGTAGACTTGCATACATTTTGGCCACGGCCACACCTCGTCTAGGTAGACCTACGTCCCATCAGGCCACGCCCGATATATGATTTATGACCGACGTATGGCTAATTGAACTTGAATGATGTAATTGGCAGTAACATTATGTAGCCTATCATGAGCTAAGCTTTCCCTCCAGAATTAAAACTTGTATAAGTAAATGATACACTGTAAATATAAAATTGACACTCACATATATGCAGGAAATGCAATACCAGTTGTAAATGTACTCGTTTTAGTTTTATTTAAATATTTACCGTTCAATATCGCTTTCGCTGCTGTCCACGCCCACTCCTCGTCCAGGTAGGCCTACATCAATCAAGCCACGCCCACTCCTCGTCCAGGTAGACCTTCATCCCATCAAGCCACGCCCACTCCTCATCCAGGTAGACCTTCATCCCATCAAGCCACGCCCACTCCTCGTCCAGGTAGACCTTAATCCAATCAAGCCACGCCCACTCCTCGTCCAGGTAGACCATCAAGCCACGCCCACTCCTCGTCCAGGTAGACCTACATCCCATTAGGCCACGCCCACTCCTCGTCCAGGTAGACCTACATCCCAATAAGCCACGCCCACTCCTCGTCCGGGTAGACCTCTCGTATCTGTAATTGCAAGCTGGCATCTTTTTTCGTAGTTTGCAATTGTGTTTTTCATTTTCATATCGACCTAAGACTGCATTAAAGTTGGATTTAGATAAGGGCGACATGTTAAAGGTCCGTTTCAGTGGGCTTTTGTTTCTCTTTGGAAACAATATAACTCGGGACCTACATGTTCCGAGCGTAAAGGTTAAGTGTGTGTGTGTGTGTGTGTGTGTGTGTGTGTGTGTGTGTGTGTGTGTGTGTGTGTGTGTGTGTGTGTGTGTGTGTGTGTGTGTGTGTGTGTGTGTGTGTGTGTGTGTGAGTTGGACGCCTGGGAGAGACGCACTCCTCCAGCCAGATGTGTCCACATGGCCGCTCTCCCCTGGCTCAAAGGTTACTGCTCCTCAACACTCAACACTTAACACTTAACACTTAACACTTAACTGCGGCTTGCCTCGAGGGTCAGTGGGTTCAGTGCGCCTATTTTCACTTGTTGAAATTGGCTGCGATAACAATGACGTTTTCATTGTTTTATATCCTATTTATATCCTATTTGCATAATGGATGTACTTAATTTACACCGAATCCACATTGTCGTTGCAATAGCGCGCTTGCGAGGGGGCGCCACGAGGGGGCGCTGCAACACACAATAATAATAATAATACAGGCGGCTTCACACCGCGCCGGTCAGCTTCATCGCTTTAGATCCATCGGATTAGAGACTAGAGATTAGAGTGACGTTCCCGCTGGATTCAAACACCTCGGATTAAAGAACATCTCCAAAGTCCAACACTTGAACAAAGTCAAACGTGCGTCAAATGAATCATCAAAAAGGCTTTTTTTCATCTGCAGAAGGAGGCCGTATCTGGACTCCAACCCCACCCCCACCACACCCCCCACCCCCAACCCCCAACCCCACCCCCACCCCCACCCAGAGTTCCCACATCAGACCACGTTACACTGATGAAGAGGAGGAGGAGGGGGGGGGGGGTGGCTGGAATGTATTTTGCCCTGTGTGATGTGATTGTTTGCAGAGAAATGGGTTGACCTTGCCCTCTATTGCCACACACACACACACACACACACACACACACACACACACACACACACACACACACACACACACACACACACACACATAAAGACACAGTGCACACACACGTTACACACGTTACACACACACATGACACACACACACACACACACACACACACACACACACACCCTGCCCTGGTCCTGGTGCTAGGTGTGTGTGAGTCCTTCACCACTTCCTCCAGACGGAGACCAGAGGAGCAGTCAGCTGCAGCCAGGATGGGACCCTTAATGAGCAGGCCAGCCGCGCTGCAGCCACCCCTCCACCCTCCACCCTCTATCCTCCACCCTCTATCCTCCACCCTCCACCCCCTCCAGTCCTCCACCCTCCATCCCCTCTAGTCCTCCACCCTCCAGTCATCCACCCTCCACCCTCTAGTCCTCCACCCTCCACCCTCCACCCCCTCTATTCCTCCACCCCCTCTAGTCCTCCACCCTCCACCCCCTCTAGTCCTCCACCCTCCACCCCCTCTAATCCTCCACCCTCCACCCCCTCTAATCCTCCCTCCTACACCCCCTCTAATCCTCCCTCCTACACCCCCTCTAGTCCTCCACCCTCCACCCCCTCTAGTCCTCCACCCTCCACCCCCTCTAGTCCTCCACACCCCTCTAGTCCTCCACCCTCCACCCCCTCTAGTCCTCCACCTTCCACCCCCTCTAGTCCTCCACCCTCCACCCCCTCTAGTCCTCCACCCCCTCTAGTCCTCACCTCCACCCCCTCTAGTCCTCCACCCTCCACCCCCTCTAGTCCTCCCCCTCCACCCCCTCTAGTCCTCCACCCTCCACCCCCTCTAGTCCTCCCTCCTCCACCCCCTCTAGTCCTCCACCCTCCACCCCCTCTAGTCCTCCACCCCCTCTGTGATATTATAGTAGTATTATAGTATTATAGTATTATAGAAATATTATAGAAATGACAGAATGACTTTAGATATGTATTCTTAGACTATAGCAAGATAGTATACTGTGTGCATCCAATGGACGTATTGCTATATCACTATAATGTAATATGAATGTTTACAATGTGGCCTGTGTGTTAATAAGTGGTGAAATTAGGATAATGCATTTAATTTATACATTACGATTTTTGTGTTTTACTTATCAATAACAACATATTGCTATTTGTATATATTTATATATTTATATATTTATATATGTATCTGCTTTTTATAATATAGCCTGATCATTGGGATCAAGTTATCTTGTTCTTAGAGTTATTTTGTTTTTGCTGGTGATATGATGAGACATTATGATGAATTATTAATAATAATAATAATTATATATATATATATATATATATATAATAATAATATATAATATACAGCCTTTTTGGAATCAGTTATTATATAGCAATGTTCCATATAAAAGCCAGTAACTAAATCCTACTCTGTATGTAACTGATATATTCTCATTAGTCCATGAGCGGTGTCCTGAGTGTAACTCTTAAACATGTTAGTGAAAAGATGAGGTTGTTCAAATGTTTTAGTCTTATGGAACTAGTTATGGAAACCTGATCGATGTGATCCAGGGAAGCGTGTGTGGCCGGTCCGTTATCTCTTTGAGAGGTTATATTCTCTTGTACGTTTTAGAAGATGTAGGCCTATAGTGGCTTTGTTATCTTTGCAAATTCACATATATATATATATATATATATATATATATATATTCAAAAGCTGTTTCAATAGTTAAGGCCAGTAATCAATTTATTAACTTACTTGTGGTAATTGCAATCTCTCTCTCTCTCTCTCTCTCTCTCTCTCTCTCTCTCTCCTCTCTCTCTCTCTCTCTCCTCTCTCTCTCTCTCGCTCTCTCTCTCTCTCTCTCTCTCTCTCTCTCTCTCTCTCTCCTCTCTCTCCTCTCCTCTCTCTCTCTCTCCTCTCCTCTCTCTCCCTCTCTCCTCCTCTCTCTCTCTCTCTCTCTCTCTCTCTCTCCCCCTCTCTCTCTCTCTCTCTCTCTCTCTCTCTCTCTCTCTCTCAGGGCATCCCCTCGCCGTGTCGTCACCATGTCTTTGCGCGACAGTCTGATCCCGGATCCTATCGGATATATCGAGCTCTGATAATTCGGATAGTTCCCCAATTCGAGTCAGGTAGGTCATATCGATTACTGTGACATATCGATTAGTACTGTGTGGGTTTATGCTCAGGACATTGCGCAACAAAACGCTATTTGATTTATTTGACGAGCATCAATTATCCAGACTCTTAAGTATAGTATAATAATATATAATATATAGTATAGTATAATAATAGTATCGTCCATGCACGTTGAATGTCATATCTGTCAATAGTATTATTGATATTATTACTTTAATAATTATTTATCGGAGATGTTTGTAAGATATAGTTCGGTCTTCTTCATAACATCAAGCATTGATGTAGTGGACTTAAAGGTGGATTTTAGCCCAACTAAACCGGTTTAACGGAGAGACCCGAGACCTGTTGTCCTCCCCGTGACCTTTCAACTCTCACCTCCGGTTATCTCCAGTTAACTGACGGAGAACAAAGACATTCTCTAAGGAACCTACTGTTTAGAACACATAGAAGGTTCATCAACTAACCCCGGAGTTGAGTGTGTGTGTGCG
>CM051017.1:4373508-4378508 GCA_027704905.1 Muraenolepis orangiensis | reverse complement strand
GACAGATGTATAGACATACATACATACATAGATGGATAGGCAGACAGACAGACAGACAGACAGACAGATGTATAGACATACATACATACATAGATGGATAGGCAGACAGACAGACAGACAGACAGATGTATAGACATACATACATACATAGATGGATAGGCAGACAGACAGACAGACAGACAGACAGATGTATAGACATACATACATAGATGGATAGGCAGACAGAGAGACAGACATATAGGTGCTGTGAGCAAGGAAGGGAACAAGGAGGTAAGGAACAAGGAGGGAGGGAACAAGGAGGTAGGGAACAAGGAGGGAGGGAACAGGAGGGATGGAGTGTTGGAGATGCAGCTCGCTGTCAAGCTGCTGGGGTTGTTGAATGAGAGAGGAGACGAGAGAGGAGGGGAGAGAGGGGAGAGGAGAGAGGAAGGAGGAGAGAAGAGAGAGGAGAGAGGAGATAGGAGAGGAGGGAGGAAGGAGGAGAAGAGAGGAGACGAGAGGGGAGAGGGGAGAGGAGGGAGGAAGGAGGAGAGAAGAGAGAGGAGAGAGGAGATAAGAGAGGAGGGAGGAAGGAGGAGGGAGGAGGGAGGAGAGAGGAGAGAGGAGAGAGGAGAGAGGCGAGAGGAGGGAGGAGAGAGGAGATAGGAGAGGAGGGAGGGAGGAGGAGAGAGGAGAGAGGATAGGAGAGGAGGGAGGAAGGAGGAGAGAGGAGAGGAGAGGAGGAAGGACAAGGGCGGAGAGAGAAGAGAGAGACTAGACTATCTGAAGTGACCCATTGCTGCATGTTTATTTTTAGAGCTGCAGAGTATCTCACAAACTGTGTGTGTGTGTGTGTGTGTGTGTGTGTGTGTGTGTGTGTGTGTGTGTGTGTGTGTGTGTGTGTGTGTGTGTGTGTGTGTGTGTGCGTGTGCGTGTGTGTGTGGCACTAGAGCCTTGCATACCAGAGAGGTCACTGGGTGGGCAGAGAGAGAGAGAGAAAATAAACTAAAAAAGGAAAATAAAATGTAATGAAATGACCAGCGATCATTCAGACACCTCGTTGGACAATGATATTAATAATACTTATTATTAATAATAAGTATTTTTAATAATAAGTATTATTTAAATGCGATCTCTCTGTCCCTCACAGTAAGGACTTCCCAGTGGTGCCACGCACGGCGGTCCGCCAGAGAGCCTGCTCCGGCGGGGGCCTCTTCCCGGGGGAGACGAGGGCCCTCCCGAGGGGGTCCCCCGGGGCCGAGGGCCCCCCCTACCTCTGTGAGAACGGCCCGAGCGGGGCCCGCTACGCTCTGCCCCCCCACCCGCACCTACAGCCCGGCCAGCAGGCCTTCCCCTGCACCAAGAGGAAAGGTACGAGCCAGGGCCCGTACGCACTAGACCGTCTTAAGAGGGCTGTTAGGACGTGTCCCGGGAATGTTCTCAACCGCCGTTCATCTCCTGTCCCGTACAGTCCTGCTTGCCTTTCATTTTCCTCTTACATTTATTTCTAAAGAAGTCGTTTTATTCCATTTTTAGGAACATTTTTTAAATAGTCTTTTTGGGCCGTTATGCGGATCAGTGAAAATCAATTAAGTGAAAAGCAAACTGCGTCTGCGTTTGGTCTCTTTGAGGAGCAGGTTAACAAACCTGCTCCTCAAAGAGACCAAACGCAGACGCAGTTTGCTTTTCACTTAATTGATTTTCACTGATCCGCATAACGGCCCAAAAAGACTATTTAAAAAAAGACATCTCTGGTCAACGTTCATAGAATGATATATATATAGATATAATTCATCCATTCATACGTCTAGTTGCTGAACCTTACGTTAACCCGAGCTCTGCTTTCTGTCACTGGTTTTTCAAACCACTTTCTTCAGTTTTAATGCTAACTGTTATTTATAGCTTCTCCAATTGTAATTAAATGCTTTGATTGGTCCCTGCCTTCACTTCAATTTGGATAAACATGTCTGCTCTATATAAATGTACATACCTGAATGTGTTGTATGTTGTAGTCCTCAACTGTTATGTCATTATACAATTCAACCATCGGCTTGCTCAGCTCTAAACTAGATATCCTAAACATAAGCTTTTCTTCCATCCAAAAAGCAATACCTCCATGTCATCTTCTCCCTTGATGATTGAAAGCAAGGAACCAGGTTGACTTTAAAAACCTTTTGCTAAAACCAAAAGGTTCTGAGGGACGGTGGGATGTGGGGGACATAAATCCTATTTTTCCTCTGGTTCCGTCTGCGTTCTCCGCAGCAGCCGACGACAGCTGTGGACCAGAAGAGCTCCAGCACCTCTACAAGAAGGCCTTCCCCTGCGGATCCCCGAGCCCGGCCGAGTCCTTCTACCATCCCTCCTCCTACGGCCCCCCTCCTCCTCTCTCCGGAAACCCCCCACTGGGCCTCACCGACGCCCCCTACGGCTCCGACACGGGACAGCGCCAGGCCTGTATGTTCGCCGGCCCCGAGCCCCGCCCGGAGGAGCTGGGCTGGTCGTACGCCTGCCCTCTCCCTCCCTCCATGACCCCCGTGGAGCCCTACCCGCCCTACTCCCCCCACGGCCCCTACGGCGCCAGCCCCCCGGGGCCTCGGCTCAGCGGCCCGTCCCACCGCGGCTCCCCGCCGCCGGGGGAGGCCGTGGCTCAAGCGCCCTACCAGAGCCAGAGTGCCGGCCAACATCCTCACGGGAGGCGGCTAACGCCTCCTCCTCCCCCGCTCAGGGAGTATCCTCGATACCCGACCTCCAGCCTCTCCCCCCCGCTCAGGGACTATCCTCGATACCCGACCTCCAGCCTCTCCCCCCCGCTCAGGGACTATCCTCGATACCCGACCTCCAGCCTCTCCCCTCCGCTCAGGGAGTATCCTCGATACCCGACCTCCAGCCTCTCCCCCCCGCTCAGGGAGTATCCTCGATACCCGACCTCCAGCCTCTCCCCCCCGCTGTACCACACGCTGGAGACTCACGCGCCACACATCCGGGGCACCGTGTCAGGATGGAACGCAGCCTCCTAATGGGACCCCGGCCAGCGGGACAGTGGTTCTATGGCGGTTCTAAAGGACTTGATAAGCGACATTGTGAACTCTGGGGACATCTGGAAAGAATACAAAATCAATCAATCAATTGAGCCTCTTCTGAAGACCCTGCGTATGACAATAAACGGGGTGTTGAGCCTGTGTAGCGTCCCAGTGGAACCTGGGTTGGGTTCTGTGTGACGGCTCGAGGCTTTTGTGCTTCTGCCGGTTGTGTTTGTCTCTCTGGGTGGAGGACTAGGAAAAGGGGAAGGAAAACACACCCTGATCTTTAGAAGGTTTCAAGAGGAAGGAACCAGAGCCAGAGCCCTGATTCATACAAGGTTCCAAGAGGAAGAAACCAGAGCCAGAGCCCTGATCCATACAAGGTTCCAAGAGGAAGGAACCAGAGCCAGAGCCCTGTTCCATACAAGGTTCCAAGAGGACAGGGAAGGCTCTTTACCCCAGGGGTTCTTACACTTTAAAGGGTTTTCCGGTGGTTGAGTAAACCAAAGGATCACTGATTCCGGTGCTCAGAGTTCTCTGAGGGTTCTGCGCATATGTTCTGTGTATGTCAAGACCCACCTCCAACTGGACTACTTAAGGAAACCGGTGCTGTATTGCTCTACCATGGTTCTACCATGGTTATATCATGGTTCTATCATGGTACTCTCATGTTTTTCTCATGGTTCTCTTATGGTCCCTCAACTCTAAGGCGGTGTTCAAATGTTTGCAGTGTGAGGCTTGTGAGGCCGAGCGGTGGACAGGCTGCTGATGGATGACCATGGAAGTCCGCTGCCAGACAGCCACTCCGTTCCCCCACTGAAATAATCTCAGCGTTCAAAGTTGAGCTGGAGGAGACGTTTTCTCCTCTTTTGGGCGTAGCGAAATGCAGCTTCCCCCCTGCTTCATATCAGTGGAGGAGAAATGCATGTGTTGTGTGTGTGTGTGTGTGTGTGTGTGTGTGTCTGTATGTATGTTGGTGTTTGTGTGTGCATGAGTAGCCTATGTCAGATCAGCTCAAGACTTATATGAGCTAACTCCCGCCGAGACGGGCCGGTCGTGGCTGCAGGCGGCATGGAGATGAACCAGTTGGTTTGGACCGGGCTTTGGGAGTGGAACTGTGAGCACCGTTTCTGCAGCGCTCTGCTTGGCCGCAGAACTCAGCATCATGCAGCTGTCACCACTGGCCTTTGGGTCACCCCAAACCGACCAATAAGATGTGTCCTTCTGATCTGTCCAATCAGCACGTTTGTTGTGGGTTAATGTGGTTCCAGAGCAGGGAACCGGCTCTTATGGAAGATGAATCAACAAATGAGGAATAATTTGTTAGTCCAATGACATGAGACCACGGTTAACACATATGAAGCCATGCAATATAAAACCAGAACAAAAAACATAATATTTTCCTTCTGACAAAAAGCCATGGTTCAATCCATCACATCTTTCGGACAATGGTTTGGAACCCTCTGCCGTCTATCTATGTGCTTTTAATTCAGCAGGAAGCTAATTCAGTTTAGCTGGATCCACTAAGTGACTCTAAACGATAGCATTTGCTAACAGATAGTCTAAACATAGTCAGGTTTGACTCAATAAATAGCCTACAATACATTCTCAAGGAATTTGCCGTTTAAAGTTTGCTTACTTACTTTGTCAACAGTGGCGGTGACAATCTCCCACAGCGGTCCTTTAGAACAGAGCTGGGTTTTTCTTTAATTATTTGACGTATTATGTATTTAACATGGATGCATCACAACATGCGACATATGTGTGTATGATCAGTATGTGTGTCTGTGTATGTGTGTGTGTATGTGCATGTGTGTGTATGTGCGTGTGTGTGTGTTTGTGTTTGAGAGAGAGAGAGAGAGAGAGAGAGAGAGAGAGAGAGAGAGATTGGGTGACATAATACTAATTTCTGTTCAAAAAAACTAATTTTGGGAACACTTGTTCATCAGAATAGCTTCTGATCACCGTATTTATGACTGTAAATTGTGTGAAGACTAGTTT
>CM051017.1:4256008-4363508 GCA_027704905.1 Muraenolepis orangiensis | reverse complement strand
TAAGGACCCTATTACTAACCCTACTACTAACTCACCGTAAGGACCCTATTACTAACCCTACTACTAACCCACCCTAAGGACCCTATTACTAACCTCACTACTAACTCACCCTAAGGACCCTATTACTAACCCTACTACTAACTCACAGTAAGGACCCTATTACTAACCCTACTACTAACCCACCCTAAGGACCCTATTACTAACCCCACTACTAACTCACCCTAAGGACCCTATTACTAACCCTACTACTAACTCACCCCAAGGACCCTATTACTAACCCTACTACTAACTCACCCTAAGGACCCTATTACTAACCCTACTACTAACTCACCCTAAGGACCCTATTACTAACCCTACTACTAACTCACCCTAAGGACCTTATTACTAACCCTACTACTAACTCACCCTAAGGACCCTATTACTAACCCTACTACTAACTCACCCTAAGGACCCTATTACTAACCCTACTACTAACTCACCCTAAGGACCCTATTACTAACCCCACTACTAACTCACCCTAAGGACCCTATTACTAACCCTACTACTAACTCACCCTAAGGACCCTATTACTAACCCTTCTACTAACTCACCCTAAGGACCCTATTACTAACCCTACTACTAACTCACCCTAAGGACCCTATTACTAACCCTACTACTAACTCACCCTAAGGACCCTATTACTAACCCTACTACTAACTCACCCTAAGGACCCTATTACTAACCCTACTACTAACTAACCCTAAGGCCACTAAACATCACAACTTATTACAAATATAAAGGACTGCAGATGGTGAGTTTGTTTACTACTAAAGTACAAATACACACAACTATCACTGCTACTAACTCACCCTATACTTGCCCTATCCCATTTTACTAACTAACCCTATACTAATGACCTCTATTACTAACTCACCCTATTAACAACTCACCCTTTACTAACACTAACCCTATTACTAACCCTATACTTACACTAACCCTATTATTAACACTAACCCTATTACTACCTAACCCTATACTAACACTAACCCTATTACTACCTAACCCTATACTAACTAACCCTTTACTAACACTAACCCTATTACTAACCATATACTTACACTAACCCTATTATCAACACTAACCCTATTACTAATACTAGCACGGTGTGCGTGAGCCCTACATTAGGTCACCGCTGCGTGGTAATGACGTCTGGGTGTTCATAGTACACGGTTGGTTCTAATGTTATTTTACAACCTGACCCACGTTCAGGTGTACCTGTCATTTCCCGGTTAGCGGGTATGTGTGTTAACCGCAAGGCATGCGAAGACCGTTCTTATGTAAAACGAGCTCCCCTGTGTGGACCTGAAGGCTCCAGGCCGCCTTGGGGGGCACAGAGAATGTACACCTCATACAAATGACAGCATGCACTGCGTGCCTCTCAGTCTGAAATCAAAGCAATGAGAAACTTGTATGAGAAACATGAATCACAATTCAAGGTTTAATATGCAAGTGAGATCAGGATTAGGGAATAACAATCATTTGAAAGTTAAACTGAAAGACTAACTGAAGAATGAACATTAAGCCACTGTTGACTGGTGCATAAGTGGTGCTCTGACTAACTAATCTACTGGTTTCCCCCTCCTTCACAGGTTAAGGAGAAGAAACTGCGGTTCTGTGAGTCACAAATTAACTAGGAAGAAGAAACTGCAAACAGTAAGTCACTATTTTCCCTTTTTGTGGCTTCCTGGATGGTCCAGTGGATTGGTGTAGGTCAGGGCTGGTGGTTGTAGGAGTAGGGGAGGAAGGAAGCTGCTCCTGGTGGAGTTTGGTGGGTGGGGGTGTTAGTGAGGTCATATGAGGGCATGTTAAACCCAGACATTAGAAGCAGCTTAAGGAGACTTTGTGGAACTAGTGAGCTTTACCAGGGGGAAGATTGTGCTGCTTTCAACAGTCTCTACTTTGTCTTATCAGAAATGAATCGGCTCTTATTTAGAGATGACTCAAGTCTGACCTGGTGTCCTGAACCTTAGGAGAAGAATATATCAATCTAAGTTTCTTTTGGATCTTACTGCCATCTCAGACTAAAGGTCAGTGCTGTGACAGAAATCATTGATCTTGACTTGTAGGATTGTAGTGAGACAAGAATTATATTTCTTAGGAGCTGAATTCCAAGAAATGGTCAAATATCATACTGATCTTAAATTAAGCTAAATGTTCTCTGAGAAATAGGCTAGACAAAGATAAGATCTTATTTAGAATTTTCCTTTTCTTTGGGAGTAAGCATTGATTAAAGCTTGCTAGAATTCAAATTGGTGTTTTTGAGACATAGTTGGCAATTTGTGCTGTGAAAGCTGTTCTGTTCAAGAGAACCACAGAACTACATAATGCATAGCATGGGCGTCTAGTGGGAATGACAGTTGTATTCTGTTCTTCATATGACTATATAGGCCTACTATAAAGATAGCGTCAATGACTCATAGCTCATCCGGTCTCACTATCTATTTGACAGTGTATTAGTGGGTGATTTTAGCAGTCAAGCTAAACTGAATCAAAATCGATTGTGATCTGAGGGGGAAGAAGCATTGTTTTGATGAAAAAGAGCCATAACGCTTTGAGTTCGTAACTCGAAAATTTCAAGTCTAAAATATATAAATTATAGTTGTCTGGAATGCGGTATTAATGAAACACACAAGATGGATCCTTGCATGATGAAAACGCTCCCCCAAAACTCTGATTGGGTATTCACCAGCGCAGTGAGCTCTGCTGATGTAGGTTGATTTAAATATAAGGATATAAGGATTTTTAGTTGGTGCCTAGCCAAATTCATTGTTTAGCTTGAACTAGTTCTTAGTTATGTGTTAAAGTGTTGCAGTATAGATTGTGAGTAAGAATCGTTGGATTTCCGTGGGTACAGCCAAAACATACTCCAGGGTTGTGTTCTGAGCTCTGCATCTCGGTCACATGAGTGTTGCCTTACTGATGGGGGTGTGGTCTGAGTGTTCAGAGACGGATGCTAGGATACTGTGCATCTGAAGTTCTCAGTTCTCTAGACCCGCCCCTCAGGAAAAGCCAAGTGTTTAAGAGGCCATCGCAACATCATTCAAGACCTACCACTGGGTTGTGTCCATGCTGCTAATCAAAGGAGCATGGGGTACTTCTGGGAAAGCTTCTCATTCAGGAAACCCCTGGACTGCCAAGACTTCAGGGGATTGGAGTCCACCTTGAATATCTTATGGCCACACCCTGCAAAATCCATTCCCCATGTCGGACACCACTGAAGAATTGTGTGCCTCGTTTAAATCGGTGGTGCCTGGTACTCTGGTTAAATGCATTTTTTTGTTGCAGTTTTTCTGTTACTGACTATCGGGGTTTGTATGTACGCTAAATCTAAAAACTGAAAATAAAGTACTAAAGTTTGTGTGGGTCTTATATGGGTATGAAATTTGATGGATTGTTGAATTTAGATGGACTGCACATGTGGCCAAGGTTCAACCTGGCGCAGGGTACTACATGTGGGCGTGGCCAGGGTTTCACCTGGTGCAGGGTACTACATGTGGGCGTGGCCAGGGTTTCACCTGGTGCAGGGTACTACATGTGGGCGTGGCCAGGGTTTCACCTGGTGCAGGGTACTACATGTGGGTGTGGCCAGGGTTTCACCTGGTGCAGGGTACTACATGTGGGCGTGGCCAGGGTTTCACCTGGTGCAGGGTACTACATGTGGGCGTGGCCAGGGTTTCACCTGGTGTAGGGTACTACATGTGGGCGTGGCCAGGGTTTCACCTGGTGTAGGGTACTACATGTGGGCGTGGCCAGGGTTTCACCTGGTGTAGGGTACTACATGTGGGCGTGGCCAGGGTTTCACCTGGTGTAGGGTACTACATGTGGGCGTGGCCAGGGTTTCACCTGGTGCAGGGTACTACATGTGGGCGTGGCCAGGGTTTCACCTGGTGCAGGGTACTACATGTGGGTGTGGCCAGGGTTTCACCTGGTGCAGGGTACTACATGTGGGCGTGGCCAGGGTTTCACCTGGTACAGGGTACTACATGTGGGTGTGGCCAGGGTTTCACCTGGTGCAGGGTACTACATGTGGGCGTGGCCAGGGTTTCACCTGGTGTAGGGTACTACATGTGGGCGTGGCCAGGGTTTCACCTGGTGTAGGGTACTACATGTGGGCGTGGCCAGGGTTTCACCTGGTGTAGGGTACTACATGTGGGCGTGGCCAGGGTTTCACCTGGTGTAGGGTACTACATGTGGGCGTGGCCAGGGTTTCACCTGGTGCAGGGTACTACATGTGGGCGTGGCCAGGGTTTCACCTGGTGCAGGGTACTACATGTGGGTGTGGCCAGGGTTTCACCTGGTGCAGGGTACTACATGTGGGCGTGGCCAGGGTTTCACCTGGTACAGGGTACTACATGTGGGTGTGGCCAGGGTTTCACCTGGTGCAGGGTACTACATGTGGGCGTGGCCAGGGTTTCACCTGGTGTAGGGTACTACATGTGGGCGTGGCCAGGGTTTCACCTGGTGTAGGGTACTACATGTGGGCGTGGCCAGGGTTTCACCTGGTGTAGGGTACTACATGTGGGCGTGGCCAGGGTTTCACCTGGTGTAGGGTACTACATGTGGGCGTGGCCAGGGTTTCACCTGGTGTAGGGTACTACATGTGGGCGTGGCCAGGGTTTCACCTGGTGTAGGGTACTACATGTGGGTGTGGCCAGGGTTTCACCTGGTGTAGGGTACTACATGTGGGCGTGGCCAGGGTTTCACCTGGTGTAGGGTACTACATGTGGGCGTGGCCAGGGTTTCACCTGGTGCAGGGTACTAAATGAGTGTGGCCAGGGTTGGACCTGCCAGGGTAATGCTTCTTGACATGGGTTTTACCCCTCAAACATTGAACTGGTTCTTTGCAGGTGGTCTTTTTTTTATCTATTTGAATTCTCATCTATGCATTTAAAACAAACTTGAGCATTGTCATTTGGTCGGACATTTCTGGATGACCTTCGTAGGTTGTGGGCTACTTTTACCACCCTATTGATTTAATGATGGCACCGGATATGCTTGGGAAAACCAGTATACATCAAGAGCCTGGAGGGAAACACCTGGAAACAGCCATCACACTGGCCAGAAAGACTTGAGTGACATGCAGATTGGAATTCATTGTAAATGAGTGATGCAAATGCTTCAGATCAGTGACTTTTCACTAGGACTACACTGGACAATGGGAAGGAACAGGTACTTGGAACAATGGATGGACTAATGGAATTCCACATGGGCAAAATCTGATAAGAAGATCTGAAAATTTACCGGTAGTATCTCCAAATGGAATATTGAGTCTGCAACATGGCTGCCCTTCCTACCTCAGACATGCTTTATGAACGGTGGGTTGTATCTTGTGTACGCCTGTGTAGCAAGTGTTTCTCAGGCTGAACTGTAATGTAATGGGCTAGCTGGGACCTGGAAGATGGGTCCCCTTGCATCATAAATAATCTTGTAACATTTCAACTAGGGTCCTCTTCAAACTGAAATTGTGCTCTTCTTCAGATGAGGAGGTAAAGAAACCCTCAGGTTTTCAAGATCTATGCAGAGAAACGTTGATGTGTTCCATGGTTTTCTTGTAAGACCTAGGTTGTATACTAGTCGCTGGGAGGAAGATACCTCACATCTTGGCCTTGGCCTTTCTCCTTGGGTCATCCCAGTCACTTTCTTAAAGGATGTTTCAGTTCATGGAACTGATGTTGTGACCTCTTGAACACTTGGTTTCTTCTGAAGGAGCACGTCGACAGAACTGTAAACTTCAGAGAGCACCACCTCCTAGCAATGAACCTCTGGTCACTAAGACCACAACCCTTGCACCCTTGCAAACGAGTAAGGCAACATGCGATTTTGATGGCCATTTTTAGAGAGAAGCAAGGAAGTGGACAAAAGGCATCAGAACACAACAGGGCATGTTAAGTCTGTCAGCTCTAAATCAGTTTGTTGGGAGTTCTGGAAATGTATGTTTATTTCATTACCTTGTATTCTGTCGTAACTTCTGTAGATGTATTTGTTTAAATGATATTGATCAGTTGATAGTTAGTCATGTATGAAACACAATACTATTTTGGATATGAATAGTTTACATGGATATACATATATATACTGTATATATATTATAGCACAGGACATAATTGAGGCCAATATGGTCACTTGATTTGATCAAACGTACTAAGACCCAAAACCAGTAGTTGGTTGGATGTTGACGCCTGAGGGCAACTGGCAGTACGTTCAGAATTGGCCTTTGCGTAACCTCATCACTAATAAGAGTATTAGGGCATCTGGCAGTACCCAATTTCCTATTTCTGGCATTTAGGTAGAGCCTTCATAATAAAACATAACATTTGTTGCATTTTCTCTCGCGTTGTCCCACAATTTTCCCTACGACATCTACACAACTTGCGCTGTACTTTTAAGACCGACTCTGGAAGGCTACCAAACTGTCTTCTCTGCGTGCACATTTTGGAGTCGTGTGCGCGGTGCCGAGACTCGGTGCCGAGACTCCACAGAGGAGCCACGCTGGACCATCTACCAGCTGAAGGATGGGAGACTCCACAGAGGAGCCACGCTGGACCATCTACCAGCTGAAGGATGGGAGACTCCACAGAGGAGCCACGCTGGACCATCTACCAGCTGAAGGATGGGAGACTCCACAGAGGAGCCACGCTGGACCATCTACCATCTACCTTAACCTCCTTCCCTACCCTAACCGCCCCTCTACCTTAACCTCCTTCCCTACCCTAACCGCCCCTCTACCTTAACCTCCTTCCCTAACCTCCCCTCTACCTTAACCTCCTTCCCTAACCTCCACTCTACCTTAACCTCCTTCCCTAACCTCCACTCTACCTTAACCTCCTTCCCTAACCTCCCCTCTACCTTAACCTCCTTCCCTAACCACCCCTCTACCTTAACCTCCTTCCCTCCCCTTTTCTCTACCTTAACCTCCTACCCTAACCTCCCCTCTACCTTAACCTCCTTCCCTAACCTCCCCTCTACCTTAACCTCCTTCCCTAACCTCCCCTCTACCTTAACCTCCTTCCCTAACCTCCCCTCTACCTTAACCTCCTTCCCTAACCGCCCCTCTACCTTAACCTCCTTCCCTAACCGCCCCTCTACCTTAACCTCCTTCCCTCCCCTGTCCTCTACCTTAACCTCCTTCCCTCCCCTGTTCTCTACCTTAACCTCCTACCCTAACCACCCCTCTACCTTAACCTCCTTCCCTAACCTCCCCTCTACCTTAACCTCCTCCCTAACCTCCCCTCTACCTTAACGTCCTTCCCTAACCACCCCTCTACCTTAACCTCCTTCCCTAACCTCCGCTCTACCTTAACCTCCTTCCCTAACCTCCCCTCTACCTTAACCTCCTTCCCTCCCCTAACCGCCCCTCTACCTTAACCTCCTTCCCTAACCTCCCCTCTACCTTAACCTCCTTCCCTAACCTCCCCTCTACCTTAACCTCCTTCCCTAACCTCCCCTCTACCTTAACCTCCCCCCTCCGGGTAGGGCATCCTACCCTAACTTGAACCTCTCCTGAAGCTGAATCTGCTCTCTAGCTGCACACCTGTGGACTAGTGGAGGCACAAAGGATAAACCATCATCACACACTTGGGACCTGGTCCCTATTGAACACCTGCTCTGACTGTACCATCGTGCCAACCCTCCAATCAACTGGTTTGTACACCTGGTTCTGTGTGTGGGAGGAGCCAGTTGGACTGCCACATGCGCATTTACATCAAGCAAGACAACGTTTCACCACTTGGGGCATCCTGCGGTCCGTTTGTATGTGTGTTACCATAGTAACCGAGGACGGAAACTTTCCGTCAAATCTGTTCTAGGACAAGAACAGATTTAGTTTGTTGTTGTTTTTTAAACCCAAGTTGAACTATTGCAAAGTGACGTGTCCTCTTGTCATTGCATGAAGACATGGATCTGGAGGACTACCTCAGGGCCACCCGTGAGGGACTGCTCGGACTGTGAGTGTCGGTAGTAGAGAGTTGCTCTTGCGTGTTTGTGTAGCAGTGGCAGTGGTAAAAACTAAAAACAACCTATCAATAATGTATGTCATTGTGTGCGTGTGCGTGTGCGTGTGTGTGTGTGTGTGTGTGTGTGTGTGTGTGTGTGTGGGGCGCCCAGGAGGTTACCCACAGAGCGGTACGTGACGACAGGAGCCACGCAGATGCTGGAGAAACGCAAAGAGAACGCTGAGGCCGGCGAACAGCTCCGTGCTCAGATCGAGGTGTGTAGGCCCCTATCTACACTCCATCGTATACCGCTTGACGCCTATGGGGTGTCATGGGGTGTTTTTAGTTGATATCATTCCTGACGACGTGAACATAACTCTGAGGTGTTGATGTTCCTTCAGGTGTTTCAGCTCGCGAGGAAGAGTCTGCGACGGCGGCGAGACGGAGTGGTCCTCAAGGAGGAGACACTCAGGGAGTCGCTTCTCAACTTTGACACATTTCTCCAGGTAAACGTGGAAATGCATCCTCTCCATCCATCCATCCATCGCTCTCTCGCTCTCTCTCTCTCTCTCTCTCTCTCTCTCTCTCTCTCTCTCTCTCTCTCTCTCTCTCTCTCTCTCTCTCTCTCTCTCTCTCTCAAACAAAGAGAGTGGCAAACGTAGACTAAGCAGTTGAAATATAAACAAATGGAAAATCATAATCTAAAAAATACAAAACATAATGCACACAAAACAATTAAGTAAGATGTATGAAAAAGTCAAAAGTCAAGTACCAAGGAAAAATAAAAATTATAAGATGTATAGTGTGTGTGTGTGTGTGTGCGTGTGTGTGTGTGTGTGTGTGTGTGTGTGCGTGCGTGCGTGCGTGCGTGCGTGTGGTGTGTGTGTGTGTGTGTGTGTGTGTGTGTGTGTGTGTGTGTGTGTGTGTGTGTGTGTGTGTAGGAGAATAGCGCCAAGTGCAGCAGAGGAATAAAGAAGGCGCAGAAGGAGAAGCGGATGGTGCTTCAGAAGGAGACGGAGATAGAGAGGCTGACCCGGGACTGCGAGGCGCAGGACAGGAGGAGACAGCGGCTGCAGCTCTCGGTGCAGAGGAGCGCCCTCTACTGGCGCTTTCTGGAACTGGTCCTCCGAACAGCCAAGGTGATTCAGAAGTACACACTCAAAGCGCATTGACATTCGTTCCCTAAACGTAATGTTAAAAGCCTATGTTTATTTTTGCTTTAATCCATTGTATTGCACTTGGAAATAACCAGAGTGCAAATGTTGCAGTAAAGTGCATGGTAATATATAATGTACAGTTGTTAAATAAGATGTAAAAACTGTTTACTACTCAAAACAGGTATAAAATAACTCATAGAGTATAGGTATGAGATATGTGCAGAATTATAGGTATATATATATATATATATATATATATATATATATACAAGGTAAGTATACAAGCCGGCAGTGAGCAGGTGTATGCAGTTGGATCAAAAGATAAATATATATAAATGTATATACATATATATAGGTATGTAAACAATAAATATGTAAACTATAGGTAGAGGTAGGAAGTTCTTTGATACTTTGATTTTTAGAACAGCATTTTGACAGAAGAGTTGTTCATTGGTCCCGTTGTGTGTGATGTCGTATTGTACGGGTCCGTGTGTCTACGTGCTCTACAGTTCGAGGAGGTGCGAGAGCTGGTTGGTCGTTTCAAGACCCTCCTGGCCACCAAGACCCAGCTGGGTCAGAGGGAGAGCCGGGCCCAGGAGAACCTGGACAGCCACAGAAGGACCCGGCAGAGGGACCTGGACCGACAGAACTGCCTGCTAATGCACAACAACAACCTCCTGTCTGAGCTGCAGACCCAGCTGGACTACGTACGGGCCGAGGCTCTGGGATGGGTAAAGCTATTCCATTCCTCTCCTGTATGTCTTAGTGTTCATAATGCTAATGGACTGCTTTTATATAGCGCTTTTATCCGAAGCTCTTTACAAGTCATGCCTCACATTCACCCATTCACACACACATTCAACCACCGCCGGCGGAGTCAGCCATCAAGGAGACAGCCAGCAGGTCAGGAGCAGTTAGGGTTAGGGTCTTGCTCAAGGACACCTCAACAGCTTTTGCGGGGATCGAACCAGCGGCGACCGCTCTACCTCCTGAGCTATACTGCCCCCTTCATGTCAAGCCGTGTGCATTGTTCTGCAGTGTTTACTAAATAATGATCTTAATCTAAAGTCTGCACTTCTTTCTGGGTTCGGAGGTATGGTACGATGTCCCTTTGAGATGGTAACTGTGATTCAAGGCTGTACAAATGTACTCTCGCTCTCTCTCTTGTGAAAGAGGCGCACAACCTCAGTGAGACTGTTAAGTAATATAAACAGTATTGTAAAACTGTGTTGAAAGTGAGGGTCTCTCCCCTGGTCCGTACAGGACATTAAGTGGACCCACATCCAGAACACGGCCGCGAAAGAGACGCTCCTTCTGGGTCAGATCAAAACGGTGACCCTCAACTTGTTTCACACGACCGGGGGCCAGGTGGGACAGGACCAGGGCGTGGAGATCCACGACACCGAGACCCAGCTGGACAGGGTGAGGAGAGGAGCCCTCACAGGCTGGGCTGGGACTCAGGTGCTCTTCTCTTAACTCTTCTGTTCACTCTTCTCTTAACTCTTCTGTTCACTCTTCTCTTAACTCTTCTGTTCACCCTTCTCTTAACTCTTAACTCTTCTCTTAACTCTTCTTTTAACTTTGTCACATGCTTTCTCCTCAGATCCAAATCTTCATTCAGAAGCAGACGAGCATAGTGAATGAAATAAACCCCTCGGACAATGTGCTCGACTGAGCGGAAACTTTTTATATAATATATTGGTGAACAATAACACCAGCAAATTGCCAACATTTAGTGGTTCATACTGTTGTTGTTCAATAGACAGGACGGAGAAATACTCTTTCTGCATGTCTCTACTGCCACCGTGTGGTTAACGTGGAGCATGACACCTGGAATGTATGTATCGTATTCATTAAACGTTGTTGTTGTTCACCTGCGCATACTGTCATTAATAAATATAATAATAAATATATAATGAATATTTGTATGAAATAGAAAGCTTAGTCACTGACTTTTTAATTCTTTAATGGTTTAAAATGAACATTAGAATATTCAACTATTTTGAGATAAGCAGTTGGTGCTGTTCGTCTCCACGGCAACCAGAAGTTGTTATTTGCCCTTCTTGCCTTTTCCCTTCTTGGGCTGCTGCTTCTTCTTGCTGTTGCTGGGTTCCATCAATTCCCTGCGGACGCAGTGGCCCCTCCACCAGGCCTGGATGACCACCGCCCCGTCTGTCTTCAGCCCCAGCTGCCGCAGCTCCTCCCTCTGCTCCTCCTCCTTCAGCTCCCGCTCCGCCATGATCTGGTCGAACTCCTCCGCCAGGAGGCCGTACACCTCCTCCAGCTCCCTCAGCTCCTGCTTCTCCTCCTCGGCGGCGGCCCCCACCTCATCCAGCTCCGCCTGCGTGCAGGGGAGGAGTGATGATGGTGGTGTTGGTGATGAATCAAATCGTTTTCATAATGATAATAATTCTTCAGGTTTGGTGAGGTCAAGTGTGCGTGTCGTTATACCTGCTTCTCCCCCACGTCCGCATCGTACTTCTGTATCCAGTTTTCAACCTCCGTTTCCACCCTGCGTCGTTTCTACCAGAGAATAAGACATCATGAACACATGTCTTCAACGGCCTCGCGCTGTATCATAACTCCCTACCTCTACCTATAGCTTACAGATTGATTGTTTACGTATTTATAGTTTACATACCTTAATATATGTATACACATTTATATTTATCTTTTGATACAACTGCATACCCCTGCTCACCTGTTTATACTTGTATACTTACCTTGTATATATATATATATCTATATATATATCTATCTATATATATAGATAGATATATACCTTTAATTCTGCACATATCTCAAACATACTCTATAAGTAATTGTATACCTGTTTTTAATCGTAGTTTCTGTACATTATTGTACAAAAACAATATTACCATGCACTTTACTGCAACATTTGCACTCTGGTTAGATGCCAAATTCCTTTCGATGTACTGTTCTTGTGCTGTACACTGACAATTACTTAGATTTGAATCTAATCTGATCTAATCTAATCTAATTAGATCGTATATATATCAAACCAGGTGAGAGGTATAGGTGGGCCTCTGGCTTCTGGTACCTTTCTCATCGCCGTCTCAGTCTCGTAGTTCTCGGTGACGAGCGAGCTGAGCCGGACCTTGAGCCGGTCCACTTCGGCCTGCAGGCGGGTCAGCTTGGCCTCCCAGGCCTTGGAGTCTGACAGGCTCTGCTTCTCCGCGTCCTGCTGGGTCCGCAGCACCAAGTCTCTGGAGCTCTTCTCCTGCTGCTGCAGGGAGCTCTCCAGCTTGGAGATCATGGCGTCTTTCTCTAACATCTGTATGGCGACACGGACGACACGTATACCGTTAGAATGTGAGCCCCCATAGAGGCTGTTCTCCAACCTGACCTCCCAGCAGCGAGAGAGAGAACAGCTCTAGACTGAGGAATCCAACCGACTCGATAACACTTGATCAATCCTATGAAAGAAATCAAGGTGTTAAAGCAGCGATTAGAGAAAATAAATGAAAACAATAAGATAACATAAACAATATATATATTCATATTATATGCATACGGCTGGCTATTGGGGTTGGGAGAGTAGTCAGAAAATCGGATAGATTATTATTAATTAGATAACAATCTGAATAAAAAGCCTCATGTAAACAAAAGATATCAGTGAACCATCATGTGATACAACCTTATGACTAAACATTATGGAACAGTTGTTTGGTGTTGAAATGTAGGACTTTCACCTTTGCGTCTCTTTCCCTGGTGGCTGCAGCTTTCTTCTCCTCCAGCGAGGCCAGCAGCTCCAGGTTGGCCGCGTGTCGCAGAGAGAGCTCCTGGACGTAACGGGCCTGCTGTCTCTCCTTCGCCGGGGCAGCCAGGAGCCGCTCCACCAGCACCCCGCGGAGACCCCGGAGCCCCCCGATCAGACACTGCGTGCCCTCACTCAGCTCCCAGCCCGCTGCCTCGGCCTCGGCCATCACGAACCCGAGAGTGGCCGGACGGGCCCGGAGCTGCCTCAGCACGTCCCTGAGAGAGGCCTGGAGGTCCCTCTCGAGGTCAGCCCGGCTGTGTCTCTCCTCACTTGGTCCTCCGGCCGGCGCCTGACTAGTCTGAGCGTCCTCCAACCCGTCGAGTCTCTCCACCAGGAGCCCGTGTCCTCTCAAAGACAGGCAGAGCTCGTCGTCCAGGCTGTGGGATAGATGGTCGAGGTTGCGCAGCACAGCGGGCAGCATGGCTACGATCTCCACTTGGCGGACGCAGTCCTCCATCACGCCGGCGAACCGCTGGGCCTCCGGGGAACACAGCTTGTTCTGGGAAGGCTCCAGAATCTCCATGGCGTCCTCGCTGATGGGCCTCAACGTTGGATCAGGACTGTTCTTTACCTCTGCAGACATGATGCTGGTGCAATGATAAGCAGTAAATAACAACACATACAAATGTATTTTATGTAATTCATTTTATGATATTTGTGTCGTGTTCATGGTCTGTTTAAATATGTATTATTATACATATTTAATAATTAGATTAGAAGTAGAGTAATAATTTGGCATCTAACCAGAGAGTAAAGTGCATGGTAATATATAATGTACAGTTGTTGACATAATATGTAAAAACAGTCTACTAAAAAACTACTACTAAAAATAGGTATAAAATAACTTATATCGACTTAGAGAGAATAGGTATGAGATATGTGCAGAATTATAGGTATATTACACATAATATTACAATTTAAAATAAAACAAACTACTAACCACTGTTATGTTCTGACAACAATGACTACAGCCTCTTCGTGTGCTTATGTCCGTAGTGTGAGCGTTACCTTTTGTAGTATAATTTCTACTCGGGTGGAATAAGAACCTTTCTACTGCAGCCAGATAGAACATACCTGGTGTCAATTCACAGACTGGCAAACGCGCTCCTTTACCAAACTATTATATAGAAAATAGAATCACAAACGACTACTACTTCTGCTACTCCTATTGGTCAAGGTAAACAAACATCTACTAATACTATTGGTCCGAGAGGTATCCACTACTCTGATTGGTCACGGTTGTCTACATCGTGACGTCACAAGGGGGTCGTATCCCCGGCAACCCCAGGGGGTCGCATTCCTGGCAGCGGCCGTTGGTCGCCTCATCACGCGCAGGGCCGTTACCATGCACACAGTATCACAGAGAGGGTTGTAGTTTTATACTTAGGGTATAAAAATACACTAGACTTTTAAACCCGTGTAGATGTGGACATATTGTGGGCCAAAACAATGTGCGTTAAGTAGTCTGGTGAGGTCTGTTGATGTTTCCTCACGACTGTTGCTAGGGAACCACACTTGGACTTTTATTTTGAAATCTCCGCCCCCCCGCCCCGCCCCCCCCCCCTTCCAAGCCGTCTCTCGCCGTAGCCTGTCGTGAAACGCTTCCCCCCCCGTCTGTCGTAAACGCTTGTTTCTACCACATAACAAAGTGTGCATGTCTGTGTGTGTTATTGTGTTATTGACGCCGTTCTGGGGTCTGTTCGTCGCGGGACTTTGACTCGAGACACGGTGAGAGCGACCAGAGGACGGTGTTCACGTCTGACCGCAGACCAGCCGATGAAGACGGTCCCCTCCAGCCCGACGTGAGGGACATCCCCCGGGTCGATGACGGACGACTCCTCGGTGGGATCTCACTGGGACGGGATGGGGCTTTAGAGGAGGCTACGTTGCACTTTAGCACCATCTCAACCGTCGGATCCCCGCTGCAGACATTGGAGAGGAAGCCCCAATAGCTAAGCTGTATATATATATATATCCTTTATAGCTGTATATATTCTATATATTATATATACAGCTATAATGGAGACGGATGACGACGTGCCCCTCATCCTGACCTGGGACGACGCCAACAGCGGGCTGCTGAACGAAGAGACGGAGAGGGCAGATGAAAGTAGGTGTACTAACTTCTTCTTCTTCTTCTTCTTCTTCTTCTTCTTTCACTTGATTTCAACTGTCAAGATGACGTCCACACTCCCTGTCCCACACAACCACTAGTTGTATTATGGGACAGGATGTGTCTGTGTTTACATTATTAAAAGTTGATCTGAAAGCTGTCTGTCAAGGGAAAAACCAATGTTACCGACCATTCAGTGATTGACGCCCTCCTCCACCATCCCTGTGTGAGGACACGCTCATCTGTATAGAACTATACAGCACCACAGCAGCACCTCTGCAGAGAGGAAGTGACAAGGCACCATTAGAAGTTATGTGATGTTGAGTTCCCCCCCCTTAAAAGCTGAGGCCAGCGGCACGCATGGGTCCATTCTGTGTAGTAATCCTACTGGCTTTTGTATTCCCCTCTCATATTCACTACACATGGAGAAAACTGCAGTCTCAGCAGTCTCCCCCCCCCCCCCCACACACACACACACATACACACACACATCATAGTCATAGACTGTGTGTGTGTGTATGTGTGTGTCAGCCCTACACTCACCCTCGGGTGATGTGTGACAGGCTGTGGTGTGTATGTCTGTTTGTGTGAGCTCCTCAGGGCTTTCATTTTTTGGCTCTGGAAGCAAACGGAAAGAGGAAAGGGCTTTTCCAGCATATCAGGGAGTGGTGACATGAGGGGGAGGGAGAACATGTGCTCATGTCATGTGTCAAAGGGTTAGTTTAAAGGATGAGTGCACAGGACCAGGGACTGGCCCCATGTTATTGACTGGGAGCTCCACACAGGGTATTGTGTTTGCAAACAAACGAAAGCACAGGAGCAGTGTGACGAGCGCTACTGCAGACATGAGCTGTAGCTCGGACAGGACGACCGCTTGACCTGCACTACCATACTACGGTCCTCTGCTGCTGGGCTCCTGTCTCTTCACTGGAGATACTAACTACCACTACTACTACTACTACTACTACTACTACTGCTGCTGCTGCTTCAGACTGGAAACATCCCCAAGTTCCGACGCCGTTCTCTCCCTGCCTCTCTCTCCCTGCCTCTCTCTCTTTGTTCTTAATGGTGCTATGGAGACACTTGGAGCATGTGGCACGTGTGTGAGAACGGCGCCCTGTCACTTACGATTGAAATATTCAGTAAACTGTAAATAGTGGAAATGACAGTTGGATGCTGTTAGAATATGTTGAACTTGGACTGAATCGAGAGAGAGAGAGAGAGAGAGAGAGAGAGAGTTGTGCTGTTCTTACACTGGTCTGTACACTGGTTGTTGTTATTATTGTGGTACAGGAGGAGCTCAGACCTAGGGTCACTCTTGGTGACTGGTGTCACCCGTGGCAACGTGTTGAGAGTCGGAACAAGTAGATCATCTCTCCAACTGGTACACAGACACATCCCTCCCTTGTTCCGGCCAGGCGCACTCCATCTGTGTGCTGGCAGAGAGGGGACTCGTTGGAGGCTGTGACTTGGGAGCAGAGAAGAGACGGGGCTGTTCTGTGGTACAGGGTGTTATGTCATACGGTCTCACTCAGAAGCCGGGCTGGGGGTCAAAGCTCAGGCTTTACTGCCGTGGCAGTGAAAGTAATTGCGCTGGCTTATTGTCACAGGTGTCAGCACTTTGCCGAGGACACAGTGACGGCTTTCTGTCTCCGCACTCTTGGGGAGAACGGCTCTTTTGTAGTATCCGCTTCGAATATTTGAATGAGCTTTGAATACTTTTCTATTGAGTGCTCAGTTGCATCAGCATACACTCATGGTCCTTCTTGAAAGTGTGTGTGGATCACGACCAACCGGGGTAGCATCGCCTGGCCGGACTGCTCTTGAGTGTCTGCGGGTCCAGCGGGTCGGGATCTGTGTACTTTGAGAACAAGGCGTCTGGGGTGTGGACTTTCTGGAGCGGAGAGACGGATTCCCAAACACTCATCCATGGTGAACCATGGAGGGCTGGTCCGGGCAAGCGGAAACATCTGGTCCCCGTGACGAAGGCTCGCTGGGCGATGGGCCTCTGGTGGCCTGTTCCTTCATACCTCCCCTAGAACTAGACTGCATCGGTAGGAGACACACATGCCGTTCTATACACCGTGTGTCCTCATGCTCTGATTTACGTGTCGCGGTGGAGTTTTTGTTGTCGTACAAACAGACCAATGAGTTGCGCCAGAGGGTTTTTCTGACTTGCTGCTCGGATGTAGACTTTTTTCTTTTCTCTCTGTGATGTTCCAGATGGAGGAGGTAACTATGATGTCGTGAACAATGTTGTGATCCCAACACCGGGGCTGCAGAACCACAGAACCCAGAATGCATCATTCCGCCACAGCTGGGAGATGAATTACCAAGAAGCGGCCATCTATCTGCAGGTACGCACACTAGCGGGGTCATGGGTTCAGACCCAGACGTTTTATGAGTTTGTTCTCCTCCCATAGATACACACGTGTTAGGCTATGGGTACATACGTGTCAGGCTAGTACTCCTGCCAGGCACTGGCTTGGTCCCTGGCCGTACCCTGAGGCCAGGGCAATTTGGTGTATTTTTGGTATATTATTATTCTTCACGTGTATCATTGTTTTTGAACCCTCATAAGAGGATTTACTTTGTACCTTTTTGCGTCGCTAGGACACCGCTGCACGTTAACGACCAACGCAAATGCAAATATACATACAACAGTTTGCGTTCCCTCCACACACAGGAAGGAGAGAACAATGACAAGTTCTTCACCCACCCCCGGAACCCCAAGGCCTTGGCGGCGTACCTGTTCGCCCACAACCACCTCTTCTACATGATGGAGCTGGTCACCGGCCTGCTGCTGATGGTGCTGTCCCTGTGCGAGGCCCCCGCTGTGCCCTCGCTGCGGCTGGACGTCTACGTGAGTGTCCTCACGTGGGAGACCAACACAACAACAACAACAACAACACAACAACAACACCACACAAAGTGTTTTTATAAGATGAGATAACGTGGTACTTTATTCATCTGAATCTGAATGAATCCCAATAATAGAAAGTACAGGACAGTGGTAGGGAGTTGGAAAAGAGCTTTAAAAACTGTAAATGAGCATCTAACTACAAAAATAGATATACTTATGTACTGTATATGTATATAATTAAAGGAGTGGCGTACGAAGGTCTGTCCTTTTTTGGCCATTCCCCTATTGCGTCTACGACAGACGAGTGCAAAGCAACACACACTAGTTGTTGTAAAAAATAATAAAGTGTTTAGTGTCCAACTTACTGTACTTTTACCTTACTGTACTTTTACCTGAACTTATTGTACTTCTACCTGAGCACTGGTTCAGTTCTGGGAGACTTCTGGTGACGAGTTCTCTTACCTTCCTTTGTTGAAACACACTACTGTAAGTCGCTTTGCTATAAAAGCGCCTGCTAAATGACTGTGATACGATGTGTTTGCATACACGTTTCCCTCTCTGCTAGAATGAGCCCCACACAGTTACACATCCACACAGAAACACCCCAAACTGGCTGAGGAAAGGGGAGGGAACGGGTCTTATCTCTACGGCCCGCAGCTGGGATCCGGCCCCCTGTCTGAACCCTGAAGGAGGGGCTGTTCACACCAGAGGGAGGAGAAAACCTTGAGAAGGATACAACAAAGCTGCTTATCGATGTATCCGTCGTTTCGGGATGTCGAATGTGTGAACGCTCTAAAAAGAAAAAAGAAGGCTGCGGAAAAATGTTTAGACACAATACACTCCCCAAAAAGTGTGTGTGTGTGTGTGTGTGTGTGTGTGTGTGTGTGTGTGTGTGTGTGTGTGTGTGTGTGTGTGTGTGTGTGTGTGTGTGTGTGTGTGTGTGTGTGTGTGTGTGTGTGTGTGTGTGTGTGTGTGTGTGTGTGTGTGTGTGTGTGTGTGTGTGTGTGTGTGTGTGTGTGTCTCTCTCAGGTCCACGCCACCCTGGAGCTGCTGGCCCTGGTCATGGTGGCGTTTGAGCTGTGCATGAAGCTCCGATGGCTGGGCTTCGACACCTTCTTACGTCACAAGAGGACCATGGTGAAGGTAGGCCGGAGACCGGGCCCAACGGAAGCCCAAAGCAGGGGACACGGGGAGACGCGTGGGTCCTGAAGATCTAAGCGAATCTTCACCAACTTCTCACGGCCACATGCCAGTTAAATGGTTTTGTGGAGTTTCACAGGGGGGTCCTGTGTCCTGCAATCCGGTTTATTGTAAAGTTTGTAGTTGTTCACAAGCAGAGCAGATGGTCCATGCTCCTCCTGCGTGTGTGTGGTGATGACTGGTTTAACCTGTGGGCCTCGATGACCAAGGGGAGGCTGATGACCAAGGGGAGGCTGATGACCAAGGGGAGGCTGATGACCTGTGGGTCACAGGGGTGCAGCCTCCCCTGCCTCGAGTCAGACTTATTACTGCCTTTTAACCTGTACATTTAAACTGTCAATGATATCACCTGCACTTTACTGCAACATGTGCACTCTGGTTAGATGCTACATTATTTTCGCTGTACTGTACTTTATTGTCATTGCACTGCTGTGCAATGACAATAAATTACAATCTAATCTAGAGTCTGGGGCTGCTGAAACCAACACACACACCGCACCGCACCCCACCCCACCCCACCGTAATGTGTCCTTCCTCTGGTCCCAGACGTGTGTGTTGCTGCTCCAGTTCGTGGAGGCCATCGTGGTTCTGGTCCGCCAGACGTCCCACCTGAGGGTCACCAGGGCCCTCAGACCCATATTCCTGGTGGACTGCCGCTACTGCGGGGCTGTGCGCAGGTACCACACACACACACACAGTACCACACACACACACAGTACCACACACACACACAGTACCACACACTACTACACACACACAGTACCACACACACACACCGTACCACACACACAGTACCACACACACACACACACAGTACCACACACACACACACCGTACCACACACACACACACAGTACCACACACTACTACACACACGCACTACTACACACACACACACAGTACCATACACTACTACACACACACACACACACACACACACACACACACACACACACACACACACACACACACACACACACACACACACACACACACACACACACACACACACACACACACACACACACACACACACACACACACACAGTACTACACACTACTACACGCACGCACTACTACACACACGCACTACTACACACACACACACAGTACTACACACACACAGTACTACACACACGCACTACTACACACACACACACACACTACTACACACACACAGTACCACACACTACTACACACACACACTACTACACACACAGTACCACACACACACAGTACCACACACTACTACACACACACACAGTACTACACACACACACAGTACCACACACACACAGTACTACACACTACTACACACACACACACACACTACTACACACACACAGTACTACACACACAGTACCACACACACACAGTACCACACACTACTACACACACACACACTACTACACACACACACAGTACCACACACACACAGTACCACACACTACTACACACACACACATACACTACTACACACACACAGTACCACACACTACTACACACACACACACACTACTACACACACACAGTACTACACACACATACAGAATACTACACACACACAGTACTACACACACACACATACAGAGTACTACACACAGTACTACACACACACACACACACACACACACAGTACTACACACACACACACTACTACACACACACACAGTACTACACACACACACTACTACGCACACATACAGAGTACTACACACAGTACTACACACACACACACACTACTACCCACACACACAGTACTACACACACACACACTACTACACACACATACAGAATACTACACACACACAGTACTACACACACACACTACTACACACACATACAGAATACTACACACACACACTGTACTACACACACACACACACACACACACACACACACACACACACACACACACACACACACACACACACACACACACACACAGAGCTACACACACACACTGAACCCTGGCTTCACGTGTGTGAGGCCCTCTGGTAACGGGACGTTCTCTGCTCTTGTTTGAACCAGAAACCTGCGGCAGATCTTCCAGTCCCTCCCGCCGTTCATCGACATCCTCCTGCTGCTGCTCTTCTTCATGGTTATATTCGCCATCCTGGGTGAGAAACCTGCACTTGTGCACGTTGGTCCACGCGTGGACCCAATAAGATGAAGCATTCATATTTGATTAGCATGCCAAACCGAGTTGGGATCTCTCTGACTGGTCTTCTGTTCTCCTCTCAGGCTTCTGCCTGTTCTCTCCCAACACCTCTGACCCGGTGAGTTGGGACCCCGACTCTTAACAGAACAACCCTTACATTTACTTGGTTCACGCAAGCAAAACGTGTCTGTGTGGTCATTCATGTTCTCTCTCTCTCTCTCTCTCTCTCTCTCTCTCTCTCTCTCTCTCTCTCTCTCTCTCTCTCTCTCTCTCTCTCTCTCTCTCTCTCTCTCTCTCTCTCTCTCTCCTCTCTCTCTCTCTCTCTCTCTCTCTCTCTCTCTCTCTCTCTCTCTCTCTCTCTCTCTCTCTCTCTCTCTCTCTCTCTCTCTCTCTCTCTCTGATGCAGTACTTCAGCACGTTGGAGAACAGCATGGTCAGTCTGTTTGTGCTGCTCACCACAGCCAAGTAAGACCGTGTTCACGCCCCACACCGCCCAGTCTTAGGCTTTAAGATACGCCGTTCAGTGGAGTGACATGAGCTCTCTCTCTCTCTCTCTCCCTGCAGCTTCCCTGACGTGATGATGCCCGCCTACTCGAGGAACCGCTGGTCCTGTGTCTTCTTCATAGTTTACCTCTCCATTGAGCTCTACTTCGTCATGAACCTGGTGCGCTTTTACTTGGAACCTGACTGATTGTTTCCGATCTGTTTTCTTTCAACTTTGCCGTACAAGTACAAGCAGACACTTGTTTGTCATTAGAAAGATGCTTTCCCACACAAACCCCAGCAGCTACAAGCTTGTCCACTGTGTTGGGTTCCATTTCTGTCCGCTGTGTCTCCCGCTCAGCTGCTGGCTGTGGTGTTTGACACCTTCAACGGCGTGGAGAAGATGAAGTTCAAATCGCTGCTGCTTCACAAGCGCTCCGCCATCGACCACGCCTTCCAGCTGCTGGTCAGCCGACAGGTACGGCCTACAGCTCACTGTGTGTGTGGGGGTGGGGGTGTGGGTGTGTGTCTCTGTAATGTATATCGTAATGGTATAATACGATAGTTATTTAGAATGATTAGTCATTTATTTATTTGTTAGTCAAGTTTATTTTTTCAAGCGGGTTTTAAGATGTGACCCAGATTGCAGTGCATGCAGGGTTTGGATCCAAGGCTGTTCTACACAACACCAAACATCCTCTTCACGTTTGTTTGTCTCACAACCACACAACAACAAAGGGAGGCACCATTTGCCTTATTGTTCTATAAACGCGGTTGTAAGACACAAAACAACTACAGTTTTACTCTTACAACTAGTTATTTTGTAAACACACGATGTGCGGTTGTAAATGCGTAATTACAACAGTGTTAAGCTAGTTCTTGGTAGTTAGCCTGTGTATCCACCGCCTGGTGGTGTTTTGCATGGAACCAGCGGCCCATGGGAGTGTCTCTGAAGCAGTTTGACGGGCTGATGCGTTTCTACCGGCCGCGCATGTCGGCCAGAGACCGCTACTTAACCTACAAAACCCTCAACACCTCGGGGACGCCCATGCTCAGGTAACCCTCCCCCATGCTCAGGTAACCCTCCCCCATGCTCAGGTAACCCTCCCCCATGCTCAGGTAACCCTCCCCCATGCTCAGGTAACCCTCCCCCATGCTCAGGTAACCCTCCCCCATGCTCGGGTAACACGCCCCCATGCTCAGGTAACACGTCCCCATGCTCGGGTAACACGCCCCCATGCTCGGGTAACACGCCCCCATGCTCGGGTAACACGCCCCCATGCTTGGGTAACACGCCCCCATGCTCGGGTAACACGCCCCCATGCTCAGGTAACGCCCCCATGCTCAGGTAACACCCCCATGCTCGGGTAACACGCCCCCATGCTCGGGTAACACGCCCCCAAGCTCGGGTAACACGCCCCCATGCTCAGGTAACGTCCCATGCCCAGGTAACACTCCCATGTTCAGGTTACGTCCCATGCTCAGGTAACGTCCCATGCTCAGGTAACGTCCCATGCTCAGGTAACGTCCCATGCTCAGGTAACGCCCCCATGCTCAGGTAACGCTCTCCTATGTTCAGGTTACGCCCCTTTGCTCAGGTTACGCCCCCACGCTTAGGTAACACCCCCCCTCCAACACCATGTCCTTTACATACTTTTATTGTGAAAGTACAATTATTTAACGAGAACCTCCTTTCCCCTTGCAGTCTGCAAGACTTCTATACATTGTATGAAGTCATTGGCCTTAAATGGAAGGTATGTTCCTCAGACACGGTGTACTGTACTGTGTGTACATATATATCTAAATATATATTTGTGATATTCATAAAGTTCTTTCCAAGGCCCGACGGAGCGGGGAACACTGGTTTGACGATATGCCACACACCACCTTCCTCATTTTCAAAGGTGACGTCTGCGGTCTTTGTGTCACTGACTGAACTGAAGTGTGTTCCTCATTCTGTGGCGCTAACCTCTCCCCGTTCTCCGTTTCTCATGTTTTCCTGCTTCCTGTATTTTTCTGCTTTCACTTCAAAGGCATCAACCTGCTGGTGAAGTCTAAGGCCTTCCAGTATACCATGTGTGAGTATACCAGTATAAACCAGTATAAACCAGCTGACACCCAGCTGATGCCCTCTTGTGTCCTGGTACACGTCATAAACAGTGACCGTGGTTTTGATGCGTGTGCAGATGTGGTGGTGGCTGTGAACGGCATCTGGATCCTGGTGGAAACCTACATGTTGACCAGTAAGCACCAATAGCCGTTATTCCCTCCCTCTCACTGGACGGCTCAGAATGAACTCCTTAAACTAACTGCAACTTTGCTTTTAGTGTTGCAATTTTAGTGTTACTCTTTTTTTTAGCCAGATTAACAGACTAACATTTAGACTGCTTGAGCGAGACTTTGTTAGACAAAATAACAAACAGACCGGATCAAACGAAAGGGAAAGATAAGAAGTTGTATTTCTCTGTAGGGATCCGTTCCATAATGTTGTCAGACACTTATACACTGTATTATATTATATTGTATTGTATATACAGTATATTGTTATATATTTTATTATATTATAAGAACAGTCTGAGCGGTCGGTGAGGGTTAATCCTGCCACTAAGTGACTCAACATGTGCCTCCAGGCGGCTTCTCCTGGTCCAGATTCGTCCCGTGGAGTTACATCGTCTTCCTGACCAGTGAGTGTGTCTCCTGATTGAGTCACAGGACCCGCGGTGTGTCTCGTGACCCATCTGGTTTCACCCCATGACTTCCTGTGCTCACGTGCCCTCTGTCCTTCCTGCTTTCAGTTTACGGCGTGGAGGTGTTGTTGAAAGTCACCGGCTTGGGCCCAATGGCCTACATCAGCTCCGGGTGGAATCTGTGAGTTCAAAGCCCCGACTCTCTGATTGGGAGGACAGCTGATCGTTTAGAATGTGGTCTCTGCTGTGGGAACTAAAGCGTGATTTGAATGTTGAACTTGATTCTGATTGGTCAATACGCGTTCGCATTCCTTTTCAATAGCGATTAGAAATGACCAACATTAAATAGACATAACGGTCAAATAGAACTAGAACTAGAACTCCACCAGAATGCAGAAAGATTATGCTGTAAATGCCACGGAACAATTTAATCCGATTTATGTTGATTAAAAACCAAGACCAACCTATCTATTCTATAGATGATGTATCAAAAAGATCTACTAATTGCTGATGACTGTGGCATAAGTGTACCACTGGCGCTATTGGATTAGTTCTGGTTTTGGGACAAAAGCGTCTGCTGAATGATTGTAATGTATTAAAGTCAGGGTTCTTCTCGTCTAGGTTTGATTTCTCGGTGACGCTGTTCGCCTTCCTGGGCTTGATTGCTCTGGCCTTCGACATGGAGCCCTTCTACTTCATCGTGGTGCTCAGACCACTGCAGCTGCTCAGGTGGGGCTTAAAGGACCGCTGAACCTCACGTGTTAACGAGGCTTCTAGGATCCGCTGTAGTGTACCATTTAGTCACTGGGGTTAAAGTAACAACTTGGTACAGAAGAAGATGGCTGCCAGACAGTTTTAGACCGTTCTACTGTGCTCGGAACTCGGGTTCCCGTTCAAAGAGCCTGTCCGGAGACATTTAGACCGGGGCTTACTTCCCCTTTAAAAGAGAAGTCCTCCTTTATGTGTAGACACACCGATTCACTTCAGTGTCCCCAACATACCTCCATGTGCATCCTCAGCCCCTAACGGCCTGCCCCTCACCACATGTGAATAGTAGCGTTTGTCTGGGCACCGGCAGGTTGTTCAAGATTAAACAGCGGTACCGCAACGTGCTGGACACCATGTTCGAGCTCTTCCCCCGGATGGCCAGCCTCGGGCTGACCCTCATCATCTTCTACTACTCCTTCGCCATCGTGGGCATGGAGTTCTTCGCGGACGTCATCTTTCCAAACTGCTGCAAGTACGTTGCTCCCGGTAACGGTAACTCCTCACCGGCTGACCCCGGTCCCAGAGACGTTTTCCTTTTCCCTGCTACTCACTAACCCGGAGACCCCAACTAACGGTAATGCTCTCTGTCCGTCCAGCACCAGCACGGTGGCGGACTCCTACAGGCAGATCAACGTAACCATAGGCAACAGAACGGTGTTGGAGGAGGGATACTATTACCTCAATAACTTCAACAACATCCTGAGCAGCTTCGGTAACTCCTCCCCACCGCCCTGTCCTCTGGCTCCGTGTCTCCGGTCGCTTCCGTTGTGTGGGCTTAATAATGACGTCTTAATAATACATTGTATTCGTATAGTGCTTTTCTAAATGCTCAGACTTTAGACTAAACATAGGCAATAAAATACAAGAGTAAAACAATCAGAAATCACAGTAGAACACATCTGTTAAAGGGGAATCGTCACGCTTGGCTATTTAGTAATATAAGAGAGGACCGCTCCATACGCGTGTTGAGAAAAGCTCCGTTTCCACGGAGGAACCGCTGACGTCTCCAGTGGTCCCACTGAGACTAGCCCGCGTTACGGGTCCCCAGCTGTGGATCCTAGAGGATCTGATCTGTGTTTTGTCTCCTGGCCTCCAGTGACCCTGTTTGAGCTGACGGTGGTCAACAACTGGTACATCACCATGGTAAGGTCACCCCTCTCCCGTTGGTCTTCATGTCTGTAATGTTGCTGTAGACTCGGAGGACTTGACCTCTCTCCCCCCCCCCCCCCAACAGGAAGGAGTGACCTCCATGACTACCCACTGGAGCCGCCTCTATTTCATGACCTTCTACATCGTTACCATGGTGAGGTCATGTTGTTGATGAGCCACCTGGTCTCGACTCACCTCTCATGGCCCATCATTAGTCGTGGAGCACTTTAGACTCTCATCTAGACTCTTACAAGAAGGTCATTCAACAGGAAGGCAAGAAGAGAACTACTAGTCACCATGATAATATAATATATACATACATACATATATAATAACATCATATATAATACATTACATTTCCTCCCTAACAAGCCTCTAAGAGCAGAACCGGTGCTCAGGTAAAGGGCAAAATCGATTCACAACATCCAAACCGTTTGTATGTCTTGGGTTTACCTTTGTGTGTTTACATTATTGCTCAGTTGATTAAATATTTTGAAATAGAAAAGCGATATAATCTTATGCACACTTCACTCTGCTTTCATGCAACACCGCCTTTCTGGGCACAGCAGACTGACTGTATATGACTGACCTCTATATACTGAATGGACACCCCTATTCATGCTCTGGTGTCTCTCCTCTCTCCTCTCTCTCTCTTCCCCCCCCCCCCCCCCCCCCCCCAGGTGGTGATGACCATCATCGTGGCCTTCATCCTGGACGCCTTCGTGTTCCGCATGAACTACAGCCGCAAGAACAGAGAGCCCCTGGAGAACCCAGAGGGTAGGAGTGTGTGTGTGTTCTATCTGGGTGCCAATGCTGCCTCACAACAACTAGGTCCTGGGTATGAGCGCCGGGGGAGGAGTTTGCATACCGGCCTGTGCCCTTGACCAAGGCACCAGCACAGTGGCTGCTGGTCCTAGTTCTGTAGCGATGGTTTGATACACGGTGGCTGCCCACTGGTCCTAGTTCTGTAGCGATGGTTTGATACACGGTGGCTGCCCACTGGTCCTAGTTCTGTAGCGATGGTTTGATACACGGTGGCTGCCCACTGGTCCTAGTTCTGTAGCGATGGTTTGATACACGGTGGCTGCTGGTCCTAGTTCTGTAGCGATGGTTTGATACACGGTGGCTGCTGGTTCTAGAGCTGGTTAAATGCAGATAACTAACTGTGTAGTACTTGTATATGTGCAATGGCGACTAAAGATTTTCCTCTTCTTCTACATGTATCGATTAAGAACAAAAGTATCTGCATAAAATCTATAAGGTGTTTATAAATGAGGTCCGTGTGTTGCAGAGGAGAACGGCATCGTGTTCGAGGTGGAGGTGAGCCGGGACGAGGCCCTCGCCACGCTGGACCTCTACAAGCAGACGTGCCCGAGGCTGTCGTCCCTCAGCTCCCTGCAGGGCGTGCTGCAGGCCATGGACCGCGGGGGGGTGAGACCACACACACCACACCACACCACACCACCCCACCCCACACCACACCACAACGCGTTCTTCCTCCGAGTGTCGGCAGCATGATGGGCTGGAGTCCTCACTGTCCTCCTGTCTCTCCATCCAGCACACGTCCCTGGTGTACCAGGGCCGAAGGTCCAGGACCAAGAGCGACCTGAGTATCAAGATGTACGCTGAGGAGATACAGGTGAGTCTACACCCTTCTGGTGTTGCTATGTTTCGGCACGTGGAACGCGTTCCGAGAAAGTTCCTTTTGAAGGGGTATAATTAAATCATTATTCAAGCTGCATCTGTTAGTGTGCCGGTGATTGAAACACATTAACCCTATCAAGTACAACTGCTGCTCTGTTCAGGTTACCGAGTGCATTTGTGTCTCTCTCCAAGGAATGGTATGCAGAGTTCTCCCGGGAGAACCTGCCCGAAACGGACCAAACCTCGGAGCGGGCTTTGGACAGTCCCGTGTCCGACCCGCCTCCCCCCTACCCCCAGCCTCAGGGCATCAGCACAGCATAGCACATAGCACACATACAATGTCTTCGCCTGTGATAGGCCGCAACAACCTGTCACTCCCAAGTATGGTCCGGTCCCCCCCTCTTCCACCGAGCCTATAACGATGGATTGGTAACGTTCTGACACCTTGGACACCTTGGACACACTAACGGCCTCCCGCTGCACACGTCTGGTAGTTGGAGCGTGCCTCTGGGTCTCTGTCTCTGTCCCGGGGGGGCGGTCCTAGACCTAGGTCATGTACACTACTTCCACTCGAGGCCTTAGCGACGTTACAAGTCCTGATCGGTGTTGAGACGCGGTATCCGTCAAGGAGAACTGTCCAGCTGGACTGCTTTCTAACCTAAGAGAGTTCTGCTTTATATTTTATCTTTATATGTATGTCATACTCTGTTTCTACGTCAGAATCCTGGGAAAGTTGGGACCGTTAACCCGATTTGAAGAACGCAAATCATGGACCTATAAGGGTCCTGGAACCTTCCTGGTACCTCTTATGAAGCAGAGCTCTCTGGTGTTAGACGACAGGAGCGTTCGATGGTTCCCCTTTAACCAATAAACATGAAGACTCCTTTTTCGCCTTTGTACAGATATTAAACTGGTCTCTAAACCAAGATCTCTGAGGACTAAAAAGAGATAATTTTACTTTTGTATAAACTTGTTATTCTGTATGTGTATTAGAATGTATTTGAGCTGCTGAACAACTTGAATAAACTGTTCCATTTGTCACGTGAATTTGTGCAACTGACGATCACAATTATACTAAAATATTTAATTCTTCCACAAATACAAAATGTGCTTCAATAACCAACAATTTACATACAATACATCACAAATAAAATCAATAAGAGAGACAATTAAGGCATTTTTCCTCTAACATTTGTCACCGAAGGTGCTTTTCTTGGGCTACAATACTGTCCTACAGTCTCATTAAGGCGCGTGTCTTTGGCTTTTAGCAAAATGGCTTTCAAAATAAACTACAAACCCCCTCAAAGTGTCCGTGTTGAGACCCCGAAGGAACCCGACTTCCTTCCTTTACCGCCCAGTGGGGTCTGCTCCGTTTTCATGTGAAGTTTAAAACACTTCAATGTGTCTCAGCGAGCGGCCTCTGCTTCAACACGGGGAAAGGTGGCGTTCTCCGTCATCTCAGGCCAGGCGGATGGTTCCGAACTCGGTGAGCAGTGCGACGGTGAGGAACGCGGCGTAGAAGAGGAGCAGGAACATCCCGTAGGCCCGACTCAGGTGGAACTGGCACAGCGGAACGATCACGAAGGACAGGACCAGAGACAGACCCAGGGAACCGGCCAGGATCCACGTCAACAGACCCCCCGTCTCCAGCTGTGGGAGAGGAGGGAAGGACGGCTTGGCATGTTGGAATGCATTAGGATCAACATACAGATCCCCCACACCAAAAGGTCTCCTTCACTGAGGCTCCTGAAGAATCCTACACAATCAGCTGTTTGTGGCCCATAAGAAATCTAGCAACCAAGTGTTGTCCAATTCTGTAAATGGTGTTTTGAGTTATGTCTTATCATGCAGATTTCCCAGCCCTGGGAGAACAGATGGATGAGTACCTGGACGTCAGTCTGGGTGTGGAACATCTGAACCAGGCAGCCCAAGCCCACCCCAAACAGCATATCTGGGGGAGGCGTGGTCAAGGCACACACACACATGAAGGTAACACACACACAGAAGGTGCATGTCCTGACAGCACGCGCACACACACACACACACACACACACACACACACACACACACACACACACAGATGGACTCTAAGTCAGGATACTGAAGATGATGCCTCCAAAACAGGCAGATATGGCCATTCTGGGG
The DNA here is from genome assembly GCA_027704905.1 of Muraenolepis orangiensis. NCBI lineage: Eukaryota > Metazoa > Chordata > Actinopteri > Gadiformes > Muraenolepididae > Muraenolepis > Muraenolepis orangiensis. Next base: position 4,333,387 of record CM051017.1, on the reverse strand, counting down.
TATCCCTGGCGTGCGATGGTGATGTCTGCGAAGAAATCTGTGAATGAAGCAGACCTGGGGTTAGGTGGCCTGGAGGGGGGGGGGGGGGGGGTGTGTGTGTCTGTCTGTCTGTCTGTCTGTCTCTCTCTCTCTCTCTGTGTGTGTCTCTCTCTATGTGTGTGTGTGTGTGTCTCTCTTTCTGTGTGCCTGGTGTCTGTGTGTGTGTGTGTCTCTCACCCCCTATACTGTTCCCCCAGGCCAGCAGTGTGAGGCCCAGCACGGTGTTACTGAGGCGGAGGACCACACCCAGCATGTGGAGGAGGCTGACCACCTCTGAGGCCACAGCGCTGATCACCGTGGCACTGACCACGAAACCCAGCAGAGACAGCAGCTGAAACACACACACACACACACACACACACACACACACACACACACACACACACACACACACACACACACAGGTCAGCCTCTGTATTGTGCTATGTCATTATCTACAGGGCAGAATGATGTAAAGACTGTGAGACATTGAACTGTCCACGTTTAGTCCGTTAACATAAACTGTCCCTCACGACCACTACGAATGAGTTAAAGTTCACAGTTCTGCTCACAAAAGTTAAATAATACCAAGGATAACGTGCAGAAAGCCAGGTCAATAAAGTGGTTAATGAGTGTTGTCAGGTGTCAGGGTGATCATGTGATCACTTTTTAAAGCCATGCCGAGTGTTGTGTTGTAACACAGGATAAATACACAGTAAACATACTCACTGAATGATAGGACGGAGGACAGTCGTTCTTGGTGGTACAGAACATGACGGAAGACAGGAGGATACCCAGGAGAAAGGTCAGCAGCCACAGAGGAAGCTCCCCTTGGATCATGAACCCTCCATCTAGGAAGGAGACAAGGGAACAGATCATAGACCTAACGTCTAAATCTGGTTATTAAATCCTCTCTATTGGTCACATACATGTACACACACACAGTGAAATGTGTTTCTCTGCATTTAACCCATCCTAGTATTAGGGTGGGTGGGCAGCTATTGTTTATATACAGCTGCCCGGAGGAGCAGTGTAGGGGTCTGGTGCCTTGCTCAAGGGCACCTTGGGCAGTGCCCAGGTGTTTTCGGGACTTGAACCGGCGACCTTCCGGTTCCTTCCGGTTTTTTGGTTCCCAAGCCAAGCCACGCCCTACTGGCTATCCTGCCTCTTCTCACCTTCCATCTAGGATGGAGACAAGGGAACAGATCAATAATCATTTTGGCATCTGGAATTGGTGTGCTACGTGTGTTCAGTGTCCAACACTGGGTTGGAACTCACGACCTCCGGCACGAGAGGCGGCATGAGAAGCTAAAACCCACAGGCTCCAGCTTCATCGCTACAACGTCTTGTCGAGAGTGAGCTTTACGTGACCCTCGCAGACCAATGAGAAGAGGACGTACATGCTCCCGACTGGAAGGTGAGCACACACACCAGCGGCGCGGTGATCAGGTGAAGGCAGTTCAGCGGCCGCCTCCAGTTCCTGTCCTCTTTGTCGGGGTCCACCACGGGGATACACAGGAGCATCAGCACCTCCATCGGCGTCTAGTGGACGGGGGGAGCAAACATGGCTCAGCCAGGGGCAAAGGGAATCGCACCACAAAGACATCCAAACCCACTACAGCAAGCTTTTGGCTCTGAGGAAGCAGGCTTTTTCAGTACAGAAATGAACGAGACATGGATTAAGGAACCACTCTGACCATCCCCTTGTAATGGGTGATGACACAGCAGCCCTTCTATGTTATAACAGAACTTCTGACCCAGCAGTCCTACTGTGTTCTAGTAGAACTTCTGATCAGTCCTCCTGTTTTATAGCAGAACTTCTGATCAGTCCCACTGTGTTATAGTACAACTTCTGATCAGTCCTACTGTGTTCTAGTAGAACTTCTGATCAGTCCTACTGTGTTATAGTAGAACTTCTGATCAGTCCTACTGTGTTCTAGTAGAACTTCTGATCCAGCAGTCCTACAGTGTTTTAGTAGAACCTTGTTTGAGTTTGTCTGCCGTCACACTTTTGATCTGCAGCGAAGTGATTTGTGAAAATCTCCTCCTGCCTAAGGACCCACCAGCTCACCTTGAGTGCTTTGAGGAGCCTCCACCTCCAGGACTTCCTCCTCCACTTCCTCAGGTCCACGGGGTTCAGAGAACTCAGCAGGATGTGGACGGTGGACTCGGTATAGGGCAGCAGGGGGCGATACTCGTCCTCTTCTACACACACACACACACACACACACACACACACACACACACACACACACACACACACACACACACACACACACACACACACACACACACACACACACACACACACACACACACACACACACACACACACACACACAGCAGAGCACATACCAAACGTCAGTGCATACTAACTAATAACTAATGACTAGTTATTTATCAGATACAAAGCGGTGCCAGTTAGTTACCGTATTCTGGTTCAATGCTCTCGTGGGACGAAGAGAGAACATTGTTGTCAGAGTCGGACGATAGGTGGTCTGCAAAAAGATCCTTTATAATGTGACCGTACAGACATTGTGTGTGTGTGTGTGTGTGTGTGTGTGTGTGTGTGTGTGTGTGTGTGTGTGTGTGTGTGTGTGTGTGTGTGTGTGTGTGTGTGTGTGTGTGTGTGTGTGTGTGTGTGTGTGTGTGTGTGTGTGTGTGTTGACACACATCTTACCCGGTAGAGTTGTTACACTCTGAATGGTGGTGTAGGAGGACTGTTTTTGCCGGTTGTAGATGTAAGCACTGATGATGACGATGACGACGTAGACGGCGTACAGGCCCAGGTACCCTGAGGGAGCAGTCAGACACCAGAGGTACAGGCCAGGTACCCTGGGGAAGCAGTCAGACACTCAGAGAGGCTACAGGCCCAGGTACCCTGAGGGGAAGCAGTCAGACACTCAGAGAGGCTACAGGCCCAGGTACCCTGAGGGGAAGCAGTCAGACACTCAGAGAGGCTACAGGCCCAGGTACCCTGAGGGGAAGCAGTCAGACACTCAGAGAGGCTACAGGCCCAGGTACCCTGAGGGGAAGCAGTCAGACACTCAGAGAGGCTACAGGCCCAGGTACCCTGAGGGGAAGCAGTCAGACACTCAGAGAGGCTACAGGCCCAGGTACCCTGAGGGGAAGCAGTCAGACACTCAGAGAGGCTACAGGCCCAGGTACCCTGAGGGGAAGCAGTCAGACACTCAGAGAGGCTACAGGCCCAGGTACCCTGAGGGGAAGCAGTCAGACACTCCGAGAGGCTACAGGCCCAGGTACCCTGAGGGGAAGCAGTCACACACTCAGAGAGGCTACAGGCCCAGGTACCCTGAGGGGAAGCAGTCAGACACTCAGAGAGGCTACAGGCCCAGGTACCCTGAGGGGAAGCAGTCAGACACTCAGAGAGGCTACAGGCCCAGGTACCCTGAGGGGAAGCAGTCAGACACTCAGAGAGGCTACAGGCCCAGGTACCCTGAGGGGAAGCACTCAGACACTCAGAGAGGCTGGAGCTGAGAGCTAAGAGCTACCATCTAAGAGCTGTCATTTGAGTGAAGTGCGCTGTGAGAATATCAGTTCCGGTTGACTGTGCCTGCCTCCGTAGGAGACCATTTCGATTTTAGAGGCCGCTCCCTGCTCATTTCAGGGAAAATCAATCAGGGAATCTCTTCTCTAATTGGTTCCGAAAATCCATCTTGCCTGTCAATCACATGTGTGTCTACGGCGTCAGAGCTCCACCACGGGCGTGTGAAGTCAACACTTGGGTCTGCCTGGGTCCACTCCACTTTCAACCCACTCCACCAAGTTCACTGATGGTCTGGCATCGTGACACGGAAAAGCAATTAGCCAATGAGAGCCATGGGGGGGGGGGGACTAACGATTAGCCAATGACGGCGGTTACGTTGGTCCCTCTTGATTGGTTAGGGAGAATCGAATCCCCCCTCCCTCACCAAAACCGGTTGTGGAGGTGATGGAGACTGAAGGTGAAAATGGAGTGTACCAAGTGTGTCTGATATCAGACGAGCTCTCTTCCTCTCCCTCTCCCCACCAAGACATACCACAATGTCAACGTGTGTGTGTGTGTGTGTGTGTACCTAAAGCTTCTCCCAATTGGATGGTTCCTCTGTAGAGGATGACAAAGGTCCAGAAGACAGCTCCCATGTAGAAGGTGACGTCCCGCAGGAAGGGCCGGGACGCCACGGTGAAGGGTTTGACCAGCGCCACGCTGCCCGCCACCACCGTGGTCACGAACATCCCGGCTCCTGAGAGACAAGGAGACACACTCAGCATATAATGTATGTATTCAATACATACATTACTCACAATGTATGTATTCAATTAAATATCACCAATTGTAATAAACGTTAATTCTGTGTAATTTTATTCATACCGACAAACATATGGTATACATCTCATTATGTTTTCCTTTTTGTATTATTATGTTCCACTACTTACTAATAATTAGAATTAGAATAATTATAAAATATATACGTATATGGTTCCTTTTTGCATGTGTTCCATTACCAACCATAATTATAGCTTCTGTCTTAGTTCCGTTTTAGTTTTAGTTCCGTTGCTTCAAGTACGTCAAACAAAGCTTAACGTCATCGGATCTGCTGTCAAAGGTCAGCCGTCAAAAATGATTCATCCTGTAGATCTTCTAGAATTCTGTGAGATTTCCTTTAATGTTTTTTGCTATATTTATTGATTTATATGTATCTTTAAAAAAATATTATTTGAAGTCCAAATATATGCCGCTTTGTTGCATAACCCTAATGGGTTCCCGGGCCCCAGGTTGGGAACCACTAGGACATGCAGGCCAGCCGTCAGCGGGACGCAGCTTGAGGGCCGAGCCAAGAACAGCTGACCAGGGGTCACCTCAGCACACGGGGGAATACAAGGCCTTTCAAAGGTGTAATTAGTTATCAATGACGTAGCCGCCGTCGGGCTATCGGTGAGTGACAAGCTCTGTGAGAACACCTGTTCAGGTTGACTGCACCTGCCTCTATAGGAGACCATTTAGATCTACAGACCAATCCGTCTGTCCTGCCTGTCAATCACAGGTGAATTAAAGAGAATTTATCAAATCTTTCTATTCATTTTCTTATCTTCACACAACCTACCTCCCTTTTTTTGCATTTTAAAGCTGCTGTAGGCTACAGCTGCTTTAACATCACTGCAAATGTCATTAGTGTATTCAAATTCAAAGGGTTGTGTGTGTGAGAGAGAGAGAGAGAGAGAGAGAGAGAGAGAGAGAGAGAGAGAGAGAGAGAGAGAGAGAGAGAGAGAGAGAGAGAGAGAGAGAGAGAGAGAGAGAGAGAGAGAGAGAGAGAGAGAGAGAGAGAGAGAGAGCGAGCCTACCAAACAGGGCGCCCACGGCCAGGCCGGCGGTGTGGGGGTGGGAGAAGGCCGCCACGGCGCTGAACACGTCTGGCGCTCCGTTCCCAAACGCCAGGAAGGTCACGCCCTCAGGACACGCAGCAGTCAAGGTCTAAAGTACCTAGTAGGCTAAAGTACCTAGTAGGCTAAAGTACCTAGTAAGCTAAAGTACCTCCAAGGAGACAACTTTTACCTGCTTCTGCACTGCTTCTTCTCTTGGGGGCTTGTTGGGAAGGTATATATTATATATTATGTATTATCATTATATATGTGTATATGTATGTACTGTATATATTATATTATTATGGCTTGTTATGAAGGAAATGCACTTATGATTTCCGGTGACTGGTAGTTATCTTGCCTCTTTGTTGAATGACCTTATATATTATGTTATTATATATGTGTATATGTATGTATATATTATATTATTATGGCTTGTTAGGAAGGAAAATGCATTGACTAGTAGCTTTCTTTCCTACTTATGTTGAATGCTCTTATTTTAAGTTGTTTTGGATAAAAGTAACTGCTAAATGACATAAAGTAATGTAACAATGACGCAATGATGGAACAAGAATTCTCAACCGCCAATGAAAGTGACATGAGGCCCGGTTACATGAATCATACTAATCACTTTCTGCTAGCGTACTAGTGTCTTACTAAGTCCATTGTTTGCTTGTTAGTTAGTTAGATATTGTTCTATTGTTTGCCAACTTATTGTACTTTTACCTGAGCACTGGTTCAGTTCTTGGAGACTTGTTAGGAATGAAATGCACTTTTGACTTTGAAAGTGTCTGCTTAATGACTGTACTGCAATGTTATGTTATGTAATGTAATGTAATGTAATGTAATGTTATGTTATGTTATGTAATGCAATGTAATGTTATGTAATGTAATGTTATGTAATGCAATGCAATGTAATGTAATGTAATGTAATGTTATGTAATGTTATGTAATGTAATGTTATGTTATGTTATGTTATGTTATGTTATGTTATGTAATGTTATGTAATGTAATGTAATGTTATGTTATGTAATGTAATGTAATGTTATGTAATGTAATGTAATGTAATGTAACAGTGATTAGACAGTGATTAGAACACAATGGAGGGATGAGGCCACAGGTGGATTGAAGTAGGACCTGTTTTGTACTGCACTGTATTCATGACACTGCTGTCACTACGGAGCTGCACTACTGTCACTTTAAAAAGGCCTTTTGCACCACAGGTACATCATCATCATTCGACACTTTATTGTTATTGTATAATTGTGTATAGTATTGTTATAGTGTAGTATAGTAGGAATGAATACTGCTGGAGGGAGTGGGGAGTAAAGCATTCCATTGTACTGAGCGGTTTGGTGCTGAAGGATACGGCCACGTTGTGCGTGAGCCTCAGGGTGGTGGAGATCGCCGAGAGGTTGGGGCAGAAACTGGGAGGAAAAGACAGAAGGACAAGCTGTTTGACTACCCTGCGTACCACTACTACTACTACTACTACTACTACTACTACTACTACTACTACTACTACTACTACTACTACTACTACTACTACCACTACTACTACTACTACTCACACCGTTCTCCGGGTGTGTTCAAGAACACATGGGACTTGGCAAAGTAAACAGTCACACCTGGATGGGCCGCTAAGCGCCATGAAGCGCAAAAAGGCCGCTATCACAAGTCATGTGGCCGCTTTCATTTCATTTTAGGCGACGCAGAGGAATTTTTCTCAAGTGTGTGTGTGTGTGTGTGTGTGTGTGTGTGTGTGTGTGTGTGTGTGTGTGTGTGTGTGTGTGTGTGTGTGTGTGTGTGATACACAACATACAATATGCAGCACAATGAAACAATACCATGGTCAACTCACAACTTGGATGCAGTCAGGCCAAGGACGAGGAAGAGGAACAGCAGCCATATCATCTACAAGGAGAGAGAGAGAGAGAGAGAGAGAGAGAGAGAGAGAGAGAGAGAGAGAGAGAGAGAGAGAGAGAGAGAGAGAGAGAGAGAGAGAGAGAGAGAGATGGTTTACGCCATCATGAATAGAAAACAGAACTTCAGAGACTAAGGCTGTTCCCCTGCCACTGCGACATGTGTCACCATGTGTGCAGTCTGATGTGGACACGAAGGAAAGCACCAGGACAACCAAAGCTGTTATATGTACTATTCATAAACAGGTATTCACTTCCCTATTTTTCTTCAGCCACATTAAGTTTCTGTTCCCGGCCTTACACAGAGGGTGACGGCCAGCGGGGTGAGGTGGGGCGGCAGCAGGCAGAAGGCCAGGCGCAGGTAGTTGATGAAGCCGTCCGCCATGCTGCAGTCCGGGGTGGTCTGCACAAAGACACAGCGGTCTGCAGCGCTCATGTTCATCACCAGGTCACACTGGACGGACACACACACACACACACACACACACACACACACACACACACACACACACACACACACACACACACACACACACACACACACACACACACACACACACACACACACACACACACACACAAACACTATTAGGTGTGTGAAATAAAATCAATATAGTTAGGCTACTTTTAGGTGTCAATCTCAACTATGATAAACAAAAAGGTTTTAACTTCCCATAACACATATAGCATCACCTACCGGTGTAGTAGCCGGTCCATACAGCAGTAATAACTCATCACCTACCGGTGTAGTAGCCGGTCCATACAGCAGTAATAACTCATCACCTACCGGTGTAGTAGCCGGTTCATACAGCAGTAATAACACGTGATACGTGTTGCGCAACAATCTGTCAGACTCGAGTGTGTGAGCCTCTTCACGAAGCCGCACACAACAACAACAACAACAAGGACTCTATTAGTTCATGCTCGCAGTGAGCCAGAGCCCACTGGAGAACATAGAGGAAAGTGTCTGTCGTGACATGTGATGTTTCCTCTCCTATAAGTCGACCCCCCATCACACATCCAAAGGGAATGACTCAAACTCTCTCTGTGATACTTCACAACACACCTGGTCCGCCTGTCCTGTGAACATCGCGACTGTCCTCTCGGAACACCAAGTCCAAGTCCAAGTCCAAGATCAAGATCAACCAGATCCACAGCAGGCGAACCCAAATGTCATCTTATGGAACCTCTCCGATCACCACCCGTCCATCGTGGTCCAGAGCGGCTTCCTCAACACGCGTCTAGCTGGCGATCATCCGAGCCGTTCACCGCATGCACTAAGCTACCATTGTTTGTAAATTAATGAAGATGTAATCTCAACCCACTGAGGTCTACACCCACTGGTCTACAGGAGGAAGGTGTAGTATGACTTAGGACGGCTCCACCCACTGAGACACGTGACACGTGACACCCCCCCCCCCTCCCTGCAGTTCGTCCTGGTTAAATATTGACTTTTTATTTTGCAAAGAAGTACAGTAAACAGTTTAAGTATGCATAGGCATAACATAATGTGTATTGATTTTATTTACAAGAATAAACGAAACAAGATGAAGATAATAATGACATGTAATAATAATTAATATAACAATTAAAAAATGTCATGCAACAAAAAATATATATATTTATATATATATATATTTAAATGGCTACAGTTTGTGAATTGGGTGATCTGCCTAGCAACAGGGCCAGGGGCGTGTTTGTTTTGGCACAAGAAACAATTGTGTTCCAGGGGGGACTCATCCCTATAGATAATTACATCCATTCTTCTTGCCTAAACCACTGAACAAGTGTTCAAGTTTGCAGCCTAGCTGCATATAAGCATCAGCGTAATTGGAATTCCCGCCACACAACAACCGAACAGTAACTTAGCCTTGTTCTCCTCTCACATCCGGTTGAACAGTTCCCTTCTATGTGCAGAGGTTAGAACGTGGTCAGCAGCTTCAAGTTCCTCGGCGTGCACATCTCCGAGGACCTCACATGGTCCACGCACACCACACACGTGGTGAAAAGGGCCCAACAACGCCTGGATTTCCTCAGGCGTCTGAAGAAATTCAGCATGGGCCCCGCATCCTGAGAACATTCTATAACGGCACCATCGAGAGTGTTCTTACAGGGTGGATCACCGCCCGGTACGGGAACTGCACCGCACTCGAGCGCTTCAAAGGGTGGTGCGGACGGCCCAGTATATGGTTGGAGGTGAGCTCCCCTCCCTCCTGGATATATACAACCAGCGGTGCGTGGCCAAGGCCAAACGCATCATAAAGACAATGCCCACCCCAGCCATGAACTGTACTCACTATTACCGTCAGGCAGGCGATACCGCAGTATCAAGTGCCGTACAAATAGGCTTAGAGATAGCTTCCACAGTCAGGCCATCAGGCTGCTGAACAAGGGCATATAGCATATAACAATGTATATTTTATTACATTGATTTATATATAGATATTGCTCTTTTCTGTGCCAATATTTTGCATTTTATAAATTGCATTTTTATTTTATTTTTTTACTTTATTCTATTTTTATTCTATTTTTTATCTTATTTTTATAACTGCTGTCTGTCGTCGGGTATTGCACATAAGATTTTCACATCTCTGCTTTACTTGTGTAAACTGTGAAGTGACAATAGACTTGAGTTGAGTTGACATCATAGCGTGGGTTCAGTGTGTTTGGATACGGCGGCTCCTTCAGTCTTGTTGGTCGTAGACCAGCGCCGAGTCCAGAGGGGGCGAGCTGGGGGAGAAGCGACCTGCTCTCTCGCTGGTCACCACGGGGCACAAGTCCTGCTCACACCACCTGGTGTGGACCACCACACGGGGTGGAACTTTATTAATCACACACACACACTGGAACTTCTGCTGTCACCGCAGAAAGAATTAAAAACAACAAGGAAACCACAGGAAATATGCCGCCGTATGCACACAGTAGTAGAGAAAACATTATTCACAGTGAATTCTACATTATTGAAACTATACATGAAAGAGATGCAATCTTTGTTCAATGAATGCATGATGAAGTTATTTCAAATCTGACCTGAGAGCAGCGTAGGTGTCTGAATGCGCCGCCCCCTCCCAGGAAGCGTGGTCTGTCAGCAGCGCACCTGGAACACAAAGACCACAGGTTCAAAGGTCATGAAGACCCTTGTTACATGTTTTACTACACATCTTGAAGAGACTATCTTCACTGCTCTAAATACATTTTCTCCTGATAAACTGAGAAACATGTCAAGAGTAGGCGTTCATAACAGGCCGACTCTAAGCATCGTCCATCTCCAAGCGGAAGTCTGACAACCGGAAGGTTGCTGGTTCGATTCCCCAGCTCCTCCTAGCCAAGTGTCGAGGTGTCCCTGAGCAAGACACCCTAACCCTAACTGCTCCTGATGTGCTGGCTGACTCCGCCATGGGTGTATGAATGGGTGAGAGTGAGGATTGACTTGTAAAGCGCTTTGAGTGGCCGCACTGATTAGAAAAGTGCTCTATAAATGCAGTCCATATGATGGATGGATAGATAAGCATGGCTTATGCAAGGCACATGGCTGATCTCATCACACCTGGTGGTAAATAGGAGCTCTTTAAAGAAGTCCAACAATTCTAAAATAACTAAGCAACCGGTCTTTGTTATTTTGACAACATGCGATGACCACCGGCACCGAAGTTCAACCGTATCCTTAGGAGTCACAGCACAGAGAAGAGTGTTACGTGGAAGCTGACCCATGTAGATGCGAGCCAGGCTGTACGCCAGGTCTCTGGCTGCCAGCTCCAGGAAGCTGGGCGGTCGACGGGCTGCTTCCTCTACCAACTCCCGGAGAGCAGAGAGAGCGCCCTCTAGTGTCCTCACGGCAGGAGCCAGAGATGGGACGCCGGAGGCTGCTCTGAGCAGGGCCTGGGCACAACACAGCAGGTACTCACGATAACCACTGAACAGATACACAACGTCACAATCATAATATACACCTTGATAGAACTTATCCGTTAAGATACGTGTGAGTTATATCTCCTAAGGATGAATGTACGTCAATTGGAAACAGCTCCTTGTTTAGTCAACCTTTCAGATGCGATCGGTCATGAACAACGTTTGTGTGTCGCCTTGGAGGCGGTCATCCTGACAAAAGGAAACAGACTAATATAAATCCATGACACCTGAGTAACGTTGGTCTACCTCGGTGTGTGTGAAGTACGCCTGGAGAACCAGACCGGAGCTGCGAGACACACAGCGCAGCACGTCCAGAGACAAGACGTTGGTCGTACCTTCCCATATACTCAACACCTGAGGGGAGAACATCGACGTTTGTACTTATGCACAAGTATGAACAAAAGTCATCAAACTAAAAGTTGTATAACATTTACAATAATTAATACTGTAAAACATTGACAGTATATAATACTGTAACTGATATACATTCATGTACCCACAAACCATCCTAACACAAATAAAACTGACAACCTCAATTGACTGCCTTTCCTGGGTGTCTCCCTGACCTGGGTGTCTCTCTTTCACCTGGGTGTCTCTCTCTCACCTGGGTGTCTCGCTCTCACCTGGGTGTCTCCCTGACCTGGGTGTCTCTCTTTCACCTGGGTGTCTCTCTTTCACCTGGGTGTCTCTCTCTCACCTGGGTGTCTCGCTCTCACCTGGGTGTCTCCCTGACCTGGGTGTCTCTTTCTCACCTGGGTGTCTCTCTCTCACCTGGGTGTCTCTCTCTCTCACCTGGGTGTCTCCCTGACCTGGGTGTCTCTCTCTCACCTGGGTGTCTCCCTAACCTGGGTGTCTTCCTGACCTGGGTGTCTCTCTCTCACCTGGGTGTCTCGCTCTCACCTGGGTGTCTCGCTCTCACCTGGGTGTCTCCCTGACCTGGGTGTCTCTTTCTCACCTGGGTGTCTCTCTCTCACCTGGGTGTCTCTCTCTCACCTGGGTGTCTCCCTGACCTGGGTGTCTCTCTCTCACCTGGGTGTCTCCCTAACCTGGGTGTCTTCCTGACCTGTGTGTCTCTCTCTCACCTGGGTGTCTCCCTGACCTGGGTGTCTCTCTCTCACCTGTGTCTCTCTCTCTCACCTGGGTGTCTCTCTCACCTGGGTGTCTCTCTCTCACCTGGGTGTCCCTCAGTAGTCCTGGGAGTCCGGTGTCCTCGATGTACCCCTGACCCCCGAAGCTCTCCAGACCCTCTGACACCACGGCAACCGCCTGCGCAAAAATAAGACATGACTGCTAAGCAATATTAATTATTGCCGTTTCAATAATGGACCTGAATGTAGAGTTTAGAACCAAGATGGCCACAGGGTGAATAAGGCCTATACAAAATAATAGTTACACAATCATTTTACGCACTTATTTTATTCAAGGTTGTTTTTAATCAACTTGAACCCCAACATCAAACCCTACGATCGAACCTTTTGAAATTAACCCAAAAGAAAAAATGTCTTTCTCCTGGGAGACCCACATTTCTCATCATCTTCATCCTATTAATAAAGGACAATTTGATCTCTTATTGTTTTATTCACAACGTTGAGAGTGTCAAGCTCAAGGCTTCTCTGTGTTAAAGTGAGATTTTGAAAACTCAAACCCTGTAAAACACAACACCAACCTCCACCCTCCGTGTGATGGCTCCCCTACCTGCTTGGCCGTGTACAGTTTGAGCACCGGTGTGAGCAGCCGTAGGAGGTGTGTCTCCAGCGCTGTGGCCACGCCCGTTTCCTCCCGTCCCAGCAGACGGCACACATCCATCACCAGGAGGAACGCCCCACGGGTCTCCACCTACACAGCACCCACAGGGCACCCACACGTCACCCACACGTCCCCCACACGTCCCCCACACGTCACCCACACGTCCCCCACACGTCACCCACCCACACGTCACCCACATGTCACTTTATTGATCCTGGAGGAAAGTGGTGCCGTTTACAACCGCTCAGCTCAAGATGATGGAAGAAAAGAGAATAGAAAGATTTACACAGAAACGTTTATGCAAGTAAACGTAATACACTAGAGGGCCCTCAGTACACTAGAGGCCCTCAGAGAGCCTCGCCACACCAACAACTGGTCCTACTACACTAGAGGCCCTCAGAGAGCCTTGCCACACCAACAACTGGTCCTACTACACTAGAGGCCCTCAGAGAGCCTCCGCCACACCAACAACTGTTCATCGGCCCAGAAGTAATCTAACCACCCAGTTTTGTCCAATTCCGTACAGAACTTTTCGGGTTACTTGCTAACGTAATAAACTAACAAGGGTGAAAACATAACCTCCATGTCCACCTACGATGGCGGAGTTAACCATGTGGTCCTCAAACTGAACACCACCCTCACCTCCATCCTGGCCAGGGTCTGGACGTGGAGCGGGTGGTCCTTCAGCAGCCTGCCGAAGGCCGTGCGCCGGGTGCTGTAGTCCCGGGCCAGCTGGACCACCCTGGACCCGCCGGACACAAACAGAATCACACAACGACAACGCAGAAAATATATATATATATATATATCTACAATATAAAGGACAGATATATAAACATGTGTATTTTTGCTTGATTAGTGCTATATAAATAAAGGTATTATCATTATATGGTTTGTGCCGCATATGCAATGTAATATGTATAATATGCAGGTCTATATCAGCAGGTCATGTAACTGGGTTAGCTGAGGTGGAACATGGCGGCTACGCTACCGTCTCATGGCGGCTACGCTACCGTCTCATGGCGGCCACGCTACCGTCTCATGGCGGCTACGCTACCGTCTCATGGCGGCTATGCTACCGTCTAATGGCGGCTACGCTACCGTCTCATGGCGGCTGCTGCGGCCATACTGTTGTGGATCCTGGTCACGGTTAGCATGTTAGCGATGGAGGCAATTCCTCTTCCCTCCTCCGCCAACTGTTCACAGGGAAAAGATGACGTATTCAGTTTTATTTATGAATACACAAACCGTACATTGTGGTGACCCACTTGGGACACAGACATTCACTGGACACTGTGAACAACAGGCGAATGTATCAGAACCGGTACATTCAAAAACTCCCGCTCACTCTAAACATTACCCAGAAACCTCCTGGGTTGAACTGTCTTAAAGGAGCCGTAGCTCCTCTCATGGTGTCAGTGAATGTCTGTCAGGCCATCGTTCTACATGTGAAACAAGTGGCCACCCTTAGCCCAAACACCCATATCAGACACTCACATTCATGCCAGATGTGAGTGCATGTCACTGCATAATAACCGTTATATATATACAATATCTATACGTGACTCACACACAACTTATGCTACTTTGGCAAGTTCCACGTGAACTTGTGTATTAGTATTATGTAGATGTATTTATATTGTCATCATGTTGCTAATACGTCTGTTACGAAACACACTTGCTAGTGTGATTGCTTTGAATCAACCAATAGGGACAGCAGCCTCAGCACCCATTGGTGGTCAATGGGCCTTATTCACCTAGCGGCCATCTTGGTTCTAAACCAAGCTCGCTGGGTGGAGCTAGAATAGTTATTTATAGCCTGATAACACGTCAGGTAACGTGATATTTGAAGGGCTTTAGGAAATCGAGTGGTGCAGAAAACACTCTTGAGTAGCACATCCAGCACTCTATGTAGCGTTCATGTTGTTTGCACATTACTTAACTTAACTTAAAAGCTCATGAACACACTAAAGTCAGAAGAACTACTTCCAAACGTTGGAGCTGGGACCATCCGAGGAGCCTGTGAATAGCAGCATAGGGCCCATGGGTTGGGTCAGGGGGGAGCCGGTGACTGACCCTGTGTGCCCGCAGGCCGTCCAGCAGCAGCTCGGCGGTGGGCATCTGCCTGGTGCCCAGTTTGTCTTTGAGTCTCTGGACTTGGATGCCCTCCAGCTGGCCGTCCCGGTCCCTACTGACCTCGGAGTAGAACAGAGACAGACCCCTGCTGCCCTGGAGGGGGAAAAACGTCCACACGTATGTTTGAAATAAACTACGCTCACAGACTTTGTTCCATTGCTACATGGCAGAACATATGGTTGACAAGTTGTACAACTGCAATAACTACTTTTGAGGACAATATAAATATTGTCTATACTTGAATAGCTTGAATAGTTTGCTTTACTGTTGATGCAATTGGACTATATATTTTAAATAAGGTTCTCCGTAGTGACTCTATTCCAAGAAAATGAAAAAGAACAACGCGATGCTTCACCTAATGTTTTCCGAAATGAGCGACAGACTTTCAGGGTTAATTAAACGTGAGGCAGACTAGCCGGTGAGCGGTACCCGCGTGGTGGCTCCGTCTGGGGTCGTGACCCGGGCCAGCGTGAGGGCCATGTCCGCGTCCGTAGCGGAGGTGAACCATTTGAAGCCGTGTAGTCTGTAGGAGCCGTCGGCCTGGGGGACGGCCACCGTCTCTGTGCCGCCGCCTGGAAGGGATAGAAAACAACGGCATCTTGTACACTTTTGAGCGACAGATATAACAGAATGGAAGATGAAGTGGAAAATAAAATACATAAATTATTTCTACACCTTTATTTCACCATCTCATCTCAAGTCTCTTTCCGAGAGTGACCTAGCCATTAAAAAAACCTCAAAATGGCAGAATTGTTTTATTATCTTTTGTTGTGCAAAAATATTATTTGCACAATTCAAAAACATATCATCCATCAGTCACTTTATTGTTTATTTGTTCATTTTTTATTGTGTATAGTATTTTTATAGTATTGTTTTAGAAAGTCATACTGCAGGAGGGAATGGGCAGTAAGCGTTCCATACTTGTTGCAAATGGCAAATACAAATCTTGTATCTTGAAGCACACGAGATACAGATCCATCCAGGCTGCTTAAGATCCCCTCAAATTGTAGGAAATAAAGTAACAGAACTTTGTCACAAGAAAAAGCAAACTCCCCGGTAAGAGCCTGAAGCTTGTTTCTGTCCGTGTTGGTGTGGAGCAACCAGTGAACCTTTGACTACCTACCAACATCCGATCCTCCCTTCCGTTCGGTCATCCACTGGCCAGATGTCCAGAAGTGGCCGGGGTCACGAGAGGTCAACCGGGAGTAGGCGTCGCCCGCTACCCGCGGCACGCCTAGGGACTGAATGACATCACTCATTAGGGTTTACAGGTAAACAAATAGTAATCCATAAAACATACTCTAGAGCTCAGGAAGCTTTAGATGATTGCTTTCTGACCCACCTGGATGACTTTAGAAGCCCCATCCGTCATTGCCAGAGGACAGGTGAAGAGGCCGGACGAGGGGGAGTAGAGATACAGCTTCATCATCTGGTAAACACGACTGACACACACACACACACACACACACACACACACACACACACAGTAGAATTATAATTCTGCTGTAAGTTCTAACTGAATGTTTCATACTGTATAAAGGGATGTAAATCTGAATTTGAATAAGATGTGCTTTCTTAATGTGTAGGTAAAGTCCAGGGCAGTAATATAAAAGGGTAACATAATAATATCACCAGATCTCAAGTCACCTGACCTCCATTCACCAAACGACCTCTCGTAACCGATGGCGACCAGCCCTTCCTGTGCGGATAGGTCTTTCATGCGTTTCCAGGCAGGAGAGGTCACAATGTCGTCCACCCTTCTGCCCCAAGGGTCAAAGGTGACTAGCTTTGGGGGGTTGACCTCACACTCCCGACCCCAGCAGTCCACCTCACCTGCAATTTTGTCTCCAAACGCCTGCAAGTCTGAAAACACTGCCTGACGCGCGCACACACACAAACACACACACACACACACACACACACACACACACACACAAAAAGATAAACACTTCAACATTCAGGCTAGACAGTAGTAAATAGGTATAGAATGATTTGGATGTCACACCATTTAAAATACATTCTGAAACTAAAGCCACTTCAGCTAGGACTGGACTGAATCGATCCGTACCTGTTGTGGCAGGTGTCTCCTGAGATACCCTCTCAACAGAGGGTCCTCTAGAAAGGGGTTCTTCAGCTGAGGTCTCTCTTGGAAGAACAGGCCCACCCTGGACCCGGAGAACAGCGGGTGGCCCTCGGGGTCCCCCGGGTGGCCCTCGGGGTCCCCCGGGCGGGGAGTGGTTGTCCCCGGCGGGGCGACGCTGCTCCACCACCTGACCCGTAGGCCGGGTCTCCCCCCCAGGGACCTGAGCCAGGCCTCGCTCATCTTGCGTTTCAGACCCATTGACCCGGCGGACATCACTGGTCACCAAAAACAAGATTCAAAACAGACATTGAACACATACACACACGTTGGCCCGTTAACGTTCTCATCTGGGTAAAGTCACAATAAGTACTACAACACGGACAACGATATACTACTATATATCAGTGGTGAAGCGTCAGGGCCTTCAAGGTATTCAGAGAAGACCCTGGAACTCTCAGATGAACTAAACTAAAAAAAATCGAATTAATTGTATTAATAAAATGTAATACAATTTAATCAAATTTAAATAAAATGAATAAATGAGAATGGTAACTGTGTTATCTGTTATATTACAGTGTTACGTTGATTTGTTTGTCTTTCTCGGTCCATACACGACGCATTTGAGTGGTTTTGGAAAAACAATGCAACCAATCAGAATTTTTTTTCTGGGTTGCTGGGAAGAATATCCTTCAACCAAAGTATTCCCGATGACTTTGGCCCTTCGACTGAATGAGAGCGTACGTTTGGATTGACAATTTGATCAACCAATCATAGTGATTATTATTTTTTTTATCATTTGTATTATTATTATTGTTAATAATAACGTGAGTGACAAATAAAGAAATTCTGATTCCCACAGATTCACGACAGTATCATCATTGAAAAAAAGCCACACACGATGTTCGTGATCACCCCCCCCCCCCCCCACCCCGTCGGACGGTGATAGTGTGTGTGTGTGTGTGTGGGGGGGTGGGGGTCGCCAGTCTCCAGTCTAACAAGTATTTATCTTGGTGAAGACATTTGTCAAATACAATTAACGGAAACGACGATGAAGATACAAAAGAACATCTTACTTTCAACTTGTTTTGTTCCCCCCTGCGGTCCAGTTGGTTACTTCAAAGTAAGAGTTATATTAAAGGGCTCGTACACCGTGACGTCCCATCATGTTTGACTTCCCCCTGCGGTCCAGTTGGTTACTTCAAAGTAAGAGTTATATTAAAGGGCTCGTACACCGTGACGTCCCATCATGTTTGACTTCCCCCTGCGGTCCAGTTGGTTACTTCAAAATAAGAGTTATATTAAAGGGCTCGTACACCGTGACGTCACATCATGTTTGACTTCCCCCTGCGGTCCAGTTGGTTACTTTAAAGTAAGAGTTATATTAAAGGGCTCGTACACCGTGACGTCACATCATGTTTGACTTCCCCCTGCGGTCCAGTTGTTACTTTAAAGTAAGAGTTATATTAAAGGGCTCGTACACCGTGACGTCCCATCGTGTTTGACTTCCCCCTGCGGTCCAGTTGGTTACTTTAAAGTAAGAGTTATATTAAAGGGCTCGTACACCGTGACGTCCCATCGTGTTTGACTTCCCCCTGCAGTCCAGTTGGTTACTTCAAAGTAAGAGTTATATTAAAGGGCTTGTACACCGCGACGTCACATCGTGTTTGACTCCCCCCTGCGGTCCAGTTGGTAACTTCAAAGTAAGAGTTAAATTAAAGCGCTCGTACACCGCAACGTCACATCGTGTTTGACTTCCCCCTGCGGTCCAGTTGGTAACTTCAAAGTAAGAGTTAAATTAAAGGGCTCGTACACTGTAACGTCACATCGCAATGACCGCTTCCATTTTGGAAGTGTAGCAGCGTTAGACATACATTTCTTAAGTTATTATGTTGGTAGTAATGTCTTTTTTTTTGTCATTATGGAGAGTTGTGTTTCGGTATATTTACTTGGATTCAGGAATTAACTACAACTCAGAGCCGAGGTCTCTCCCCTTCCTCCGTCAGGGTCTCTCCCCTTCCTCTGTCCACCATGGGACCTTCTCAGAAATAAATATGTGTGGCAGTCAACGACGAGACATTTTTTTGTTTTAATCCCGTTGGAATTATGCCACGAATTACACATGCTTGTCAATTTCAAATAATTGTCACAAATTTACAAAAAGTCTCAATTTGTGCACATCTCTCACATCTCATAATATTCATCACCAACATCTTAACTCATGTTATCCAGACACGGGACTACGTCCCGGTGAGAAACACACAGGCTTTAGGGTCAGCTGCTCTGGGTAGAAAGATCAGGCTTCTCTTTGATTCTCATGACGTATTTTCAGTCTTGTAACAGTTTTACGACAAACAACATTATCTTGAAACTGGGTCAAAAAAAATTGCCTCTCGCCGTTGACTAAAATACATATTTTTCCCCAAACACCCGGAAGGAGAAGGACTCTCTATTGAGTCCTCTCAAAATGGCCACGGCGTCGCCCACCACCAAACATCCCATGATGCATTGTGATGTACAAGCCCCATCACTAGCGCATGAGGACACCTCGGCTTCACCGCTCATACGTACTACTTTGGATCTCTGGAAAACGACCCGTCACTCCAATGTGGGTAATGAACCTGCTTTATTATTCCATGTAAAGGTTTCAAAAATACAGCATATTTCGTCCTCCTCAAAACAACAAGACTGAAAACACATGCAGTGCTTAATAAAAAAATTATTTAGGATGTTAAAAATCGGACCGAGAGGATGAACATGAAAACCTATGTGAAAAAACAAACCGAAGCCAATCAACGTCGTTAGCGTCACCCGAAGAGAAACACTGGAAACCGTCTCCACACATCTCAGACACTTACTGATAAAACCCAGTAGCAATGACTGGCCAACCCCCGTCAACAATAATGGCCAACCCTGGAGCAATCATTTCCACATTGATTAACATACATAGATATATAAAAGTACTAAAACAAAAACCAAAGAAAACAATGTTACTGCGGAGAGCTATTGGCAAGACCAACCCAAAACTGCCCAGAACGTAAAATAAACATGCCTGAGGGGCTGCATAAAACCATAAAAAACTGATCCAAATGAAAGTAGCGGGCCGACGCAGACGCCATCAGCCCTGAGGCCGATCTCAGACACTTTGAGGGTTGACGGTTAAGTCTGCCTCTGGAGAACCACAGTCTTTACACAGCAGTCTGCCCCCTGCTTCAGTCTCCCTTGGTGAGAAGGTCTTCTATGTAGGCATCCAGCTCATCATCTGTGTTTATATCGATGTCCTAATGGAGTAGAATCAAAGGCTTTCAAAGAGCAGTACAAAGACCACAGGTTGCAAGAACTCAAGTTTTCTGTATATTCAAATTTTTCCCGCCATCGAAGATTATGTTTATCCGTTTGTTAGCAAGATAACGTAAACATTTATGAACAGAAATGGCCAAAACTTGGTTAGATTACTTATGGGCCAAGGAACAGTTGATATCAACTTTAAAAAAAAGTTTTAAAAAGGTTTAATTGGCCAGAAGGAATAAGGCACTGAGGAGGTTCAGCTGTGGCTATTTGTCCCCTGGATTCAGATAACTGCGAGCCATTACCTCTTGTACTTTATGCAGGAGGGACACTATGTTGGTCCGCAGCTTCTGCAGTTTCTCGTCCGCCTCCTTCAGCTTGAGCTCGGCATTGCTGCTCTTCTCCTCCACCACCTTGGCCTTGGCGTCCGCTCGACTCTGGTAGGAGTTACACAGAGACTGCAGACCCAGCTCGTACTGCTGGAAATACTCCTTCTGCAGAACCAGGCAGGGGAAGAGACAACCACGTCAGGCTGGAGAACGGGTAGAACTGCATGTGAAAGCCAATGTACGCGGTTAAAGAGATGGTAGACTACCAAAAAACTACTTTGAAAATGTATGTCTCGATAGGTATTCATAGCCTACACGCACAAGTTATGATAAGATAGAATAATGTTTGGTAATATATAAAAATAAAAATATAGATTTCCGCATAATCCATCCATTGAAAAAATATTTTAAGATCAGATCCGCACCAAGTGCATCCGTAAACCAAAGGGATTTCCATTTGGGTCAGTGGTTTTCCCGAAATTATGGACAAGACAAAATGTTCAGCATGTAATATGCAGTTTCACTGTGATTACCTCAATATACCTAGTTACACATGAGTTGCAATGCAGTAAACATGTGGCATGTGAAGCCCTTTGAGACTATAACTGTGATTAAGGGCTATACAAATAAAATTGACTTGACTTGACTTGACAGTAACTAAGTACTTGATGAGAATGAGAAGACAAACTACTGTCATTGTTTTGTCCGGGGGGACGTCTTGAGAATCAGAACAGAAGCTAGCAGTCAGAACCAAGATGTCTGCCAGGCGTCAAGGCCTTACCAGAGGGAAGGCCACCAGGTCCTCTGCCGTCATGCCGCTGACGTCGTCCTTCGGAATCCGGAAATCGGGAGGGAAGAAGTAGCGCAGCATCGTCCTGGAAGAGGAAGAGACGAACAGTCACCATCATCCGAGTCGTTCAAATTCAAATCTCCCGAGGCCAGCCGCGTGCGTGCGTGCGTGTCAGTGTTGCCTTGACGACGCAGGCTCACCTCATCATGGAGACCAGGCTGCCGGTGACCTCGCGGCTGGTGCCCGGCTGGGTGGTGTCCGGCTCCATGCGGGCCGGGGCCTTCTCCGCCTCCTGCTGGGTGTCGGGTGCCTGGGAGATGGGTGACGACGGCCGCATCAGACGCACGTCCTCGCCGCCCTTAAACACCCTTCGAGGACCAGAGGTATCACAGCCTTGTTAAATACTCCATCCCGAATGGTCAATAGCGTTCCAAGAGGTCACCATGAACACCGTGAGGACCAGAGCAAACTGTGTAATGAATACTAAACACTCCACCCTGATTGGTCGATAACCTTCTGAGGGCGTGCATCACCTGTGCCTGTACGTCAAATACAACTATTGACCAGATGTTTCCATGACAACAAAACTAAATATGCTCCAAATGCTGCAGAAGAATATTTTTATTTTAGTAGTGTTGATTAAATAACCAATAACGTTCTAGATTAAAGTGAGTAATATCTACTCGTTGGTAACTGTGGTATAATAATAATAACAGACTCCTCCGAGGGGGATACAGCCGAGGAGAAGCAAGGTTGCTAACCACCAGCAGGTTACCGTAACGGGACGTCCCATCCTGGTTCACTCATGACGTACGGCACCGTATGTAAACAGCATACACACGTTGTTGAGTCTTGGCCACACGAAAACTGAGCTTTGGTAAAACTGTATATTTGTGTGATTCGGATACCATGAATAACATGGTGACGTGACTTCAATTGTTTTATGTTGACGGGGTTTGATTCTATTTAGTCTTATAGGACACAGGATCGCCCCCTACTGGCCTATAGCAGGCCTGCTTGAGTGCTTCCAATCGTTCTTGCATTCTTGTCTAGTTTTGTAAAACCGCGCCTTAAAAATAAAAAATAAAGTGTGACAACCATCAGCAGGGTCTCACCAGCGGTCTTTGGGCGTGGCACTCGGGACGTAGTCGAACTTCACCTTCCAGCGGATGCTCTTCTTGTTGACCTCCACGGCCATCACCTTCCCGGTGAACCACTCTTTATTCACCCGGACCTCCACCAGCATCCCCTTGTCTTCTCAGGAAACATTCATCATCAATCCCTCGCTCAGCTATTTTTAGATTGATTTGTTTTAGTTCGAGATATATATATATCTATATATAGATATAGATATATATATAGAGAGGGTTAGGGTTAGAGGTATAGAGATATCATTTACACACATTGTGCGCGAAATGTGTGCAGAAAAGAGACACCATTTGTTCTGCTGCTCACCTTTCTGTGAGCATTTCACATCCGAGTCGGAATCACTTTCTGCAGACTTCTCAGCTGCCTGCAGAAACACAGGAATGACTCATCAATGAAGCCTCCGCAAGAAAACACACTTCTACCAGTAGGAGGAGAAACACCAACAGTTCAATCCCTGTGAGAAAGAAGGTTTTTTTCATTTTTGTTCATAAAGTGAGGAAGGAAGAGAGTAGTTCAAGTGGAAGATGAAGAACTGGAAAGGTTAGTGTGAATCTAGCTTTACCTTCCAGGCTCCAACAGACCGATCAGCGTCTAATGAGGAACGACTAGCAGCTACGGGGACGACGACGACAGCTCCTAAAGAGGTTAGTGTCGACGCTGCTATAGTATCCACTGTATCTGAAGCGGAGAGCTTTTCTTTATTGAAAGAACAGCAAAGAATGGGACCGACGGCTTATATCAAACGGACCAAAACACACTTTCACCCTACTACGACAATACAGTGTGTAGATCTGCATGGCTGAAGTGAGCCTGGGACAGACAGATGGTTCATCCAATCACCTGCAAGTCTTTTTTGGAAAGTGCCAGCCCTTTTTCTAAACACGACTCGATGGTTGTGTGTTAACAGAACCCTGTGGAGCGGCAGGTAGAGGTAACCGAGTGGGCACACCAGACACCAGAGGAAGAGGAAGGATGAAAACTGACGACGGATCAGTCCGTAGACAAAGTGTTGAAATGAGCAAAGCTGAGGGTCGGCGGAGGCTGAAGAGGTCAGAGGTCAGAGGCTTCCCAGGGGGGGGGAGGGGGTGGGTTCTACCTTGGCCTCATCTTCCTGCTGCCGAGCGGCGGTGGCTTTGGGGACAGAGGGGGCGGAGGAGGGGGTTTGGCGGGCGACGGGAGGGGTTCCTTCCTTGTTCATGGAGGGGGCCGCTGTGGGGATCTGTGAAGTCAACAGAGGGGCTTCTGAGTCCAGTGGTCATTGAGGAGAGGATTAGTGTGAAGAAGGTTTGGGGCCGGCACATGGCCAAAACACTTAATGTATTATTCTCATTGGATGTTGTTCTCATTTGATGTGACATAACATGGTTAACCAGTGAGCATACCTCAGCCACCTTGCTGCGCTTTGGAGCCTGGACCTTCTCCACAACCTTCTTAGAAAATACTGCAGCCATCTTGGATTTCTTTGTCTGGGGTTGTTCCTCTTCGCTTTCCTCCTCGCTGTGGTCCTCCTCCTCCTCCTCCTCCTCCTCACTATCGTCTTGTACTATTCTCTTGCGTTGTTTTGCTGCTGGTTTGGCAGTTGCCTGTGGAAAAAAGTGACGTATATTTAAACAATCCTAAATAGAGAGACACACACACACACACACACACACGAGAAACATGTGACTTACACGTGAGCTGCGGGCGGGCGGCGTGGCTTTGGCGGGAGCTTTGGAGGCGGGAGCTTTGGAGGTGGGCGTGGCAGGCTTGGCAGCAGCTCGGCCCTTGGATTGGTCGAGCTTGGCCGGCGGTGGCGTAGGGGCGGGGGTGCGTGAGGAGCGCGAAGGGGCGGTGCGCGTGGCCGGGACACTGGACGCGTTTTTGAGGTGCGCCGGGAGAGGCGGTGAGCGCGGCCTCGTTAGAGACCTCTCCGACGACCGGGTCGCCTGGGGGGGGGGGGGGGGAGGGGGGGAAACACAACGACAATGTCACGATGTCCTGAAATAATTATCACTTATTCCTCATTAAGCAATGTATTCATTGCTGAGCGGAGGTCCGGTGGGTGATCTTTATTCCCTCCTGGACACCTAGTTCCTTTAGAGGCCAGAGAGGGAGGCTGGAAGTGGTGGTCGGTACCTGAGGAGAGCCCCCTGAGCTGGGCCTCATGCTGACCTCCATGGGCAGCTTCTTGATGTCCGCTGCAGACTTGATGGTGCCGGTTTTCTGGGGGAGAGACGACTCGCATTAAAACCTCCCATTAGAGAGATGAGAGACGACTCGTTAACCTCCCATTAGAGAGACGAGAGACCAGCTGTCAGGGTGTCAGCTTATTGTGCAAAGCAGCAATACAAAGTGTTTAACAAGCACAAGTAGTAAAAAAAAGAAAAACAATTAGATAAGAGCTAGAGAGTGACAGTCTATGTACACTAAATAAGATGGAGAGAGAGGTGGATGGGGGGGGGGGGGGAGAAAGATGTATGGGGGAGAGAGAAATGTATCAGGGGGGAGAGAGAGAGAGAGAGTGATGGATGAGGAGAGAGAGAGAGAGTGATGGATGAGGAGAGAGATTCAAGATTTTGCCAAGTACAATGGAATGCTTACTCCCCATTCCGTCCCGCAGTATGAATTTTCTAAAACACTATACGATAAGAATCATGATTATCATCATCGTTATCGGCCGACATTCACTCTGTGATCTTCACAGATCTTCATCTGTGTGAACCAGAAATCCCGCCAGCAACCGGTATATACAGATCGATCGCATTGGGCTCCTAGACAGTTTTATTTGATTTTGGGTAGGTATGATGGATCAAAATCTCCTTTATCTCCTAGTGCGGCTTCACATTGAAGCTTTTAATGATCCTCACGGAACAACTGAGACCTACTGGGTTTGAACTGCTGGGAAGAACCAACATGGAGGAGTCTGTTCTCACTGTGTGTGTGTGTGTGTGTGTGTGCTCTCACTGACTACAGCTATTTCATTGGTTCAGTAGCCTCACATCAGATGATTTGGGCCCTTGTCGTAAAGGCTAGAATATGTATAGTATATGTTGTACATGCCTTGAACTAGTGAACTCACTGCGTCACTAACGGAGGTATATGTTGTACATGCCTTGAACTAGTGAACTCACTGCGTCACTAACGGAGGTATATGTTGTACATGCCTTGCAGTATCATTTTCCGTCAAGCTCAACAATGCCGGGATATTTCGCCTCCCAAAACTTTACAAATTTCCTCTTTGATTTTTTTCGGGTTCATCTTGCGCTTTATCAGTTGAATCTCTTTGAATTAGTTTGAGGTGTTGACTTCATTAGCTTCACCATTTTTTGTAAAACAAACCCACACGGCGCACGCCAGTGAACGTGCGTCGCTTTCCGGCTCCGCAATCACACTAATGCACGTGCAACTTAAGTATCAGGTTCCGAATAATTAAATATCACTCTTAATACAACAAATAATTAACATTTATCTAATTTGGGGTGCACGTTTTGCGGTTTGCTGTCCTTACTTATGTTAATATATATATATATATATATATATATATATATATATATATATATATATATATATATATATATATATATATATATATATATATATATATATATATATATATATATATATATATATATATATATATATATATATATATATATATATATATATATATATATATATATACGCAAAAAGCATTTGAAAGCATTTAAAAGTGCCAGTAGTGCAGCAGCATCATGAATACAGTGCAATGACTGTGATGAGTCTAGAAAGTCCAGCAAACGTATGACAGTGTAATGTTAATGACAATGTTATGAAAGTGTAATGTCATATGGATGACAATGTCGGGATGACAATGCCTGATAGTGGCAGCACTCCTAGCCGTTCAGTAGGCGCACTGCCTGTGGATAAAAACTGTCCTTGAAACTGGTAGTCCTTGTACGGATGGTACAGGGACTGGTCCTAAAGATCTCTTGTCCCAAAGATCTCATCAATGCATTGAAGGGCACACCCAATGATCTTTTTGGGTGTCCTCACGACCCTCTTGATGGCTTTCTTGACCTGTGCAGTAGTGTTGCCGTATCACAGTGACGCCACTCCTCAGGATGCTCTATACAGTCTCTCTTGAAAGTGTCAGAGTCCGAGGTCCGCAGATCCTTCAGGAGGGCGAAGGCAGGGAAGGCAGCCGGCCCAGACGGAGTTCTATCCCGTGTCTTCAAGACCTGCGCTGACAAGCTGGCTCCTGTGTTCACCGACATCTACAACACATCACTGCAACAGTCTGTCGTCCCAGTTTGCTTCAAAGAGACAACCATTGTGCCGTTACCCAAAAAGACCAAGGTAACAAGCCTCAAGGATTATCATGTCACACATTAACTTTTCCATCCCCAAGTTCCTAGACCCACTCCAGTTTGCATACAGACCAAACAGACCTAAAAGTCTGAAGATGACGCCATCCTGGCACTACACACGGCCTTGGAGCAACTAGACAGGAGAGACACCTACAGATCTGGTGTGAGCCCTCAACACGGAGGTCATGCTGAAGAAGGCACACCAGCGCCTCTATGCCCTGCGGTGCCTCAGGAAAAGCGGCATAGGCAAACGGTGGCTGGTGAACTTGTGGCACTGTAGAGAGCGTCCTGAGTATAATCAGTCTCTAAGTATAATCCTAAGTAAAGGAGTAAGTAAGTAAACTAAGTAAACTAAATAAACTGCCGGAGCTCGTAGAGACACGTCTGCTCTCCTCTAGCCCCGGGGATGGGGGAGAGAGAGATGGATGGGGGAGGGAGATGGATGGCAGAGAGAGAGATGCATGAGGAGAGAGAGAGATGGATGGGGGTGAGAGAGATAGATGGGGTGAGAGAGAGATAGATGGGGGAGAGAGAGAGAGAGATGAATGGAGGATAGAGAGACAGCTGTCTGGGTCATGTGTGAAAGGGTGTTGGTAGTATCAAAATGTCTGCAAATCCGCTGTGGTGGCAATTTCCCTGCATATGATGTAACATCACCTGTACGGTTCTGGTACAACCTTATGTGTGAACAATGCAGTGATTCCGGTGCAAAGGTAACACTTCATTTCCTGGACATGGCCACACAGGACAATGAGGGTGTTCCAGTATTATGTGAATGGTGGCATTCCGCTTACAAAGGCAGAACGTCTCCTGTGAACGCAGAAAGCTCTACCAGAAACCCCAGGAGGGGTGGGGGGGGGGGACTTCACACACCTGTAGTGCCTCTAGCTTCCCCTGCTGGGATCTGATCTTCTCAGTCAGATCTTTCTGCTTGTCTTCCGTGCTCTGCTTGTCTTTCTTCAGAACACCACAGGGCAGGTTCTGTTTTTGCTCTGAAGCATCACACCTGCAACAAAAAAAAATGATTTTTATTATTATTATTATTTTTCAGAAATACATAGGTCAGCCAATGTCTAGAATCTAAAGTACTATACACGTTCTCCCATGTGTTATTGTGGTTCTCAATGAGCCTCAGGTGTCATTAAGTCCAGGGTTCCATCAGCTTAAGGTAAGTTACATTGAAGACTTTAACACTTTTTCAAAGCCACTATGAATACAAAATGAAAGAAGAAAATTCCTGACTTGGGCTTATGGACAATTTTCCCTTGTCTTTTGACTTTTTGGTTCCAACGAAAAAGGTTAGCTGGTCTACTTCAAATGTTGAGAACAAAGTGGTTGGTTCCTCTGTCCTGATCTGTGTGATGTTAATGTGAGACGCATATGGTCAAATAGAAGAAATCAAATCCTACTTTCCATCAAGAGATTGATTTAAGACATTTCAAATAGGGCTGTCAAAGTTAACGCATGTTAGTCGCACCTCGAGACTTTAACAAGCACTATTTTTTTTAACGCAAATGAATCATAGTATCCGGTTTAGACCGCTCCTTCCTCATTCACCCAACACTTCACTTTAACACATCACACTCGCAATATGATTGCGGCAGCAAAGAACCTTTCTTTGAGCATATGCCCTGGATAGCGCACATTAGACAGAGGGCCGCTGCCGTCTCCCTCCACGACTGTGGATTTGAAGGTGCTTTAGCAAAATGCCGTAACATAGTTTCATTTCGAACACAGTCCTACAAACACAGCAGAGATGAAAGTTATTATTGGCCATTTGTAACAAGTACATAGGAATGCTTACTCCGCATTCCCTCTTGCAGTATACATCTATAAACAGATTATTTGCAGTTGTCTGCTTAATATTAATCTGATTATGAATGTTATGGGCAAGCACTCCCTGAGACCTTTTTTGCTCAGAAAAACTAAAATGAAAAGTAACAAATCAAAAGCTTGGTCTCTAACAGCTTTTAGCGTTTCCTTCTTCCATACCTGCCATTTGTTTTGCCACCCGCAAAAAAACAAAACTACAAGTAAATATGTTTATTTTAAACGTGTGATTAATCGGATTAATCACAGAATTGTATTGAGATTAATCAGATTAAATATTTTGATTGCAGTAATTTAAACACAATTGTTTAGATTTATGAAAATACATTTTTTGAGGATCCGCAAGACTGCATGACCACTAAATGCACTTAATGGTATAAAATACAGATTAAAACTGACATTTCATGAGTGCAAATAAGTGGAAATATCAAAACATAAAAATACTAACAAAACAAGTTTGAACCGCGTATTCTGTGACACTTTTTCAGGTGTATTTCTGTCATGCCTGCTGTGCAGTGGTGTTTGTGAAACCAGGCAGTGCTATAAGAGGTTCCGGTGGGCATGGGGGTGCTTACCGGTCCTGGCTGCTGTCGGGGTTCATCAGACACATCCAGCTGTCTGGATAGCGCTTGTCCACCGCGTCCATCTGGAAGGGCAGCGTTCGCCACTTTAAACACTTATCTGGAGGAAGAGACGCCGGGTCACTGACCACATACAGCCACAGGTATCCACATACCCTTTGGGCTGTGTAGTTTTGAGTTAATGCTGCAGGTAAGGCTTGAGAGAGAGAGGAGAGAAAAGAGCTACAACAAAAACATCCCCTCCCTCTCTCTGCTCCCCCTGGTGGACTGGTGTGTGTGTGTGTTGTCTGGTGTGTGTGTGTCGTCTGGTGTGTGTGTGTGTGTGTGTGTGTGTGTGTGTGTGTGTGTGTGTGTGTGTGTGTGTGTGTGTGGGGAAGAGTTTCCTTCAGTGGGTTAACCGTGTCAATGTGTGTGGTATCTCCTACCACACTGAATGGTGAGCGGTATCTCCATGGCTCTGCGTCTCTTGTATCTCTGTTCTGAGGAGGGAGGTGCAGACCAGCTGGCCGACAGGTAACCAAACTCATCCCAAAACTTCACGATGCCTTTTTGAGCTGTAAAAAAAGAAAATAAATGCAATTAATGACATACATACACAGAAATACAGGTTACTTATTTGTGAAAACAATTTTTTTTAATCCAGTTTAAAAATACTTCAATCGCCCAACCTAGACAATGAGTTAAAAGTTACATTGTGCTGGACCAGTATGGTGCAGGTAGATTTGCATTACAGAATACATAGGTACTCCTGTCCTGCATTAGACTATTTGTGGACCAATCTGCCACCTGTAAGCAGACTATGCTAGATTATTACAATTTAAACCTAAAGCCTACCTTTTCACGCTGTGCTCCTAGAAGTGGCCCCTCAGCTCTCATTACAGCTAAATCCACCCATTAGCCAGCACTAGCCTACCCCTGCTGATAGGTACTAGACTAGAGGTTCTCCACATGGTCCATCATCAGACTGATAGGTACTAGACTAGAGGTTCTCTACATGGTCCATCATCAGACTGATAGGTACTAGACTAGAGGTTCTCTACATGGTCCATCACCAGACTGATAGGTACTAGACTAGAGGTTCTCTACATGGTCCATCACCAGACTGATAGGTACTAGACTAGAGGTTCTCCACATGGTCCATCATCAGACTGATAGGTACTAGACTAGAGGTTCTCTACATGGTCCATCTCATCATCAGACTGATAGGTACTAGACTAGAGGTTCTCTACATGGTCCATCTCATCATCAGAC
Organism: Muraenolepis orangiensis; assembly: GCA_027704905.1. Lineage (NCBI taxonomy): Eukaryota > Metazoa > Chordata > Actinopteri > Gadiformes > Muraenolepididae > Muraenolepis > Muraenolepis orangiensis. The sequence goes on along the minus strand of CM051017.1, from coordinate 4,302,672 downwards.
TGATAGGTACTAGACTAGAGGTTCTCTACATGGTCCATCTCATCATCAGACTGATAGGTACTAGACTAGAGGTTCTCTACATGGTCCATCTCATCATCAGACTGATAGGTACTAGACTAGAGGTTCTCTACATGGTCCATCTCATCATCAGACTGATAGGTACTAGACTAGAGGTTCTCTACATGGTCCATCTTATCATCAGACTGATAGGTACTAGACTAGAGGTTCTCTACATGGTCCATCTCATCATCAGACTGATAGGTACTAGACTAGAGGTTCTCTACATGGTCCATCTCATCATCAGACTGATAGGTACTAGACTAGAGGTTCTCCACATGGTCCATCTCATCATCAGACTGATAGGTACTAGACTAGAGGTTCTCTACATGGTCCTAGTCCACCCTGACCCATGGCTGGATGCCCGGACAGCCCACCTAAAGGCCATCAGCTCCACTAGCCAGCACCATAGACAACATTAAACTCCCATTATTTAAATGTTTTACTTTAATGTTATGTCTTCCTTTATCATTAATGTGAGTTTTAGAGTGAGTTTTTTTCTTGTCCTTTGGGGGTCTAGGGTTGGGGGGGCCTGTGAAGCCCTTTGAAACTAACTGTGATTTAGGGTTACAAAAATAAAACTGACTTGACATGTCTGAGGTCTGGCATAAACCAGTGGCCTTTATAGACATGTTTCACACAGACATAAAGCCTCACACCATCATCACCTGGAAAACCAACACAGCCAGTGGTGATAATAGTGGATGAAGAAAGCATTAATAGTGTAAGAGTGAATAAATAGGTGCTGACCGATATTACTGTCCTTCCAGTATTGCACCAAATGATCGCCCATGGACTTGAGGAGATGGCGGTACTCCTTGGCATCCGCAAAGTCCTGCTTGTTATGCGTGGGCTCCAACACCAGGTAGGGAACATCTACCACGCCCACCACCCCTCCACAGGCCCTGGGGAACAAACACTGCATTCAGTCACTCAGCAGACGCTTTGGTCCAAAGCCACTTACAATAAGGTCATTCAACATGTATGTGGGCAAGAGAACCACTAGCCACCACAAGTCAGAAGTGTATTTCCTTCCTAAACAAGCCTCCACACACACACACACACACACACACACACACACACACACACACACACACACACACACACACACACACACACACACCACACACACACACACACACACACACACACACACACACACACCACACACACACACACACACACACACACACACACACACACACACACTTGGTTAAAATGGGACCAATGAATGACAACAGTTCCAGCGTACAAACCGGCTTCGAGAACACAGCCAAGGGATCAGGGGGGGGGGTTACCACTTACATGCCCCCGTCCAGCTGCGGTCCGGTCTTCTCGTACATCTTGATGAGCCGAGAGCAGTTGTACACGAACATCCCGTCCAGCTCCCGGTGTTCGATGTTCACCCCGAAGATGAAGCTCAGCTCTTTGGGCTCCTTCAGAGCTCTGATGGGGGGGGGGGGGGAGACAGTTCAAATGGTATTGGATATGCTGCATGTTCAATTTTTATAGATATCAATTTTTTAAATATTAGGATATAAAAGCATTCCTAAAGTCTCATTCAAACCATGTGTGAATGCTACTGTAACTATTATTCTTAAACCTAGATTATAACGACTTCCGAAAAGACAACAAACTAGTTTGGAAGATGAAGATGGTTTCTTACTTATGCTTTGTCTCCTGGATCTTCTTCTTCGTGTCGGCATCCCGTCGGAGCATCATGGCCGTGTCCTGGGCTTTCCTCAGAATAGTCTTGAGGGGGGGGGGGGGGGGCAATTTTATAATTTTAACTTTCTCTGATGATGCACACACAAAGTATCCTCTTATCTTAATAATGAATGAGCCATGAAAATAATCCCTGGTGGTTAATTACCCGGGACTCTTTAGAAAGGTCGTCTCCCGACTTGGACTCCAGCACCAACCGCTTACTCTCTGCCTCACGGGCTTTATCCTCCGCTGAAACAAAACGACAACAAACTCCTCATGTAAGACAAAAACAAAACAACAAATAACAACCTCCTCACGGCAGACCAAGAGACAGTGAAAGGAGCCGCATTGCCTCAAGATGTGTCTGCGTGGTTCGTCTAAATCCACACACACCATCCAAATACATTGCTCACGATCCGAGCGCGGCTCTGATGCGTGGCGATCGGTTCACGTCCTTAGACCTCAAGGACGAATATTTCCACTTCCCTATTCTCGAGGCTTGCAGGACATTTCTTCGCTTCGCCTTTATGGGCATGGCCTACGTATACCTGTGTCTGCCGTTCGGTTACCCGCTGGCCCTGCGCACCTTCTCCAAGTGCGTGGAGGCAGCACTGGGGCCGCTCATAGTTATTTTTTATCTCGACAACCTGTTGATTTTAAGTCAACCAGAGGGATGGCTTCGCCATCAATTGGGAAAAGAGCTCCCCACTTCCCTGCCGTCAGCTGGTCTATCTCAGACTGTCCCTGGACTTCGCAACTATGACAGCGAGGCTCTCGCCCACGCCGTCCTGTCTGCGCTTACTCGTATCTGTGTTCGCGGAAGAGTGCACCTGCACCTGCTGGTGCTGAGGGCGGCTGCCCACCCGGTGGTTCCTCTGGGTCTGCTCTTCATGACTCCAGCGATGGTTCGCTCGCCAGAGGTTGGATCCCAGGCGTCACAAACTTAAGGTTCGCACCGTGACCCGTTCGGTGTCCCCAGACCTGCTGTATTGGTGAAGCCACGGTTACGGGTTAGGGATGGACGTGTCTCTCCCACTCGGTCGGAAACGAGTAGCCAACACCCCCTGTCTCACACATAAATGTGTTGGGAGTTTTCCACGGTGCTGAGAGTGCTGATGTATTTCTCGCACCTGGTGCACGGCCGCCGCGTTCTGATCAGAACGGCCGGCGTGTTGGCGGCAGCCTACACAGACAGGGGGGAGTGCGCTCCTCTGCTCTTCATCCAGCAGCAGTCGAGCTTTGGCTGTGGGCTCATCAGAACCTGTTCAGTCTGAGAGCCCAGCATATCGCGTGGCACCCAGAATCCTGGGGCAGACCTCATGTGGCGGTTACATCGTCAGACTAATCTGGCAGAGGTTCGGGACGGCCCAGGTGGATCGGTTTGCATCCAGAAAGTATACCCACTGTGAGATGTGGTACTCTCTCAACCCGAAGGACCTGCCTCCGCTGGGGGTGGAAGCGACGTTTTTGTATGCTTTTCCTCCGTCTCTGCTGATTTATCCTCTTTTAGAGAGAATCAGACAGTCTCTTACTCTGGTAGCCCCAGAGAGCCCATCAGCCTTCAGATCAGAACTAGCATCGCTCTTGTGCGCAGTGAAGTGGGGTGCTTTCTCTAGGTGGTGCGATCCCAATCGAGGGGTCCCATCTCGCTGGGAGATGGGAAGCGTGCCGAGCTTCTTACAGTCCTTGCTGGAGAAGGGCTCGGTGGAAGACATTTGCGCGGCAGTTCTTCCCCGGCCCCTTTGCCCGCTTAACATGCTGGACATGACCAGGGGCTCTATCGGTCACTGGGTTGGAATCAGGGGCCATGCTCCCTGCTCCTTAGTGAGGGACAGGAATAAGGTTCGTTGCTCAGAGCGGTTACAATGCGTAACGTTGCTCCTCGCTTAAAGCTATTCCTCCTTGTCACTTCGCAGTGGTTCGACTGCTCGATATTATGTGCTTGTCACACTAGTTGAATAATTAGTGGGCGCCGGCAAGCATTTCATTCGTCGCTTTCTGGGAGGAGGCGGATGTATTTTGCATATTTGCAGCGCTGGCGATGCGGCTCTTTTTCTTCCTCCGCCTCACTCGTTGAGTGCGTACGTAGGAGGAATATTGCTACTTGGCACCGCCCTTTTTCTATTATGAAATTCAGGCGTGAGTCGAATAGTTACGGACTCACCCTATTCTCCGTTCTCTGTATTCACAGCTTTGCCTGTTTCATGGCAGAGTTGGGTTTTTTGGCCACGTGGATTGGTACATTTCTGAAGATTTCAACGCACGTGGTGCACGCACGGGACAAGCCCATGAGGCCTTGATGGCTACGCCTATAATCGTAGAACTAGAGTTATAATAACATAACCATCATTATTATTCACACGTGTGCACAACTTCAAGTTGTTCAACTTCAAGACCCCATAACCCTAACTGCTCCTGACGTGCCGGCTGTCTCCTTGATGGCTGACTCCGCCGTTGGTGGTTGAATGTGTGTATGAATGGGTGAATGTGAGACATGACTTGTAAAGCGCTTTGAGTATCCATTGGTTAGAAAAGCGCTATATAAATATCCATTTCCAACTTGTCATTACACCAGATGTACACTAGAGGGGGATTAGTGTGTGAGGTTGGATCGGTTCAGGCTGAGTCAGGCTAATAAGACTCTGGGGCTGGGGAGGCTGCACACCGATGGTGCAGCAAAGGCACCCAGGACAAACCAGCCATCACCCACCCACCCACCCAGGAGAGCTCCGACATCTGAGACACCTGCTCTCGCTGTAACCTCCTGCGATCTTCTTGTGTTGCTTACATGCGAGTGCGGGCCATTACTCACCAATCTTAGTGAGATGCTCCGCCTTCTTCACCTCCTGCTCAGCACGGGTCTTGAACCGAGTCGACGAATACTTGTAATACCTGTTTGTGGACAAACAAAAACATTTGCGTGACTTACGTTGAGACGAGGACGAGTGGGTTCCACACTCCACTAGTGCTAGACTATCACAAATCAGAAGATAAAACACACACACAGGAAACATTTACTTTCACAACTGATTAAACATAAGTCTGCAGTACGCAAGGTGCAGCGTACCTGGGCTTGTAGAGACAACACGAGAGTCTCTTGGTCCGGACCTTGTGTCCCTGGATGAAGATCCTCATGCGGGGGTCGATGTACAGGACCGCGGCGTACGCTCTGAACGACCGTCTCTCTGGCTTCCTGTGGTGGGGGGAGGAGCCATTAGTTATGATTGTTGCGAGACAGCGCGCGGGGGGGGGGGGGGGGGGGTGGGTGTGACAGATGGAGAGACTGTGGTGTGGCTCATACCGGCGTCAAAAGGCAGAAGTGAGAGAAAAAGGTTATTTAAAATGGGATTTGTAGTCACGCCCTCTTTCACCATGGGGTCCGGTAAAGGACACCCAGTGCAGCGAGGCACGTTCCGTTTACAATAAAAGAGGAACAGGAGCGAGAGAGAGAAACACTTACACGCCTTCAGCAGAAGTCCCAGCCATCAGAATGTCCTGATGGTCCGTCTCCACGTCCAGCTCGGGCTCACGGCTATCCATCAGCTTCAGGTTATAGATGATCACCAGAGTGCCTTTTAAATCAGATTATAAATGATCAGCGAAGTACCTTCTAAACAGATTATAGATGATCTCCAGAGTACATTTTAAATCAGACTACCACACTAGTACCTTTTCAATAGTTGAAAAGGTTTTCTACATGACTTTTATGAGCATCAGTTTGTTTTATCCTCTAAAAGAAACAAGTAACTCAAATCACTTGCATGTTATGATAACGGCCACCAATCGACGGCCTTCTGAGAACGGACTAAATAGACTACCCAACAACAACCTCCTCACTTCAGACAGAGAGGCAGTGAAAGGAGCCGCACTGCCTCAAGAAGGCCTTGCAAACTCCTTTCCATTCACACGTGTGCACAACTTGTAATTACACCAGATGTACACTAGAGGGTGATTTAGCAACAGACAATGTGCGCCACATCTTTGAATAATAGACAGCAATAGCAAAATAAAATTTGGAGTGTGAGGTTGGATTTGTTTAAGCAGCCTCAGCTGGCCCGAGTCAGACTACACAGAGACGGTGCAGCAAAGGCACACAAGACAAACCAGCCATTACCCACCTTCTTTGGGTCACAACAGTGTGGTAAAAGGCAGCACCAATTCTCCAGTCAATGTCACGCTCCATCCTCAAGAACAAGACCCTGAGAAACTTGAACCCCTTCACTTGGGGTAAGGACTCACTCCCTATTTGGAGTGGACAATCCACCGGTTTCCTGCTGAGAACCATGGCCTCAGATTAAGAGGTGGTCATCGCAGCCGCTTCACAATCCACTGCAAAACCGGTCCAGTGAGTGCTGAAGGTCACATACTGATGATGCAAAATAAGCAGGACCACAATCTGCAAAAAAGTTGCATCGCAATCCTGAGCACACCTTACTGCAACCCCTCCCCTCCGTGACTACGCATTGAAATCCTGGCCATAAATATCACTAAAAGGATTGGTGACAAAGCACAGCCCTGGCAGAGGCCAACACCCACTGAGAACAGGCCCGACCTACTACAGAGGTCAGCAGTGTCCCACCCTTACTGTAAACAGCTTGGATGGATCCCCGCTTCCCCCCCCCTAAGGCGCCAGAAATGCTTTGATGCCGACTGAAAGTCCTTCTTCATGGCTTCTCCGAACTCCTCCCACACCGGCTGCTTTGCCTCTGCTACGGCTGCAGTCCTCTTGGCCTGTCGATACCTTGCAACTGAGTTCGGAGTCACTTGGGTTAACTTAGCCCAGAAGACCTCCTTCTTCAGTCGGACGGACGGCTTCCCCGTCCACATGTGTCCACCACAGTATCCAGGAGTTTGGTTACAATGCTGTGCGTAGAGGGAAGACCTACCTGATCTAATTGGTAGCGCTCCACCTCCTGCACAAGCTCAGGCTTCCCCACCTGAGAGGTGACATTCTACATGCCCAACGCCAGTCTCCGCCGGCTGGGTTTGGTCTGTCGAGGCCCCCTGCCTTCACGGTCACCTGACTGGCAGTGTACCCAAGCCCAGTGGCTCTTCCCGTAGATGGTGTCCACATTGCTTGTCTCGTGGCTCTGCCCGAACGGGCTCTGTGGCTAACCTGGCCACGAGGCACTCACTGACAGGCTACAGGAAAGGGGCCCCCGCACTTTCTCTGGGAAGGGTAATATCAACTTCTACCTTGTTGTTCCATTGATGTCTATTGAACTTTGTGATACAGTGTAAATAAAATAGACCACCAATCAACTGCCTGGTTGTAATAGGAGGCTGACCGACCTCCTATTCAGTCTAGTGATATCATGCTGGGCATAAAAGTAGCCAGAGGAGTGAGTAGCCCACCCTGAGCCCCTTCAGGTGTTCTCCTGTGATCCACACTCACCACTACTGCTCTCTATTTTGCTGAACTGCTCCATGAGCTGCTCCTGGTTCTTGAAGGGAGAATACTTGAAGATGAGCTCCGTCTCGATGGCGTACTTGTCCAGGTCGGTGGTCAGTGGCTGCTTGGTGTTCAGATCCCAGGTGGGCAGGGGAACGATCACCTGGACATGGATGACCAAACCTTTAGTTTCCTGGGTTGTCGTCATTTGCTATAATTTATCCATTTCTGGCATCTCTCTTTCTCTGTGGTTTGTTAAATATGCGCTATTATTAAAACGCAATGTATACATTTTTTACTTTAATTGATATAAATTTTCACAAAATATAATAATAATATAATAATAATAATATAATATCCTGTACCGGTATATGATATTTACTCAGAAACTGCAAACTTGAAAAATAAAAGATATAAAACATACAGACCCATTACTCCCCATAACTGGGCTACAAGCTAGGCCCACGGAATTATTCCATATTCCACTCGAAACAGCAACCACAACAACCATCCTAAGCTTTCCGTATAACAGGCCACCTTTGACCCTGGACTCTAACCTCATCCAGCCCCTCCTCCTCGTGGAAGGTTCTGGACAGGAACAGACAGGACAGGGTGGTGTCCTTCTTCGTGAACAAGATGAAGTCTTTCCCGATACGCATGGAGCCACTGAGGAAACAAACAGACATGATGTTCAATATATCTGAAGACTCCCAGTAGCTATATAGACACACACAGACAGAGACGGAGAGAGAGAGACTGTATATCTATATAGATCTAGATATATATCTAGGATATATATACACAGATATATATCTATATACAGATATGTACATCATGAACAGTGTATAAATAGTCAATTGAATATAAACAGGAGGAGGCTTACGATTTCAGTCCGTTTCCATACTGGCCGATTTGGCTGCACTCAGATGATCTTTTGCTAGACTTTCCAAACTGAATCACATGGGTAGCTTCATCTGAGGAAGAGGAGGTTAACAGTTCCAATACACTTCTTCATTATGTTCGGATGCATAAGCAAATTATATATGCATATAAAACATATATAAACAATTTGAAACAATGTTGCTATAATGCCTTTGTAACCTGGTGGGTTTGAGTGTTTGTTCATATGTATGTTTGAATGTGTATAGATTTATGTGTAGGATAGATACTGTGTGATGGCTCCTGTTCTTAGCCTGCCTTGAACTGCCCCTTGAGGAGAAGTATTTTGATTGAGTTTTGACATTCATTTCACCTTGAAAAGTAGAGAGGAGGGCCTACTTGGTATTTTCACATCCATTTAATCAGTAACCATCAGTAGCAGACTAATCATGAGAACCAAGACTCACTAAGATCTCACTAACCCCAACCCTGATAACTCACTAACCCCAACCCTGAGAACTCACTAACCCCAACCCTGAGAACTCACTAACCCCAACCCTGAGATGGAGAGGTTCGACTCACTTGGGTCCATTCCAGTACCGTCGTCCAGAAAACACAGCATGTAGCCGCCCCGCAGGGCTGGTCTTTTTTCTGTTGGCCCAGAAGGTAGTAAAGCATTGTGTTAGAGGCAAACCAGAGAGTGTATTTATGAATCCATGGGTGAAGTTTAGGATTTGTAACGATCTCTCACTAGTAGTGTAGCAGGTACTCTTTAGCGCTACAGTGTTGCAGAAAGCACTTTGATGCATGAAGTCTAGTGTAACGGTTCACACTTCCACGCATTAGATCACAGATATAAGATATAAATAAACTAGCCTGGGATTTTCTGACACTTAAGAGTGTAACAGGAACCTGGTGCGGTTCCCGTTACTTTGAAACAAAGTCAGTGCAGCACGTTAGCTTTCTGAGCTTCTTCTGCACTATTGGTTCACTACTTGAATGGCCTCAGCCTCACTTGTACGTCACTTTGGATAAAGAAGTCTGTTCAATGAAATGTCTTCTCATAATTGAAATGTCCTCCGGTAGATTAAATTGTGAAGTGTACCTGTGTAGATGTCTATTCGGGTAGCGTTTGCATCTCTGTAAAACATAAAAAAGCAATAACAGGTCTGAAAGTTGCATAAAACAGTTATGTTCCAAAACTGTTTCTACATTGCCTGTAATTAATACAGAACTGGAACGGCAAATATAAATTGGAACAAGTCACCTTCTCGAAGAAGAAGATAAGAGCACTTGGTCACGTGTGTGTGTGTGTGTGCGTACCTGGAATTGTCCACAAGTTCGGCCAATGCTCCGAACAGGAACTCGTGGGTAGTCCTGAAACACAACAACACCTCATAAACCCCATCCAACACTCCCTATAGAATCACTCACCGTTCAGATTATTAAAGGAGCCCTATAGGGAGTGTGATTAACCCTTACAGGCCTAAAATTGTCTCTTACATGACTATTTATAACGGCCTGTAAGGGTTAATCACAAACACACCTGGTAGTATAATATGAGCCCTTTAATGGGTAAAGAGTATATTTTATGACGTGTCTGAGTGTGCTTTGTCTGAAAACATGTCCCAAGCTGAACATTACTTCAAATTAACCTATAGTCCATATGGCATTTTGAAATAAGACACTCTAATGTGCATTAGAGTGTAAATGCACTTGGCTTGGGAACCGGAGGGTCGCCGGTTCAAGTCCCCGATACGGACCAAGTACGGAGTGGGAACATGTACTTAGAAAAAGGTGGCAGTTCACCATCTGGGCACTGCCGAGGTGCCCTTGAGCAAGGCACCAGACCCCTACACTGCTCCCCAGGCGCTGTATATACCATACATGCCCACTGCTCCTAATACTAGGATGGGTTAAATGCAGAGGAACCACAAATAAAGAAGATGCAACCCTCAAGATTTAGATTAGAGTGTAAAATAAGGTGATAGATAAGGAGATTTGAACAATCATGCAAATGTGAACTTTTGACTGGATCCTATGTTGAGAAAATTTACCACAATAACGCAGATATGCATACAGTAAATTGATCATTAGCGTGAAAACTTGCAGTGTCTACGTTAAGTGGGAATATATGTAATGTATATAATAATATTATAATAAACATCTTAAGTTCATGTAAGGAGAGTAAAATGTTTTCCCTGCAATCTATATGCGAGACAAAGATTGCGTTGGCATGCAGGAGATAACTCAGAAGAGGGAACATAGTCTATGGTGCTTCTTCATTGAGACACATACGAGTTGGTGTGCAGGTATTCGAAGGTGAGTTGCGCCCTGTTCAGGGTGCTGTAGCTGTGGTAGGCCATCGCCTTCCACAGGTGTGGGGTCCTTGGACCTCAGTGGCTCTGTGGTCAGCTCTTCTCCCTCAGGTGTCTTCTCCCTCCCTCCCTGCCGAGCTCTGCTCTAGAACCCTCCTCCTGGAGAAATACAAACTATTAGATTAGATTCTAATTTATTGTCATTGCACAGCACCAGTACAGTACAGCGAAAATAATTTAGCATCTAACCAGAGTGCAAATGTTGCAGAAAAGTGCATGGTGATATATCATTTACTGTTTACAGTTGCTAAAAGACTGTCTACTAGGTATGAAAACAGTATAAGGTGTGGGATATGAGCACAATATAACACACACACACACACACACACACACACCACACACCACACACCCTTGTCGAGGTGTCCTTGAGCAAGACCCCCTAACCCTAACTGCTCCTGACGTGCCGGCTGTCTCCTTGCATGGCTGACTCCACCGTTGGTGGTTGAATGTGTGTATGAATGGAAAAGCGCTATATAAATGTCCATTTACCATTTACAGCAGGCAGTGAGCAGGGATATGCAGTTCTATCAACAGTTGACGATTAAAATATATATGGCAGGTACAGTAAACATGTACACAGGTATGTTATCAATAAATATGTCAACTATAGGCAGAGGTAGGTAGTTGTGATACAGTGCAAGGCAGTCGAAGACACCGATGGTGATTTATTATTATTATACACAACACCGGCCAGACAGTCAGCCCCACACAGGCCAAATAGTCACATCCGACGCACTGTTGCCTGTTCTAGATACAAGACTACTCTCCACCCAAGGCAGCGTTGACAACTTAAGCCTTTCTAGCGAGATGTGTGTGTGGGTGTGTGGGTGTGTCGCTGTGAATATGTCACGCCAAGACGCCCAATTGTGGGTGATAGGAACACACAAGTCGTATACCTAAGATATAGTGAATAGGAACACACAAGTCGTATACCTAAGATATAGATGATATGAACACACAAGTCGTATACCTAAGATATAGGTGATATGATGCAGGACTGGTGTGATGCACAGTTTGTGTACATTGTGTGTGAACATTGTTGTTGTTGTTATCAATGACCCCTGCAGCTAACACACACAAACACACACACACACACACACACACACACACACACAAGAGAGAGAGAGCGAGCGAGAGCGAGAGAGCGCGCCTCCACACAGACAGGGCCGACACACGGCTAGCTAGCTGGCTACAGACATGGTGACATGTTACTCTTTCGTTTGCCGTTTCGGCGGCTTTCACTTACTTTGCCCACGGTGTGGGGAACGCCGACGTGTGTACGAGGGCCTCCCGGGAGAGATTGAAGCGTAACGGCGTCCCTTTTTATCCGAAAAATACGTCGAAAACAACCCGTCCGCTTGGTAGTACTTTCCTCCGCACTCCCTTCCCCGGGCCGCGACACAGACACTGCGCACGCGCACGGGAGGTTCCTCCACAGGAAGTTTCCCATCCTTCTCCTCCTGCGGCTCACGTGGTCACTTGATAGGCCACATGGGGATGTGTTCATAGGACCCGACACACTTATGTCACATTACATTATTTTCTAATGTATTGTCAGTATACAGCACAAGTACAGGACATCGAAAAATAATTTTGCATCTAACCAGAGTGCAAATGTTGCCGTAAAGTGCATGGTAATATATAATGTACAGTTGAATAATATGTAAAAACAGTCTACTAAAAAAAAAACTACTACTAAAAACAGGTATAAAATAACTTGAGTAAGTTGAGTAAGTATTACATATGTGGTAAGTATGTGTCAGATACATGAGGATTATCCTAGGTCCTTTAACCCCGAGCATCATACCTATACCATCATCAATACATATTATACCTATTTACATGTTTACATCACACCGCACCTATATACTGTATATTTATCATTTGCACTACTGTACATAGGACCATTACATTATGTGTATATAAAACCAATGAAATGGCCTTTTTTAGTTTGTTTATTTTCTTTAGTTTATATTGTTTGCCAACTTATTGTACTTTTCCTTTACACTTTTACCTGAACTTATTGTACTTGTACCTGAGCACTGGTTCAGTTATTGGAGACGTGTTAGAAATGAAATGTAGTTTTTACTTCTGGTGACGAGTTGTTCTCTTACCTTCCTTTGTTGAAACACACTATTGTAAGTCTCTTTGGATAAAAGCGTCTGCTAAATGACTGTAATGTAATGTAGTTTAGTTTAGTTTCAATTGCTTTGTTGGAATGACCGTGAGGATTGCTACACAATTTCGTTGTACTTATAATATAACAATATAAAGCCTTTTTAATTCTGATTCTGAGTCACCTGCACATCCAGAGTCCACTAGTTGGGAAGGAGATGTCATGAGTGTGTGAGCAGTGGTGCTCACTGATTTAGCATGTCCACACGTTCAGGGGAATGTAATTGTTTTGCCGGTGTCTCTGTAGTCAACTAAATGCATGCATACCCCATGTACTTACACTTACACTTACCCCACGCACTTACACTTACCCCATGTACTTACACTTACTCACTTACACTTACCCCACGCACTTACACTTACCCCATGTACTTACACTTACTCACTTACACTTACCCCACGCACTTACACTTACCCCATGTACTTACACTTACTCACTTACACTTACCCCACGCACTTACACTTACCCCATGTACTTACACTTACTCACTTACACTTACCCCACGCACTTACACTTACCCCATGCACTTACACTTACTCACTTACACTTACCCCACGCACTTACACTTACCCCATGCACTTACACTTACTCACTTACACTTACCCCATGCACTTACACTCACTACACTTACCCCATGTACTTACACTTACTCACTTACACTTACCCCATGCACTACACTTACACTTACCCCATGTACTTACACTTACTCACTTACACTTACCCCACGCACTTACACTTACCCCATGCACTTACACTTACTCACTTACACTTACCCCATGCACTTACACTTACCTCACTTACACTTACCCCATGCACTTACACTTACCCCATGTACTTACACAGATTTAATATTCACTAAATACACCATTTTTGTGAAAAGAAAAATAAAGTTTTGGCGTCAGTTGTTCTCTCTTCACTAACTCAAATGAGAGGTGTACTACGTCTGATTAAATAGGAAATACTACTGCATTGTGAGAAAAGTGATAGTAAAGAATAAAGATATACTAAGGCTTGGTAAGGGCTCCAATGGATATTTTAAAGGCCACTTAACTTTACATTTGAAGTTATTTCACGTTCTAATGTGAACGTTACACAATCGGAATCACAGGAAATTCAGTTAGTACCAAGAACCATGACTTGCAGTGTAGCCTTGATGTTATCGTATCCACCAGCTGGACACTCAATTAAGATACGAGATGTTTTATTTGCCATTTGCAACAAGTACAATGGAATGCTTGGAATGTTTTATATTATTATAGACCTACTCCCGGAGTAGAAAAAAAACAAAGATTTATTGGATCAAAGTGTATATTAACAGTAGTCCATCCACTTAAATAAAAGTTATTGGAATGGAACTTCTTAATATCCATATGTTAGCAGGTAATCACACACCATGTGGATTTGGGATATTGAGTTCCAGATATGACTTCCATGTTTCTTGGCCATCTTGTGTTCAAAGTTTAAATAGTCAAGAAAAATGATGCAAAAAAAATATTAAAAGTCATTGGGATGAGTCCATGAGAGGTTCCTGTAATAACCAAAGAGAGAAGACATGTGTTAAAGAAGGTGGTCTGTGCATCCCGTCTAGACACTGAGAAACACTGCAGACCAACATAATATAGTATTATACAGTAAAGTATATAAATATATATATAATTACATTAGCATTTCAGTAAAACCTTTTTTTTTTACAAACAATTAATATACAAACGATATAGGCCTGCTGATTGAATAGTCGATATAAGCCCTTCCCAATTGTATTCAGTCTTTGTTTATCAATATTAACAGCTTGACGAAATTAGAACAATTAAAATCTACTATAATTTCCGACTAAACAATAAAAAGAAACCTTGACTTAACTGTAAAGCTGTGGCGATCCGCTGCGTTCCCCTGGTGGCGGCGAGGGGAGTGGACCAGGCTGGCGTATAAAGCTAGCAGCAGACACACGCCTAACAGCCCCACCGCCACCTCCAGCAGGTGACGTGCCGCCACCACCTGATCCACCTGCAAAACAGATTATAGTATATGTACTAACCCCAACCCTGATAACTCACTAACCCCAACCCTAAGAACTCACTAACCCCAACCCTGAGTATATGACAACATTTAAATCCACAAAATGAAGCTAACTATATACAAGGATAGCAGAGTATATGCACTACAGAAGAGGAAGACAGTATTAGCATTAGCATGACGGGGAGTGTGGGGTCACAGTAACACAGTAGCCTACCTGTGTTAGCATGACGGTGAGTGTGGGGTCACAGTAACACAGTAGCCTACCTGTGTTAGCATGACGGTGAGCGTGGGGTCACGGGTACACAGTAGCCTACCTGTGTTAGCATGACGGTGAGTGTGGGGTCACAGTAACACAGTAGCCTACCTGTGTTAGCATGACGGTGAGCGTGGGGTCACGGGTACACAGTAGCCTACCTGTGTTAGCATGACGGTGAGTGTGGGGTCACGGTAACACAGTAGCCTACCTGTGTTAGCATGACGGTGAGTGTGGGGTCACGGGTACACAGTAGCTTACCTGTGGTAGCATGACGGTGAGTGTGGGGTCACGGTAACACAGTAGCCTACCTGTGTTAGCATGACGGTGAGCGTGGGGTCGTGGCTGGACTGTAAACTGTAGCAGCTCTGGGAGGCCGAGGGCAACGCCAGAGGGACAACATGGACGGACGGCGGGACGTTCTCAACCGGTGGACATTCAGGGGGTAGTCTGTAAACACAAAGCACACCAAAAATCACCATTTGAGGATGGGAATGACGGTGTGTATGAAGTGGGGTATTTAGTTAGTTAAGTTTATTCAGTTTAGTAGAATCCACTCACAGGTCCAAAGGCAGCAGGTGTGTGGGGCCACTGATGGTGAGGCATGAATACTTGTTGTTTCCTTGCACCTCAGACAACACACGTATTGTCACATTCACAGGGGCGTTGCCTGTGAGAGAGAACGTGAACATGTAAATAAGAAATACACGCCGTACGCTGTACTGTGTGGGGGGGCGGACAGGACCCCATAATAACTAACCACCGGTGAGTGATAGACTCACCCGAGAGGCCGAGCTGACAGGCCAGGACGCCCGTGTGGAGGCTCAGGTCGTTCAGAGGAGCACCGGGGGAGCTGGACGGCGGTGCCGCCACCTTCAACGGCACTTTCAGATGCAGCTGGGAGTAGAAGGGAGTCTCTGAAGGATCTGGTGGCGGACGGGAGGGTCCACACACCTGCTCAACCAAGCTGCCATTGGCTTCAGTGCACAACTGGAAGTGTGACAGGGATGACAGCAGGCGGTTCCAGTCCTGGAAGAATCAAAAGAAATAAAACACATTTGGTAAACTGAAATCACATACGTTTAATCTTTGCGTGTAACGGTAGTCTGTTGTTAGGTGTCTTCAACTGCCTTGCACTGTAATCACAACTACCTACCACTACCTATAGTTTACATATCTGTATGATATATATATATCTGTATGATATATATATATATATATATATATATATATTAATCTACAACTTTGATGATATATGTTGATATAACTTCATACCCCTGCTTACTACCTGGTGATACTTACTGTGGATACTTACCTGTATATATAAACACCTTTTTTTATACCTAGTAGACCGTTTTTACATCTTATTTAACCACTGTACATTATATATTACCATGACTTTACCGTTACATTTGCACTCTGGTTCGATGCCAACGTCTTTTTGCTTTACTGTACTTGGGCTGTACAATAACAGCAGTGTGTTAGGTGCTTTTTAATAGGCTAGATTTCGAGTCAGCCTTTATTTATCCATTGACATGTGATCAGTTTTCATTCTAACATACCGTCATCGTGTCAGGGTTTGGCAAAGTGTGAGTCTGTCCATAGAAACGGAGGCCGAGGAGGGAGATGGACAGACTCAGAAGGCAGAGGAAGAAGGTGACTCCAGGTGGATGAAGAAAAACATAGTCTCTCAGGTTAACTCCTGGCTGGCAGGAACACATCACTAGTTCAACAACACAGAGGGTTGGACGAGGGTTATCTGGAAACAGAGAGAGGGTTTCAGTGACGTAAGAGCTGAGCTGAGCCGTCAGGGGTCAAGGGTCAGGGTCCCATCCTAGGGTCCGATACGGCGACACGTAGACTCAAACTCAAACACCCCTAACCCAACACCAGCCCACCTGTGTTGTATAGCTGGCATGCATCCCGTGTATTTATGCCCATTTCAATGCAGGACGTATTGCAATAAATCAACAGCGATGCAGAGAAGCGTTATCTCAATATGTTTACGAGGCTTACCTCATATCTTGGTTTCTTACACTGTATCCGTAACGCCAGCCTTAACACGGAACGCGAGCTGCTGTCGTACTGTATACTACGAAATATAAGGTCCAACATTTAGGTATAAAAATTAATTCAAAGCGCACTAAAAACTCGAACGAACACCAACTTCAGGAGGACGCTTGTTCGTGCACCCAGATGACTTCCTGTTTCTGTCTGCTGGGAGACGTGAGAGATACTCTCTCCACGCTGATTGGACAATAGAGCGCGTCTGGAGACGGACCCGCCTCTCATTGGCTGACACCGCGAGTCGCTTCTTCCACGAGAACAAACATTAACATAAATCATATATTTTTGAATTATATTAAATTCGTGAGTTAATGCAGAAATATCAGTCGAAGTTGCAGGTCCATGTTAAACCCATGTAGTTAATATGGGGGAATATGGGTAGCAACCTTGTTTAACCTTATTTTCTCAATGTTTGTCATACCTATATTAGAATATCTGACAACACAAATAAGGAACATATAATGTAGGAGTAAATGAAGTACAATTGGCAAGGTTTATTTTAGATTTGATTTCCCTTTATGTTGACATAATCATAGAAACTGCAACAGTAATACTTTCACTCTTTCATACACACTTTCCATTTCAAATAGTTCTCTTTGACATACATTTCAAACACACTTTCCACAGTTGAGTTCTTACTAAAGCAATCATTTAATGAAAATCATTATTACAAGGCATTTAGTAAGGCAGCATATAGGTATATCTATTGGGGTGAGGAGATGTAACCTCCTGAGGCCAACACACTTGTATTGCATTTGTATTATTTGCAATTCAAAAGAGGAACATGCAAAGACGGCCATTTTAATCACAACAGTGGTTCATCGGATGCTAAGCCATGAAGTAATGATTCTGAGGTTGTGGAGAATCCGACCCAGTCAATTCATCCAAATGCAACGGATGAACATATCGATTTAAACTCTGGCGTAAGGCCTCTCAATGTAGTGAATTCCAGACCTTAAGGACAACCACGTTGGTGATTGGATAGTGCAAACATTATTCATCTAATGACTAAATCAAATTCATCCATTTTCTACATACAAGACTCCCCCTCCTTGTACGTCGTCCACGTTAGGAAGCCCAGGTGACCTTTACAGGTTTGAAGGTCCAGGTGTCGGGATGTCCCATGTGTAGGAGGTCTTTGTAGGGAGACGTGCTCCACTGGAAGGGCGCCACCTGGTCCCAGGTCGGCCCGTTCACCGCCAGCATCTCAAACCCGCGGAACATTCCGTACGAAGTCAGCTGCAAAGCGGCACACAGCCGTGAAGCATTTTATTTTGATCTGAACCACAATTAAAATTAAGGAGAACGTACCACTCATCACTAGTAGGGTGCTAACCCCTGTGTCTCTGTACCACTCATCACTAGTAGGGTGCTAACCCCTGTGTCTCTGTACCACTCATCACTAGTAGGGTGCTAACCCCTGTGTCTCTGTACCACTCATCACTAGTAGGGTGCTAACCCCGGTGTCTCTGTACCACTCATCACTAGTAGGGTGCTAACCCCGGTGTCTCTGTACCACTAATCACTAGTAGGGTGTTAACCCGGTGTCTCTGTACCACTCATCACTAGTAGGGTGCTAACCCCGGTGTCTCTGTACCACTCATCACTAGAGTAGGGTGCTAACCCCGGTCTCTCTGTACCACTCATCACTAGAGTAGGGTGCTAACCCCGGTCTCTCTGTACCACTCATCACTCGAGTAGGGTGCTAACCCCGGTGTCTCTGTACCACTCATTACTCGAGTAGGGTGCTAACCCCGGTGTCTCTGTACCACTCATTACTCGAGTAGGGTGCTAACCCCGGTGTCTCTGTACCACTCATTACTCGAGTAGGGTGCTAACCCCGGTGTCTCTGTACCACTCATCACTCGAGTAGGGTGCTAACCCCGGTGTCTCTGTACCACTCATCACTAGAGTAGGGTGCTAACCCCGGTGTCCTGGCCAAATTCCCCAACCTGGCTCTTGTATCCACACCCAGGTGGGTGCAGCACACTGGTAGTGGATGAGGTGTAATTTCTACCACACTCGGCATGTAAAGTGCATTGAGTGCCTTGAAAAGTACATTTGATGAATTATTGTGTTATAAATCTAAATATATAAATATATATGATATGTACCTTCATATCTGTTCCCCCATGGGGCCTCTGCGTTAGGGCACCAAACGGGTACGTTCCGTTAGCCGGGTTCAGGTCCGAGCGAGCAGAGATGGCGTTTTCACCGTTGCCATGGGGATCACAGGCGTCACACCACGACAATGGATCCTCTTTATAGTTATTGTACCTGAGAGAGGAAGCAGGTGCCCCATGAGGAAACTTAAAAACAAGATGCGTTAATGGCCTCTGTAACAAGAAGCTCTGAGGCTGAAGAAGCGGAGTGTACCTCATGAGGCGAACCATCGAATCCAAGTCTGTTACGGCGGTCTGATTGCGTCTGAAGATCTGAGCCCGGGGACTCTTGTCCAAAGAGAACCACGGACCAAACTTCTCCACTAGATCATTACAGCCGCTGTCATTAAATACCTCTGGATAGTAACTACACAGAGGCAAGGAAATAAGAAGTTAAATATCTTTAGATAGTAACTACACAGAGGCAAGGAAATAAGAAGTTAAATACCCCTATCTACCTCTATCTGTAGCTATCTACACAGGGGCGAGGAAAAGGCTTTATGAAAACACTATTATTGTGAAAGACAATTTATCTTTAGAGTCCAGCCCAATAAAGATCTATTCTGGACCACATTTATTCATGTAGTGTACTCATTTATGGTATTTTTGGACATGCAGCACATAAATGCTGTAGTTGTTCTGATATTGATTGTGTCTTCAGTCTACTCACGGGATATTGAAACTCGCCCAGTAGCCTTTTTCCAGCAGTTCCTGAGTTTTATCAGCGTACATAACCAGCCCCCTGCAACAATCAGTGATTGATTACATCTAGATTACAGGACAGACAATCAGCTGGGTTAAATGGATCAATCACAGCGACTTACGGAATCTGCTCCAGCACAGTTAGGAGCTGACCTTTCATGACCGTCTGCCCTGGAGTGAAGTGGTTATAGTCTACAATCATCCACTGATTGTTATAACTGTCAAAACAAACCACAGTCGTTATCCGTTGATGCTCAAGTGAGTTTAACGACAATCACAGTCGGTTTGTTTGGCAATACAATTTAGATCAACGGACCATCGAACAGACCAATGCTGTAGTTCTGATGCGCAAAGGGAATTGGAAAAAAACAATATACAAAAGGCAGATAATGGTGTATAAACCGTGGGTGTAAACTCACGTGCCGCTGTTGTACTTGCTGAAGATCTCCGCCCACTGCTTGCCGGTGGAGGCCAGCCGATTGGCCAGGATGTTCCGGAGCCATTCCATCACCGCGCCGCTGGGCTTCACGTGCGTCCACAGGGCCGGGTTGCTGTTACCAATGGTGGTTTCTAAAGTGACCTGAAGGAAGTACGGCTGAATTTGACTAAGGGATAACAATGATAAGACATTTGATTTATATTGCATTTTGTAAATAAGGTCCTCAAGACATAAAATAAAACAGGCAATATATAATAATATCAATTAAAATAAAAATGATTTAGTTCCAAATGCTAGCATGACGTTAAATAAAGAAGAAATAAACGTCCGCACCAGACCGCTACTCAGGATATAAAAGTCATCCCCAGAGAAGATGGACCCTGGGTAGGATGAGAAGGCTTGGGTTCCTCCGGGGAGCGGAGCACCATCTGAGGAAACAATGCACAGCCAGCCATACTTGGGGTAAGGGTCTTCTTTATATCTGTACATACTATATATCAGGCCCGGAGAACCATTTCCCTGCACGCTCTCTTTAAAGGAATGTCTGCTGCTAAATGATTGATGGAAGATTGGGAATACAACCATGGCAGACCGACCACAGTGTGGTTGTTCAAGATCAAGATGTTTATATTGTCCATGTGTAACAAGTACAATGGAATGCTTACTCCCAATTCACTCCTGCAGTATGAATTTCAACAACAATGCTATACAAAAACTATCCAATACTATATACAACCTATAGTAGGTTGTATATAGTGTTGTTACTATACTGTATACTATAAACAATACTATATACTACCTACTATACTAAATAATATAAACTATAACTATAATACTATACATCATAAAAAACAATGAAGTGCCTGATGGAAGATACAGTATATCTTGCATATCTTACATGCATATGGCGAATGATGCAAAAAGCATTTTCTTGAGAGCAGGCCTACCTCGGGGAGACACACTGTAGGCAAACGTGTACTTCTTCATGATGCGAAGCATGGACTGGTACGTGTTCCAGGTGTCGTGCGAGACCAGCAGATCCTTGTTGCCTGGCAACAGTTTGATCAGAGCCGAGCAGGAGCCCGACCCGAGGGGACGCGCCGGGCTGGACTTGTTGAGGGCCGACTCCAGATCCTCAACGTCTCCCCCCATTTGGAACAGCCTGTTGGTGTACAACAACGGAACACCAGCATTGAGAGACTTTACCACATCCAGATCACTGATCAGTCCGACGGAGGTCTAGGACCAGAAACGTTAACACATATAAACGTGTTGAATTATACAAGTTTAAATAACTTAAGGACCATGAAACGGTAATGGGAATCAAAAAGACAACACACACGTTCCACTTACAGGAAGCCGAAGGGGTTGATGGAGAAAGGGCCGTTGGGAAAGGACAGCTCCCCGTTGTAGCTGTCCTCCAGACCCTTCAGCTGGAGCAGGGCCAGGTTGGCCTGGGAGGGGGAAGAAGGGGAACCATTAGGACCCGTGGTCAGGAGGAAGTCAGCTGGAGTTGCGCTCATTCAGACTCATTTGAGGAAGATGAAGGTGACCTGGTGCCAGTAGGGCTTGTTCCCTTGTTGCTGGATTTGTTCCATAACCCACTCCAGGTTCGTAGTGATGTACGCCTTCAGTCTCTGGCAGTAACCTGAGTCAAACGTGATGGGCCCGCAGTAACCCATCAGTGTGTTCATCCAGTGTTTGTACATGAGCTGAAAGGAAAACGCACAACAACAGACACATTGCAGTACAGTAAATATATATATAAACTAATCGGATTGCACTTTATTTACACCCATATCATGGAGTCTGTTATTCGGACCTGTGAGGTGACAGCAGCCTCCACGGCCCCGGCAGCATAGGCTTGGAGGCTGTCATTGAAACGAGGACTGGTAGTAACCTCCAAGAAGGCCCAGCTGAGGACGGGACACAGGACATAGGACACAGGACACAGGACACAGGACATTCATTGTGAGGCGTAAAAGGAGTCGGTTGATGGTTGGTTTTCATGGTTTTATGTACATTTTTCAGGTCTGCCAGAATGTAAGATTACAGGTACGCATGACCATTATAATGTGTGTGTGTATGTGACAGATGGGGCATATCAACGTTGTGAATGTGCGGTTTATAAGAGCAATAAAAACCACTCACCCCGACGTCTCGATGGCATCAGTAAAGTTTGCCCAGGCGACAAAATCGTCTCGATATCCCTCAGAGACGGACAGCTGGCCCGTCGCTTTGTCGACAAAAGCTGTACTTATTTCAGCTTGAACGGGGCAATAGAAACATAATACCGCAAGTGACAAGTGGAGAACACTCTTAAAACTAGTCGCTGTACGTCTTTGTCGGAAAGCCATGTTTACCAGACTGAATCATGTGATCTTTTTTTGGGTCACGTGATCAGCATATAAGCCGCGCCTTCAAATAAAAGACGAGTTCGTTACAAAGACAAATAAATACGACACAAGCATATTCATTAAAAACAAGTAATTTTTTTATTTATACATACAATTACGCCTACTGCAATATACCATTGCCTCTCGATTTAATGTCAATATCAATCGGACATGTGCAGTCACTCAAGGATTTCGGTAGTTCCGTTACAGATGCTTGCTCCAGCATATGTGCACTCAAGACACAATTCGGTTTTTACAGGAAATCACATGATCCTCCAAACAATTGTGTAATGCAACACATTTAGAGACCACAAAGCTATGAGTTCTGGTCTTCTGCTCCGCCAGTCTCTATAGACTCATTAATTCCTTCCATCAACTCGGCCCGTCGTCGCTTTTTATCCACAACTGTGAAGAGAGAGAGACATGAGAGACATGAGAGAGACATGAGACATGAGAGAGTGAAACATGAGAGAGAGAGACATGAGAGAGAGAGACATGAGAGACATAAGACATGAGAGAGTGAAACATGAGAGAGAGAGACATGAGAGAGAGAGACATGAGAGACATAAGACATGAGAGAGTGAAACATGAGAGAGAGACATGAGAGACATGAGAGAGTGAAACGTGAGAGAGAGAGACATGAGAGAGAGAGACATGAGAGACATAAGACATGAGAGAGTGAAACATGAGAGAGACATGAGAGACATGAGAGAGAGAGACATGAGAGAGACATAAGACATGAGAGAGAGTGAGACATGAGAGAGAGACATGAGAGAGACATAAGACATGAGAGAGTGAGAGTGAGAGTGAGAGAGAGAGAGAGAGAGATCAGCACATGTGTAAGAGATGTTTGTTGTAGGTATTCTTTGTTGTGCAAAGTGTGTTGTGTGTTGACGGCCAGCATTTCTCCTTCTACTGAGGTGGGCATGAGAGGGTTCCTGTGGTGATGAGTTACCATGGTAATGAGGGACCATGGTTACCGTGGTAATGACTTACCGTGGTAATGTTCGGCTGTCTTTCTTCTCAGCGTCTCCACGCCGTCCTCCCCGTCGGCCCATTCCAACACCAGGCGCCTCCCGTACAGATGGGTGCTGTGACACAGGGCGGAAAACGCTTTCTGGAGGAGGGAGAAGAAGAAGAGGTCATGTGACCACAGCACATATGGTAGCTGGGCTCCGCCTGGGCTAACCCTAAACCGTTGTGGTTATAGTCATGTGACATATGGTGAGTCTGGAGATGCCCAGGCTCAGCCAATCCAACACTCTGGTTTCATGAATGAAAATATAAGAGACAAGACCTTCATTAGAACACAGTTGTACCTGTACCTCTCTCTCTCTCTCTCTCTCTCTCTCTCTCTCTCTCTCTCTCATAAACATTCAATTGAAATGTAAAACAAATGACACACACACACACACACCCCCCCCCCCCCCCCTCCCCCTTGGGTAATAAGCCACCACATCCCGCTGCTCACCTTGGCGTCCTGCTTGGTGAGGAAATCGATGAAGCCGAACCCTCGGTGGTTCCCGGCGCCGTAGGATTTCTTGGGAAGGCGGACAGTCTGGAGCTCCCCAAAGGTGCTGAGGGGACAAGGAGATGAGGAAGGGGGTTAGGAGGAGAAACTACCGACGAGTCTTATTCATTAGATGGGAGATTCAGGTGTCACAGCGGAAAGTACAGGACAGCCGTGAAAAAATAGGTTAAAGTAGTAAAAACCATACTAAATAAATACTGACAATGTTAATGTAAAATCCTCATCTAATCCTTAACTTTTTGGACACATTTTGTTGCATGACTGCTGTCAGAGGGAGAGATAAAGAGAGATAGAGAGAGATGGAGAGAGATAGAGAGCGAGCGAGGTGTAGGTTCACCAGAAGAGCTCCCGTATCTCCTTGACGGAGGCCTGGAAGGGAACGTTCCGGACCAGGATCTTGGTTCCCGTCTGCTTCTTCTCAGTCTGCCTTTTCTTATGAGACACTTGAGCGGACCTGGAAATAACCAGAGTAGACTGGTTCAGACCACTGATGACCTGGAGTGGGCAAGACAACCACTTTGCTTTGCTTTTATTAATACCTATATACACCATAAACTGAACAAAAAATATGCCAGAAAATATTTATCATATGGATTGATTATTGATTATTACTGTCACTACAATATTATTAATGTTATTATCAGCGTGGCACTACTAACACAGATGTGGATACATTGGATTGTGACATGATCATATGTCACAGTTTGAATAATAATTGATAATAGCTTGTTAAGGTTTTGTTGACACCGTGGCCTCCTACCTTGTGGCTCTATCAGAAATCTTGATCTCCAGCTGATGATCTTCCACAGAGCAGTGCTGGGGGACGGAAGGGCAGAAGGCCCAAGTTCAGTCAAAGGTCAAATTGAAATTGGTTTTCTGAAGGTTCAAACAACATCAAGACACTTTGATAAATAAAGAAATGTACAAATGTACAGACAATTCCTCCTTGTGCTGGTGTCAGCATTCATTCTAAAGGATAAAAAGACTCATCTAGAATTAAAAGGACTAAAGTGAGTATTCCAATAGCACTAACCACTATTAGTGGGGTGCGTGAGTGTGTACCTGTAGCAGCCTCATGGCCTTCTGGGCAGACTCAGGCTTCTGATACTGAACAAACCCGTAGCCCATGGACAACATCTTGCCTGGGAATATAAATAACAAGGGGGGGGATTGTTATGGGCTTAATGCCTGACATTAACATGCTCAAAGATATTCCTCTAGTGTCTTACAAGGACCTGGAAGTGAAACCAAACAGGAATCCAGAATTTGAGATGACTCAAGTATATTTTATTGTAAATGACACAGTCGCCCCCTTCGGCTGGTTGCAGAATGTCTTCATAGAGGATTGTTTCAAAATCATTTAAGTCACTTAGCTGCTCTTTTTTTGTTTATTTTATTGTATATATTATTTTTAATTTTAATTTTAATGTTACAAATGGCCAAAAAAGATCTTGTATCTTGATATAAAAGAATGGGTCAAGAGACTCTTTGTAAGACATTGTGGATATTCATATAAATGTTTTCTGCTATCACCACGATCTGTTGACCTTTTAAAGAACACTGGTACGGATAGTGAATGAAACCATGGTGAAACATACCTGTTTTATCCTTCTTCTTAGACACTGTGCAGGAGGTCACTTTGCCACATTTGGAGAATGTCTGCAAACAAACAATATTCAACATTTGACACTAGGGATGACACTAATGAAACTACTAAGGACACTAATGATGACACTAGTGATGACACTAATGACTTGTGACGACACTACTGATGACACTACTAATGACACTACTAATGACACTACTGATGACACTGGTAATGACACTACTAAAGACACTGGTAATGACACTACTAATGACACTACTAAAGACACTGGTAATGACACTGGTAATGACTAGTAATTCCACTGTGCCGACCTCTTGAAGCGTCTCCTCCGTTGTGCTGAAGTTAAGGTTCTTAATAAACAGCGTGGAGCCTGGAACACTTTCTTCCTCCTCCTCCTCCTCCTCCTCCTCCTCCTCTTTCTCCTGCTGCTTCATCACCACGTCTACCTGCGCTGCTGGAGTTGTTGACGTGGACGCATCTAGAAGACGGAAGGTGGAGAGCTTATAGAACACTTCTGTTGTGTGCAGACACATTTTTATGTAAAGCAGAGACATATAAACCAAGTCGGTGACGAAGTTTGTAGAAACGGTACCCGTTTGAGGCGGGGCTGTGGTGAACACGCCTCCTGGGGCCCACTCCAGATACAACGGGATGTGATGGAACTGTGGAGGTAGAGGGGAGAGACTAAGGAAGAGACAAAGACCTATGTGGGGCTTGAGCCCTGAGCCTCTTGGAGGCTCGTTAGGAAGGAAATGCACTCCTGGTGACTAGTAGTTCTCTTGCCCACCCATGATGTTGAATGACCTTGTTGTAAGTTAATGTAACATAAGCCTCCACTCCCACGTATCCATCCCACCACACCTTGCTGTAGGCCAGCTTCATGAAGGCCCTCTTGGCCTCGGTGGGCTCCAGGAACTCTACGATGGCGGTGAGGCCCGAGGGGGGCAGCAGCACCCGGCCCAGGGAGCCGTGGGGGGAGAAGAGCTCCTCAAGCTCCGTCAGGGTCACCCCGGCAGGGAGGTTCTTCACCAGCATCACCGTGGTGCTCCGAGCCACCACCGCCTACACACAGAGGAGATCGAATGAAACGGCTTCACCTTCATCAGAAAGGAATATGAATAATATCAATATGCATAGTAAACTTACATACATCTTATTTAACAACTGAACATTATATATTACCATGCACTTTACAGCAACATTTGCACTCTGGTTAGATGCCAAATTATTTTCTCTGTACTGTACTGGTGCTGTACAACGACAATACATTATAATCTAATGTAATCTAATATATACTCAGAGGATATATGCTTTATTGTAGCAGCTGACAGGTGGTTTAACATGAGCGGACGGTAGTTTGGGAAGGGAGATCCCACCTGGCTGAAGGAGTCCAAGGACACCTTGTTGTCCAGCAGGAACTGGCGTGTCTCCTGGACGATCTGGGTCTCCCCCAGGGCCATCCGCACCGCCAGGCTGCCTTTAGACTCCTGGAGCAGAGACCGACCCAACAAGACCTCAACCATTAGTATCCTATTGTTTAGGATAGGATCGTTTAGTTAAGAGTAAAGCATTGTTGTTGAAATTCATACTGCGGGAGGGAATGGGGAGTAAGCATTCCATTGTACTTGATACACAGAGCAAATAAAAACATCTTGAATCTTGAGTCACTAATGGGTTTGGAGCAGGATGTCTAGCGTTCATTTAAGGGATAAAAACGCAAATCAAGAAATAATTGGATCCATATAATACACAACATAATACAGTTGTGCAGCATTTGCTACTGGATTTGAACTTGAATTTCCTTCAGGATAAATAAAGCATTTAATTATCTATTTGGAATGTAATATGCAGAATGTGAGAAGGCTCCTGGTTTATGGTGGCATCTATCCATCCATGTACAGAATGACCACATGAATGTTACCATAACACCTAAAGGACATCTATCCATCCATGTACAGAATGACCACATGAATGTTACCATACAACCTAAAGGACATCTGTCCTTTCATGTACAGGATGACCACATGAATGTTACCATAACACCTAAAGGACATCTATCCATCCATGTACAGAATGACCACATGAATGTTACCATACAACCTAAAGGACATCTATCCATCCATGTACAGAATGACCACATGAATGTTACCATACAACCTAAAGGACATCTGTCCTTTCATGTACAGGATGACCACATGAACGTGTCGAGGCTGAGGGGGCGGAGCTACTCACGTGATCCAGCACTTGGCTCTTGGTGGTGTTGTACTTCTCTGCGATGGCGTCTGCCACTGCGTTTGCTCCCACAAAAAGGGTGTTCCAGTTGTGGGAGCTTCAAGAGAGAGACGCGTCGTTTTAATCAACATTCACACGGCACAGGCGTCCTCACGGTCTTAACGAGATGCACATCTGCCCACCTGGTACTCGCCGCTTTACTTTTGGCGTCCCTCTGCCGTTTGTAGGAGGAGCCTCCGGTGGCGTCCGCTGAGTCTTCTTTTTCTTTCTTCAGGTTGGAGGGAAGCAGGTGGAGCATCCGACCCTGGAGGTGGGAAGACAACAATGACATGCCGACATCTCACTGGAAAGGTAAGACTCTCACGTCCAGAACTGCATGCCGGTGTATCGGAGCACGGTGGTACGTGTATTGAATCAAACAGAACCTGCCCACAGCATCTTACGAGGTACGCTCACGTTTCAGGGCTGGACCTTTGTCCACCGTCAACACCGTCAATGGAAATGATAACCATTTCTTTTAACCAGTGGCCTCTCTTTACAAGCTTTGCCTCACAGTCGAGAGGTGAGGGTGTCTTGCGCAGGGACACCTCGACACTTGGCTTGAAGGAGCCAAGGGATGGAACCAGCAACCTTCCGGTTTTCCAAACAAACCGTTCTACCTCCTGAGCTACTGGCGTCCACCATCCATAAACAAGGTGTGTGTTAGACGCCTGTAGTTTGGAACATCCAAACTACAGGCGTGACCGCCGCTGGCACTCTGTGGGTCGGATGTCAACTCACCTGGAAGACGTGGCCGTCCAGCTGAGCCATGGCCGACACGGCGTTCTCCGGAATCATGAAGGTGACGAAGGCGAATCCTTTGGACTGCTTGGTGAGGTTGTCGATGGGGAAGTGCACCTCGGACAGCGGCCCTAAAGGGGAGGAGTCTACCGGTCAGGTGGTGGGGAACGCTCAAACGTTTCTTTGTGTTTTTCGTGTAGGAATTATATTGAATATACACTTCAACACACCGTGTTGGGTGAACAAGTTTTTGATGTCTTCCTCGGTGCAGGTGTAGGTCAGGTTTCTGATGAAGATGCGGCCCGAGTCGGACACATCTTCCTCCTCCTCGTCGTCCTTCAGGGCCCGGGAGAAGTCTAGCTCCGCCTCTTTCTCACGTTTCTTCTTCCACGCGACGTCCTTGGACGAGTCGACGCGGAACACTTCAATGTAACGTCCGCCTGAAACCACAAGTGAAGGGAACCCAAGTGAGTTATATACATACATACATACATACATATATATATACATATATACATATATACATATATACATACATACATATATACATATATACATACATACATATATACATATATACATACATACATATATACATACATATATATACATACATACACATATATATATATATATATATATATATATATATATATATATATATATATACTGTATATACATATATGTATACGTATATATATATATATATATATATATATATATACATACATATATATATATACTGTATATACATACATACACACAATTACATGCATGACTCAAAACATATGAAATAATAGCGTACAGAACTCACCCATGTAATCATTAGTCTTATCCAGGGCCTTCTCCACCTCGGCGTCAGAGTTCAGATCAACGTATAAATAACCTGGGAAAGACACACGGAAGAGACACATTCTGAGTAAGCAAGTAATACATAAAGAGCCACCAACCGCTAGGAAACCGTTTCTAACAGAGAGGAAACCATTTCTAACAGAGAGGAAACCGTTTCTAACAGAGAGGAAACCGTTTCTAACAGAGAGGAAACCGTTTCGAACAGATGGGAATCAGTTTCGAACAGAGAGGAATCAGTTTCGAACAGATAGGAATCAGTTTTCGAACAGATAGGAATCAGTTTCTAACAGAGAGGAAACAGTCAACTGATTATTCCACACACCGGTTCTGCCGCCACTTTCGTTGCGTCCGATCCTGATGGCGGCAGGTCTCAGGGGGGCCATGAACTCTCGTATTTGTTGCTGTCACGAAAATAAAAAAAAACACGCCATCATAAATTAAGTTTCACATAGGATGTTTCAACTAAATGTTTCTTTAGCTTGAATTGCAAAAGGATTTATTATTGTTTTGTCCCGGTCCCTTACCTCTTTGACGGTAAACGGAGCACCTCTCAGTTTTATTGTGAATTCCGTAGTGGGCTCTGTCTAAACAACAACAGAAACCTGGGTTAGGTTACAGGTTGGTCAAATAAATAATAATAATAATAATAATATGCGTGTCATCTTATACGAGTGTTCACCTCCTGCTTGGCCTTTTTGCTGGCTTTGCTCTGCTTCTTCTCCCCGCTAGAGGTGGTGGAGGTTTTGGTCTTCGGGAGGTGGTCTTTGTCGCCACTCTCATAAGCGCTGTCCCCCTGAACCCCTGCTGCGGCACGCTGTTCTTCCTCATGGTCACCATCATCTTCAGCATCCTCCTTGTCCTCGTCCTCCTCCCCCTGTTCCATGGTTTCCTCCGTGGAAGCCACTTTGGACCTCAGGTACTCCATGTCGGACAAACCGCTCTTCAGAGCTCCCTTAGGATCACCTGAATCCAGAATACACATTCCATTACTTGATCAGGAGTTACATCTGATTTAATTACTCTTTTGACTACTGATCCAATTGCTCACTTCATTTCATATATCTCTTCCACAGCGTTCTTCCTTTTTATAATTGATATGCCTACATTTAATGCATTTCTATGTGTGGAATGTGCTTTACAAATAAAGGTTATTATCATCATGATCATCAGGCACACAGTTCAACAAAAAACATGGAAACAGACGGTCTACCTTGCTCAGCACTGGCTCCTTTCTCCTCTTCCTCCTCCTCTTTTTCCTCTTCAGGTTCTTCATCTTCAGACTGGTCCGAGTCAAAGTTGAGGTAATCGTCGGAAGCTGGTTTCTTCTTCTTCAGAGTCTTTTCTTTCACGGTAGCAGGGAGCTCTCTGGCTCCAGGGAGCTCTCCTGGAGTCGAGTCGTTGGCCCAGGTGGGCACTTGGTTCCGCTTTGTGTGAATGGAGACAAACTCCTTGAAGGCCGGGTCCTCCTCCAGCTGGTGAACAGAGGTCAACACATGTCAGCATGGACTTGATTTACCAGTTATGTCCATTAAATACACTGAAAATGCTGAACATTATTCTTCTTATTATTTTTTATGTTTTACTGTAGTGAAAATAACAAGGTAGAATAGAGAGATAAGCATACTGCCAGACTCTGCCCGTTAAAGAGTAACTTAATATATACACTTTAATAAACACAACGTACTAAGGCCACAAAAACATAAACAAAACATACTTGGTCGAGTTTCTGGATGGACGGCTTCTTTTTCTGAAGGCAGAAAATAACAGAAGACAAGTTATAAGTTAACATCCGTCGACAAACGCAGACTCTTTCAGTGAAGCCACCTACACACCCCCTGAAGAAACTCTCGGACAGCACAGGAGTCAATCTATATTCATTTGTTTCGATGTGAAGTTGAGAGAGCATAGGACCTGTGAGCTCTCCGTGGGCGTGGCGCCCGGGGGTGGAGGCGGGGCGGCCGTCTGGCTGTGTTTGCTCCAAGCTCTGGTTTTGGAGGGGTCTCCGAATGCTTTACACAGCTCCACCTGGAAAGTAACAGGGCGCCAACATGTCAGACAAGGAAAGCGTATTGGTTGGATGGAGGCCAAGAGTCACTCGCCGTAACTCTCATCACTCGCCGTAACTCATCACCGACCGTAACTCTATCACTGACCGTAACTCTCATCACTCAACACTCGCCGTAACTCTCATCACTGACCGTAACTCTCATCACTCAACACTCGCCGTAACTCTCATCACTCACCGTAACTCGTCACTCACCGTAACTCATCACTCACCG
The DNA here is from genome assembly GCA_027704905.1 of Muraenolepis orangiensis. Lineage (NCBI taxonomy): Eukaryota > Metazoa > Chordata > Actinopteri > Gadiformes > Muraenolepididae > Muraenolepis > Muraenolepis orangiensis. The sequence continues at coordinate 4,270,768 of CM051017.1, read as the reverse complement.
TAACTCATCACTGACCGTAACTCATCATCACTGACCGTAACTCATCACTCACCGTAACTCATCATCACTCACCGTAACTCTCGCGGTGTCCACGAAGCTCCTGTTGAAATGTTGCAGCGCTTTGACGGCATCTTCTTCGGTTTTATAACCGACGAAACCGAACTTACGAAACTTGCCGCTGTTCGTGAACTTTAACGTGCAGTCGGTGAGCGTTCCGATGGCAGCGAACAGCTCCCGGAACCTCTCCTCCTTCATCTAGATCACATTAGATTAGATTACATTAGATTCTAATGTATTGTCGTTGTACAGCACCAGTACAGTACAGAGAAAATAATTTGGCATCTAACCAGAGTGCAGTAAAGTGCATGTTAATATATAATGTACAGAACAAAATAACATGTAAAAAAAAGTATACTAAAAACAGGTATAAAATAACTTATAGAGTAGGTATGAGTATGTGCAGGTATAGATAGGTATATATATATATATATATATATATATATATATATATATATATATATACACACACAAGGTAAATATACAAGTATAAACAAGTAGTGAGCAGGGGTATGCAGTTGTATCAGAAGATAAATCTATATAAATGTATATACAGCAGGTAGTGAGCAGGGATGTGTAGTTATATCAGCAGTTGATGATTAATATATATATATGTATCTATCATGTTCATATAACGTGAATATAAAGATCATCGTTAGTTTCCACCGTGCCGTCTCGTCGCTCCACCTCATAGAACCCAACCAGACCATGTAGCTGCTCGGTGTGCGACTCACCCCGTTAGGAAGGTTCTTAACGATGAGTCGCGACATCGTTGCTGAAATAAAAACTATTATTATAACCGGACTTAAGTCTTTAAAAAATGTCAACAAACAAGCATGTCGTTATCAGTAGGTCGCCATTGATGTGGGAGGGGCTTATTGGGTCGTCAGTACGCATGCGTAAAGACTACGAGGGGCTTTGACGTTTGACAAAGTACAAATGACTCAATCAATACTAATAAATCGAATCAAAAAGGCATCAATACTGACCATTAGCACGAAGCCAATGACACTTGTGTCATCTATATGATTTATCTGTGATTTATTTGTATTGTTATTGAGCATAATATAATACAATACAATATCATATAGTTCTGTTATAATATATAACAAATTAAGTTCTATTTTCTTCTTTGAAGAATTATGAATATTTAAATTAAAATGTAATAATGTTAAATACAGATTGAAGCGTTCCAAAATAGTGCATTCCAATATAGAGACATTACGACAATCATTCTTCAGTATAATATTTATTATTAAGGTGAAATAGGAAATTAACGTTCAGTCATTATAAAAAATGGCAGCAAGATTCCTCATGTTATTTTCAGTCGACTTGTGTTAGCACACTTACAGTAGTTTAACATGTTGGGAATGACAGTGTTCTCACACACGGGTGGACATCAGTGTATCAAGGAGGGGTGGACATCAGTGTATCAAGGAGGGGTGGACATCAGTGTATCAAGGAGGGGTGGACATCAGTGTATCAAGGAGGGGTGGACATCAGTGTATCAAGGAGGGGCGGACATCAGTGTATCAAGGAGGGGTGGACATCAGTGTATCAAGGAGGGGTGGACATCAGTGTATCAAGGAGGGGGCGGACATCAGTGTATCAAGGAGGGGTGGACATCAGTGTATCAAGGAGGGGCGGACATCAGTGTATCAAGGAGGGGTGGACATCAGTGTATCAAGGAGCATGGTGTTCTCACAGAGGAGTGGACATCAGTGTATCAAGGCCGTTAGACGCACTCTTCTTCTTCTGGTCTTTAGACTGGAACTCCTGGTGGATCTCCAAGAACGTTTTACCCTTGGTCTCCGGGACAACGAAGAATATGAAGGTCCCCACTGAGCAGCACACAACCAGGAAGACCATGAAGGAATACTGCTGGAGCCCAGTCTGTGAGAGGAACCAGGGCACACGGTTAACTCTTAACTGTTTTAGTGTCTTCTTTTGTGTTTATTGTTGTACAACGTCTTTTACTGTGTATTGTGACTGTCCACCTGTTTTGTCCTGTGTATTTTACTTCTAACTTGCTCCTGTACAGCACTTTGTGACTTAATTGTCTGCGAAAAGTGCTTTATAAATACATTTTACTTACTCGTACTTACTCACACTGACACTGACTCTCTAACAACACGTTGTTGTATAAAGTATTTGGTTTAATGCCCTCGTACTCAAAATGTTGTATTCTACACTTTATTCTACAATTTAAAAGAAAGTATTAACGGGATGATAGTCCACGTGCTTCACTTAATTGTATTCTTATTCTTCTCCACATAACGCATACAGTTAAGTAACACTACCATGCAGCGCCCCTCAGTGGTCTATCATTGTAACAACAGGACACAACAAACGTCACACTGACACTGTCTCTCCAACAACACGTCACACTGACACTGTCTCTCCAACAACACGTCACACTGACACTGTCTCTCCAACAACACGTCACACTGACACTGTCTCTCCAACAACACGTCACACTGACACTGTCTCTCCAATAAGAAAGCCTCTTTAGTAGACTCATTAACACAATAGAACGGGGATTGTGTCCTGCACACGCAGAGGGTTGGAAAAACAGTAAGTGTGACAACATAAAAATACGTTTTAACAAACATATGAACAGGCACACACAGAAGGGATTCCTATAACAACTCCTTACCACACACAACCACGTGTGTGTGCATAAAACACACTTAATTTCATGGTCCATAGTCCTTTTACGCCATACAACTTCTGGTATAGGGATGTTTACCTGCAGACATCTCTATACCAGCTTCTTAAACACTAAAGTATCTTAAAGTCCCAGTCCATGACATCAAGCTGCTGTAGATATCTTCTGGGAGAGCTGATTTCTGGTCAGAAACTGTATATACATTTTAAATTGTCTATTGTAAGAAACAAGGCAATGCACACATTGTCTTCACATAGTTGTAATTCATTTTTGTTACATTTTAAACTAATAATCGTACCCACATTGCAAAACCGTTCATAGTAAATAGTAAGAGCATCTGCTCCCATTGAGAGGAGGTCCTGGGGTCCTACCACTATGAAGGGGAAGACCATGCCGATGACGAGGAAGCTCAGCCAGCTGACGGTCCCACAGATGACGTAGGCAGCGGGCCGCGAGGTCTGGGTGAATAGCTCTGTGTTCAGGCTGCTCGTCACGCCGCCTGTCGGACGTGGAGAACATGATCATGTAAGGCAGCCAGAGTCAATTTGAACATGCAAGAGATTCCAAGTGAAAAGTACTATTGGAACTTAGGGGTTGTGATTTAGTTAGTTAGTTAGTTAGTTAGTTAGTTAGTTACCTGGTCCCAAACCGAAACTCAGAATGAAGGCGAAAATGCAGGCCATGCTAACATAAGGCAAGACTGGGCTGGTGTCCTGACGGAAAAAGAGATAAACAATGACAATAAATAAAATAAATACAAAGTAAAACAAACAAATACATAGATTGTTTAATTAAAATTCTGTACAATACGAGGAATACAAATATTTAGTTCTCTGCAATAAATTGGAAATAAATCATAGAGATATGTACATATAAAGTTATAGTTAATATTTTTGCCTTGACTTGTATCTATTTCTATGATGTGCCGTTGTAACATCAACATCTCCTTGGTGGGATGAACAAGGTGTTATCCTATCCTCATGAGCCATGAATCACCTGGAAGGTGAGGGACAAGGTGAACGCCACGCAGCAGACGCACATCAGGAAGTAGCCTCCCACGATCAGCGCTTTCCTCCCCAGACGGTCGATGAGGACTCCCTGGCAGGCAGACCACATGTCATGAGACCCCACAACACATCACCGGCCCTGTATCAAGCTGTGTGTTCATCGCTGTGATGCTGCCACTCACACACGTCAAAGCGGTGATGCATTCACAGGCCCCGGTGCCTACAGTCGCATATGGAATCTTATCGACCGGAATGCCAGATTGTCTAAATACATAATCTGCATAGAAATAAATCTGGAAGAAAAAGAAACAGCAAGTTGTTCAGTATGATATTTCAGAATGATAATTTTTTTCGGCTAGCTTTCCACCTAGCCTGCTAACTTACCCCCTCCTACTATCTAACCCTCCACCTCCCTACTATCTAACCCTCCTCCCTACTATCTAACCCTCCTCCTCCCTACTATCTAACCCTCCTCCCTACTATCTAACCCTCCTTCTCCTACTATGTAACCATCCACCTCCCTACTATCTAACCCTCCTCCCTACTATCTAACCCTCCTCCCTACTATCTAACCCTCCTCCATACTATCTAACCCTCCTCCTCCCTACTATCTAACCCTCCTCCCTACTATCTACCCCTCCACCTCCCTACTATCTAACCCTCCACCTCCCTACTATCTAACCCTCCTCCTCCATACTATCTAACCCTTCACCTCCCTACTATCTAACCCTCCTCCTCCCTACTATCTAACCCTCCTCCTCCCTACTATCTAACCCTCCACCTCCCTACTATCTAACCCTCCTTCTCCTTCTCCTACTATCTAACCCTCCTCCTCCACATCCCCCCAGAGTTGAAGGCGTGGCCTGTGCTCGTGAAGTTATCATGGGTGGAATGCCAGTGAATGAGTTTTGGACGTACAGCGTTGATCCCATTGAGCTGCTGTGCAGAGTTGATCACTACGATGGTGAGGAGCTGCCAGCGCAGGCTGCGGTCTCTAAAGAGCTCCCAGGGTTTCTTGGCTTGAAGCCCTGATGCCAAAAGCCTTTCACGGTCCATATCTTCCCTTTCGCTCTGGAAGTCACCAGACCTCAACCGCCTCAGAGCTGCGGAGGGAGAGTGAGAGAGAGAGAGAGAGAGAGAGAGAGAGAGAGAGAGAGAGAGAGAGAGAGAGAGAGAGAGAGAGAGAGAGAGAGAGAGAGAGAGAGAGAGAGAGAGAGAGAGAGAGAGAGAGAGAGAGAGAGATACACATGAACTTGAGTACAAACAGCATTTCTTATGCACAAAGGCTGAATGAATCTAATCTCTTATAATCAGTAACAATATCTCAAGCAAATTCCACAAAAGTCCATAACTTCTACTGTTAGCTAGAAGGTGATCACATGCTGGCATCTGATCATATTAAAGATATTCAAATGTCAATTTCAAACAGACATGCACAGCTGCAAGGACCTCCCACGTGGCGTGAGAGTGAGAGCAAAGAGCCACCCTGGTACCGTTGTCACACGCCGCCTCGTCTCCCCGGTCGATGAGCAGATAGCGCGGGCTCTCCGGGAAGAAGGGGAGGAAGAGGAGCTGCATGATGGCAGGGATGCAGGTGGTGGAGAGAAGGATGGGCCAGTACTGCTCATCCCCCAGGAGCTCTCTGCACAAACAACCAACACATATATAAACACACATCGGGTGTGCACTTCCATGCATTGAGGAGATCTGTAGGACCAGATGTCGGAAGAAGGCCACGTCCATCACAAAGGACTGCAACCGCCCTGGGCTCCATCTCTTCTCCCCCCTACCGTCCGGTCGCCGGTTGTGCAGCATACGCACAGCAAGGACTACCGGGTTTAAGGATAGTTTTTATCCCCAGACAGTGACCCACTGAACTGCTAGGAGTGCTGCCACTATCATAACATGATATCATTAACATTACACTATCATAACATGTCATTAACATTACACTATCATAACATGTCATAAACATTACACTATCATACTTCGCTGGACTTTCTGGACTGATTACTGCACTGTATTCATGATGCTGCTGCACTACTGGCACTTTAAATGCTTTAAAATATTTTTGCACAATTCAACATCACAATATCACAATATCACAATATCAGTCACTTTGCTGTTATTTTTAAATTAAAAAATAAATTAAAATAATTTAATTTTTATTGTATATATTATTTTAATGGTATTGTTTTTGAGATGTATACTGCGGGAGGGAATGGGGAGAGAGCATTCCTATGTACATAGGATTACAAATGGCCAATAAATATCTTGTATCTTGTATTGTTCATATCCTTGAGGAATCCAAACACGCACGTGGTAAAGCAAAGGTTTATACCTAATATTGTCCTAACAGGGGAACCTGCAGCTCTGTTCATCGCCGTGCGTATGACAGTGATCCATACGGGTGGTTCATCAGCGTGTCAATGAAGTCTCAGTTTGTTCCCCAAATCCCCATTTAGTGGACATAACTGCACTGCAGACCACGAGGAGGCCCTGGAACCGAGACATGGGCCAGGTGCATTGCGGTCACGACGTGTTCAGTGCTCACTTGAGGCCTATGACTTGTCCCGAAAGTATTCCCCCGGTGATGAAGACCGCGGTCCCCATCGAGGTGGTTCCACGCAGCTCCGTCGGGGCGATCTCCCCTAAATAAAGAGGTTGAACGGACAAACCGATTCCTGCCAAAAGACGACGACCAGACGCCCAAACACAACATGAAGCGTCTTGTTTTCACTCTCGCCATTAACAGTGAGAATAGAAAAAAGCAAAGATTTAAAAAAATAGGTCACACTCAATATTCACCTGCGTTTATTCCAATTACGAACCGTCCAACGATGAGCAACTCAAAGCTCCCTGCGGGTTGGCTGAGACCCATGAGCAGGGCGGCCGCGATGGCAAACACATTGTTGACCAACAATGAGCCTTTCCTGTGGCAGATGAGACGTATCCGTTAGCATCACGCTCCCCACACGCTACAGGGATGAACTCTCTGGTTAGGCACCTTCCCAACTTGACCGATAGCGTCCCACCGATGCACACCCCGACCAGGCCTCCCAGGGTGAAGATGGACACCACGGTGGACCACAGCAGAGTGAGGGCCTGGGCTGGGATCTCCGTCTGGTAGCGGTCCAGCCAGGTCTGGTTGATGAACTTCTGCACGGACTGCACGGAGAGAGAATGCATGGAGGACAATGGGTACCTGACGTGTGCGTCTACACAAACACACACACACGCGCACATACACACACGCACACACACACGCGTACACACGCACGCACACACACTGCTAGACAACTACACTGTACAATATATGCTTCAACAAAATTGTGGAGCAATCTTCAATGTGCACTCTTAACACACAACAGCAGTTGTGAAAACAATATATATATATATATATATATTTTAAAACTAAACAAACATTTTAAAATGTAAAGAAACTATTTCAAGTTATACTGCACATGTGTAAGGTTTGCTGTGACCTAAAACAGTCTGTCAGGTCAAAGCAAACTTTAAATCTGTATTTTTGTTTAGTTTTTGTATAATTAGCCTAAAATAACGAAGAGGCATAGTCCTATATTACTATTCTAGTCCTACAGTTCCTTAATATTCTCCTACACACCCCCCACCCCCCCCTCCCCTGGGTCCGGGTACTGAGGGTCAGGGGTCAGGGGTCAGGGGTCAGGGGTCACTACCTGCGTGGGAGCGTTGATGATGGACACGTTGTAGCCGTACTGGAAGGTCCCTCCTACGCACGCTGCACACACCGCACACGCAAGGGCCTTGTGTGGAAACTGGAACGTACAGGAAAAAAAGGGAAAAGAAAACATGGGGAATGTCGGTCAAGGTGGTCAAAATATTAATATTAATTGTATGACCGTACGGGAACTCTGTGTGAAACATATAGGTTACTTCGTCCACCGTTTTCCACAATACACTCACTATATGGCGACCCTACCTTGGGGTTATCCTTGGGTTCTTTGAAGCTTGTCCATTCTTTTAAGTACGAGCATTATATAAAATATTATTCTAAATAGCCTTTTTCCCCTTGACTATACATCTAGCGAGGCTCAGGTCCCACTGGTCAGAGAGCGCTCAGTCCCACTGGTCAGAGAGCGCTCAGGTCCCACTGGTCAGAGAGCGCTCAGGTCCCACTGGTCAGAGAGCGCTCAGTCCCCTCCATGGACGGTGCAGTAATATAAGTGGTGTCATATCAACTCCTCTGAAACAAACATCCTTCGTTCTGCTTGATCTGCTGCTGCAGTACTTCATGGTATTTATACATGACTTCATGGTGTTTATACATGACTTAATGGTTGATTTATAGTTTTTAGAAAGAGGCAGAAGTTGGACCTGGAGGAATCGTATTCGGTCGTCCTTGTCCACATCTCAACCGGTATGGGTCAAGTCCCTGTGACGCTTCTCCCGCTTTTAGACATCTCATGTAACACGGGTTACGTTATTGACAGACAACTAAGGCGATTAAAAAAAAGCGAACCGTGACATCATTGAGGAAGAAATAAATGTTCTGCTGTCAGAAAGCATAACTGTGCAGTAGGCCTGGCCATATATATACATATATATATATGTTTTAAATACGAAGGCTACTGGAAGACATGAAATCATGATTAGGCCTATATTGCATTGTTCAGCCAATACAGGTGTTGTGTGGTACCTTTCTTTCTGTCGGTGTTCCCTCGGTCTGGATGGAGCCCATGGTGGAGCCTGCTTTACTTCACGGGTTTAATTGCAGTTCCCGAGCATCTCAGCGTCCTCACGTGATCTGGTGGTTGTTGTCTGGTCAGCGGTCCTAAACACAGAACCCATGAATTGGGAGGGCGTGTTCTGAAGAATTCACCTGTCACTAGAGGGCCCTCAGCAGAGCACCTTACCCACACCAGAAAGTCCCCTGAATCCGGATTCGGATCTGGATCTGAGCCAAAAGCAAATCAGCTGTTCATAAGTAATCTTACCACCAAGTTAAACAGTCAAACAAACAGACAAACAGACAAACAGACAAACAGACAGACAGACAAACAGATAGACAGACAAAAACAGGGGTGGAAGCGTAACCCCACAGTAATGACACATCTACATATTAAAAAGATATGAATAACTAAGTTCTGTTTTCAACATAGTTTTTGTGTATTTTATAACAATTCACAAATCACTTACACCATATGGTCTTTCATCCCATCTGCGGTGCAATTATTTAGAATTAATTAGAAAGTAAGTCTATTTAGTTCAGGTGTACTTCTCTGCACCGCCCGATTCATCCAGCTGGACAACACCATTCAACACACACACACACACACACGCACGCACGCACACACACGCACACACACACACGCACGCACGCACACACGCACACAGTTAACAGTGGCTTAGAGACTACTAGTCTACTATAGGTATAAAAACTGTTCTAAAATGACTTATAGAGTATGTATGAGATATGTGCATAATAATAGGTATATACCTGTATATATATATATATATACAGGTAAGTATACAAGTATTCAACAGGTAGTGATCAGGGGTGATCATGCAATATATGAGAAACAATAGTATTACATTTACAATTTTGGGGTATATTTAAAAAAATATATATATAAAATATAATTAATAATAATAGATTCTAGAGAGTTTCTTCGACCTTAGGAAGGAAGGCGCTGCACATGGGCGCACCCCCCCCCCCCCCCCTCACGTGCAGCCCGCAGCGACGGTCTGGTGCCACACTATAACTCTTCCCCCCCTCAGACTGTAGTTCCAACGTATCGATCGGCGGAGCAGCAGCTGCTCGGCTCCCTGCTCGCGGGTCCGTGATGTCGTGCAAAAAGCCGCGATCGGTGGCGAACCCCCTGGAGTCGACCATGTCCACACCCGGGGAACGCATTCTAAAAGAATGCCACCATTTGTATGTCGACAGCGATCACGGTAAATACCAAGTGGAAAGTCTGTGTGTGTGTGTGTGTGTGTGTGTGTGTGTGTGTGTGTGTGTGTGTGTGTGTGTGTGTGTGTGTGTGTGTGTGTGTGTGTGTGTGTGTGTGTGTGTGTGTGTGTGTGTGTGTGTGTGTGTGTGTGTGTGTGTGTGTGTGTGTGTGTGTGTGTGTGTGTGTGTGTGTGTGTGTGTGTGTGTGTGTGTGTGTGTGTTGGATCAACGTTTTGATGTTATGGAGCCTTGACCCTTGATCTTACAGTTCGTGCTGACTTTGCGTTACTAATCAGAGGGACTCTCACTGACAGACTCACTCAAACATGGTTTTGAATAAACATAATAACGCAATGCAAAAACATCCATAACACCCATATTACACAGTGTGTGTGTGTGTGTGTGTGTGTGTGTGTGTGTGTGTGTGTGTGCAGCTGTACAAAGTCACATAGGTTATTACATGTATAACTATTTTGATGTGACAGCTGATCCATTTTTAGAGGCCTTGATATTGGGTGGGGAATTAGACTGGTACTACAGACTGGGTGGCAGGAGCTCAGGAGGTAGAGCGGTCGTCTGAGTGACAACCGGAAGGTTGCTGGTTCGATCCCCCGGCAAAGTGTGGAGGTGTCCCTGAGCAAGACACCCTAACCCTAACTGCTCCTTGCATGGCTGACTCCACCATGGGTGGATGAATGTGTGTGTGAATGGGTGAATGTGAGGCATGACTGGTAAAGCCAAAGCGCTGTAGAAATGCAGTCCATTTACCAATTTAACAATTACTACAACCGTCTGTCACTGTGTTCAGGTCTGGTCAGGATTGCCAGCAGTGTGGGTGTGCGTCTCTTACCTCCACAGAAGAAGATCTTTGTGATGATAATGGGAAACCACTCTGCAGGAAAAAGTTCCTTCATCAACTGGTATTTTCCTCAGTTTATATAAACAACACCATTCACTCCCAGCCCTTCGGTTCTGTTAGTTTCAGGTTCGATGGTCAAACACAGGTTTTACTATCCTCATTGTAAACCTCAGCTGGCCACTTATTAACCGTCTGAGGTTTCTTTCATTCTTATCCTATCTTATCTGTGTGACAGATAACAAAACAAAACAAGACAACATTCAACATGAACATCAATGTATGTAAACACAGTGGAGGTCGTTTCCACGACCTCCACTGTGTTCTCAGCTCCACATTAACAGTCGTATACTCCGATCATACTATTGACCGATCGATATGTTAAGTAGTTGATTGGAATATTCTGCTGAAGCTGTAAAGACGCTTGGGACCATATGATAGATGTATTGTGGGGTCATGGTTTTCTCCAGGTACATTGAGGAGCACATACAGAAGACTGGAGTGGCTATCGAAACTCAGGGCTTCACCTTCGTCACAAGTGGCAGGAAAAGAGAATCGTTGACGGTAGGAACTGTACCATTCCTCACTGTTACACTTTTCTACAACTTGTGCTGTTTTTATCATAACTGTGACTTACACTTTTCTATAACTTCAACTGTGGTTACAACTGTCACTGTTACACTATACTATACTGTTACACTATACCTCCTACTGTTCTATTACAACTGTCACTGTTACACTTTACTATACTGTTACACTATACCTCCTACTGTTCTATTACAACTGTCACTGTTACACTATACTATACTGTTACACTATACCTCCTACTGTTCTATTACAACTGTCACTGTTACACTATACTATACTGTTACACTATACCTCCTACTGTTCTATTACAACTGTCACTGTTACACTTTTCCACAGCTCACCGGTACACTAAGGGTTTACCTTTGAGTGCCAAATGACCTGCTTCATGAATCCTCACATTTTCTATTGAAAGACGGGAGAATGGCGTTTATTCTCTTCGAAATCTTCTAAAAGTGAAACAATCATACAGGCCTGTGTGCAGCCGCTGTGTTCTCTTAGTCACCAGTGACCTTGTTTACCAATGAATGGTGTTTCTGTACATCCTTTCACAGGCCCATTCAAATGCTAATAGAATAGAAGGAAAGGCCTAGTGTCACGTCGTCTGATCATGTCCTTTGCTTCCGGCCCCGCAGGGAAACGCAACACTACATCTGTACCCCCACTTCCGACCTCTCCTCGAGTTCAAAGGTAAGAGCTGCCAATTGGATGATCTGCTCTATGGATGTTGCGCTGTCTGCTGTGAAAACACTGGCGGGCAAACACATCCCGTCAATCCACTAGCAGGTTTGCGCTGTGAATCCGCACGGCGCTATTGCCTCATGCTCCTGCTATCGTAACCGCAGAGCCGTCCTGGTCCTTCATGTTGTCTGTCTGTGTCCCCAGAGCACCAGACAGACAGACAGGTAAAACACAACTGCATTGGCAACTGTCAAAAGCTCGTCCAACGTGTTCTACCAAAACTTACTCTGAGGATGGGGGGGTAAGAGTGTACAAGCTGTTACATGCTTTTCAACCATAAATTGCAATGCATGCGTGTTATACAAATTCCTGATGTGAACACTCTCTCCCCGCTGCTAAGAATGTCACTGCGTCATGTGCGAGGACCTTATGCTAATCGTTAAGTCATAGCCTCAGACTACATCAGGGTAATTACTGTTACACCTTGTCTTTTCATGCCACCGTCAACCCAGGGCCATATATGCATTAGTTGCGTAACACCCGGCCCATGTATGACTTCACATATAGATTACAGCTGTCGTCAGTGGCCTGTGAGTTTCCCTTCCTATACCAGAGCCATGTGGTCGTGAACGCTGTTTGCAGAGCTTGTGTGGATCAGTGGGTTTGTGGGCGGGGTTCAGGAATCCAGCGATGGTTCTCCAGAAGGACGCCACCTTCCAATCTCTCAGTGAGAGAGAGAGAGAGAGAGAGAGAGAGAGAGAGAGTGAGAGAGAGAGAGAGAGAGAGAGAGAGAGAGAGAGAGAGAGAGAGAGAGAGAGAATGCATGAGTGTGTGTGTGTGTGTGTATGTGCGTGTGTGTGTGTGTGTGCATGTGTGTGTGTGTGTGTGTGTGTGTGCGTGCAGGGTGGGCTAAGGGTGTGTGTGTGTGTGTGTGTGGGTGTGCGTGCACATGCAGGGTGGGCTAAGGGTGTGTGTGTGTATGCTCACAGTATACGTGGGGACTGAGGATCACTGGGGGTGCGGTGCACGTGGTGTGTGTGCGTGTGTGTGTTTGCATGCGTGTGTGTGACTCACAGTCACACACGCCCCGTCGACAGCAGTGCGGTGGCGTCAGAGGGGGGCTGCGGAGAAATGTCACAGGCTTTAAGAGGCATTCAGGGCTGGACCGAGCTTCTCCATTGCCTCACCTCCACCACAGCACGCCCTGCCCGTGGGCCGGTGTGTGTGTGTGTGTGTGTGTGTGTGTGTGTGTGTGTGTGTATGTGTGTGTGTGTGTGTGCGGCTGCACTGTGGATTCACCCCGCTTCATCAGTGGTTCCGTGTAGGACGTATGGTCGCCTGTTGGGAGGATGGAGGATGAGTCATCAGAAAGCAGCAGCAAATATCCTTTATTCCCGGGGACCTGAGGCGTGTTCGGCTCTTTAATGGACTGTCTTGTATTGGCTTGCATGGATATGTGTGCCTATTGGTATTTTAGTTTGGTTATCAAGGATGGAGAGGTTTGCTTGTGTGAGTGTGTGTGTGTGTGTGTGTGTGTGTGTGTGTGTGTGTGTGTGAATGTTTTTTCTTGCTATTGTTACCTGTTGCCTAGAGTTTAGAAAACATTGACTTTTTAAGATGCGGTGGGTTGAGTCCTCATGTGGAGGGCTTTTCTTAGCGTGGGCTTAGTGGACGAGGCTGCTTGTGTGGAACTCTTAACTAACTGTTGATATCTCCTTTATCTCCTATGTGATTGTTGATGCTGCATCGTTTCAACCGCTTCCATTGGTGGCCTTGTGTCGCCGTCGACTGGAGACAGAACATCCTGTGAGCGCTAGCGTTCGCTTTTCACCCATCATCGCCGTGAGCCGCCAGTGAAAGACGCGATCAATATGTAACGTCCGTGGCTCATTGAGGCTCATTGAGTGTTCTCCCATGTTGATGATCAATGGCGGATTGGTTTGATCCGTATTTTCCAAGATAGCGTCTCGTGTTTTTCAACCGGGGGGAAGATGTGTGTTCATCTCTGAAGTAATATTCAGATGAGGTAGAAGATATGGTGTGTACTATAGAGGTGTGTGTGTGTGTGTGTGTGTGTGTGTGTGTGTGTGTGTGTGTGTGTGTGTGTGTGTGTGTGTGTGTGTGTGTGTGTGTGTGTGTGTGTGTGTGTGTGTGTGTGTGTGTGTGTGTGTGTGTGTGTGTGTGTGTGTGTGGTCTTGTATGTCAGTAGGATGCTACCAGCATGAGGGAATGCTAATGCAGCAGGAGGCTGTGAGTCCGACACAACGCTGTGATTTGTGTTGGAGCCTCACACCTGCCTCGCCTCTGAACGAGGTCCAGTCACTGTGTGCGTGTGTGTGATCCATGTGTGTGTGTGTGTGTGTCTCTCTCTCTATGTGTGTGTGTGTAATCTGTGTATAGGCCCATGCAGTATGTGCGTTTGAATGGTGTGTTTAGCGCAGCACAATGGGGGTGGGAGGTGGTGGTGGGGGGGGGGGGGGGGTTTGTGAGTGGGGAAGGTGGAGGTGGGGGTGGGTGGGGTCCGTGGGTGGGGGTCCGTGTGACGGAGCGGATCAGTGCAGCCCGGTAACACCCAATGCGTTGCGTCACAGTCGTTCTTCACTAGCTAGCTTTATGCTCCACGCATCCCGCTAAAGCTGCCAGTTGAAGAGCTGTTGTGAGTAACCATGACAACCGGCGACTCCTCCGCATCCTCCTGGTTGTTCTGATGATAATTGTTGTTGTTGTTGTTGTTTCGTCCCGTAACTTAAGGTAAAAACCCAGACGTGTGTACAGGAGAGTAGTAGAAATTTGAAGGTTTTAAATAAGAGTAAAAAAACACAAACAAAACAACAAAAGATAAATACAGGACAATCTATATCCACAGTTAGTAGCCCTGTTCATGCAGTGGTTGTTATTTATTATAGTTGTATATCTCTGGTCTCCAGCAGCACTCCCACTATTGACTGCATTGCAGCTTGACGATGAGAAATGA